>CM021108.1:509451391-509974732 GCA_007115665.2 Sequoiadendron giganteum | reverse complement strand
CTACCTTGTCTAATATCCCTTTTGTGTCTGTGTAGGAGTATGCCTCCTAAACACGGACGAGGGAGAGGACGTGGATGTGGTCGAGTAGAGGTACCTGCAGGGAGTCAACCTGACTCTCCGTCGCATGTTACACTCATACCAGATCAGGAGGAACATCAGGCCTCATAGAATGGTCCAGGAGGCAGTGGACATCATGACCCTCCAGGGGTCGAAGCTGCCCGAAAAGCTTTGGAAGACACTTTGACACTTCTAGGTTCGAAGTGGGTAGATGCAGAGGTTAACCCTTGGGCAAGAGTAGCTCTAGCGCAGTCAGAGAGGGTAGCATCTTCTCATATGAGAGACCTTATTCGGTCACAACCCCCACTGTTTGATGAAGTAGGTACAAGACTAGAGGCTGAGATTTGGTTGATAGGATTGGATCGATGCTTTTCCATGCAGCCTTATGACAGTAATACCAAAGCGCGGTGCGCTATTATTCACCTCCGTGGTTTTGCAGCCACTTGGTAGAAGATAGAGGAGCAGAAGCTCCACATCGATATGAGTACTGTATCATGGGAGATCTTCTTAGAGCGGTTCAGAGCCCGTTTTCTCTCAGATCACTGGCGTCAGCGTAGAGGCGATGAGTTCCATGCTTTACGACAGTTGGCCTTGACTGTAGACCAGTATGAGAGGCGGTTTTATGAACTTAAGTAGTTCGCTGAGATTGGTGATGATGAGGGGATGCTTGTACAACATTTCGTCAGGGGCTTAAACGCCCGTATCAGTGGAGGAGTGCGGGTTTTTGAACCCAAGTCTATGGAGGTAGCTGTGGAGAAGGCACGGCTTGTGGAGGAGAACCTGGCTATGGCACTGGGAGGTCAAGCAGGAGTTGTTATTGGTAGTAATGCAGGAGTTGGGTCTAGTGTTCGAGGTGGTCAGTCACAGGGGGCAGTGCCTCCTAAGACTCAGCAGGCATGAGCACAGGGTAGTCATCAGCAGTCTTCCCAAGGGAAGCGGAAGGGTTTTCAGCAAGGACAGAGTAACAGGAACTGGAGGCGCATGAAGCGTTTCAATTCTGAGCAACCCGCTCAGAGTTTTCAGTCTACTTATAGAGGTAATGCTCAGCAGTCAAGTGCACCAGCAGGAGATAGAGGTCAGAGTAGAGGAACAGGTTGTTTCTCTTGTGGTCAGCAGGGCCATATTGCTAGGATGTGCCCCAATAAGAGCACATCGGGGTTCACTCAGAGACCAGCAGCGTCAGAGCCGACAGTGGGTGATGCAGGCAGAGGGCACCGTGTATTCGCAGCGGTTGATAATCGCCAGGCAGAGCATCAGGGTACTATTGTTGAGACTCAGGGTATGATATTTGGTAACCCGGTTACTATCCTTTTTGATTCAGGAGCATCCGACTCCTTTATTTCTTCATTTATAGTGTCACGTTGCAGACTGGGAGCCATAAGGCAAGGCGATAGGTGGCAGGTTGAGTTAGCGTCAGGTGCGAAGGTTGCATCGCATTCCATAGTGCTGAATTGTAGATTGGAGAGTGGACCACTTCATACCACTTTAGATCTTCGAGTTATACCTTTGGGATCCTATGATGTTGTCATAGGTATGGATTGGCTTGAGACTCACCGAGCAGTGATTGATTGTCGACGGAAGTCGATTTGATGTGTTGATGCATCTGGGAGTGAGATTGAGATTATAGGAGTTCTGAGGCCGATATCCTTGAGGATGATCAGCTATGCAGTTGAGAAGATGTGTTAGACAGGGATGTCAGTTGTTTGTTGTTTCAGTTGACGACTTGAGTTTAGGAGATGGAGAGGAGAAGGTATCTCTGGATAGTCATCCCGTACTTTAGGAGTTCTCTGATGTCTTTCTAGATGACATTCTGGGAATGCCACCAAAGGGAGATATTGATTTTAAGGTTGACTTATTACCTGGATCGGAGCCTATTTCACGAGCTCCTTACCGTATGACCACTCAGGAGCTGAAAGAGCTTCGCTTGCAGTTAGAGGAATTGCTGGAGAAGGGATTCATTCGTCCTAGTGTTTCTCCATGGGGAGCACCTATCATTTTTGTGAAGAAGAAGGACGGTTCACTTTAGTTGTGCATTGATTACCGACAGCTGAACAAGGTAATGATTAAGAATTGTTATCCAATTCCCAGGATTCATGACTTGTTTGACCAAGTCAAAGGTGCCACAATCTTTTCAAAGATTGATCTTAAATCAGGATACCATCAGCTCTGTATATTTGATGCAGATATCTATAAGACAGCGTTTCGAACGCGGTATGGTCACTACGAGTTTACTGTGGTACCATTCGGGTTGACGAATGCGCCATCTGTATTCATGAGTTTGATGAATGGAGTATTCCGCACCTACCTTGATAGGTTTGTCCTTGTGTTTCTTGATGACATACTGATATATTCCAGGACAATAGAGGAAAATGTAGAGCATTTGCGACAGGTACTTCAGTGTTTGCGAGAGAACCAACTCTTTGCCAACTTGTCAAAATGTGAATTCTTCAAGACTGAGATCATGTATCTTGGTCATGTGATCTCAGGAGAGGGAGTGTTAGTGGATCCTTCCAAGATCCAAGCTATTCTGGATTGGCCTGCACCCATGAATGTGGCAGAGATTCGTAGTTTTATGGGACTTGCAGGATACTACAGGAGGTTTGTCCAGAACTTTTCTAGAGTAGGGCACCCTATCACTTCTCTTCAGAGGAAAGGGAAGAGGTTTGATTGGACAGAGAAGTGTGAGTCAGCTTTTCAGGTTCTGAAGGATAAGTTGACTAGTGCACCAATTTTAGCAATACCTGATCCCGCAGGAGACTTCATGGTTTGTACAGATGCATCCTTAGAGGGCTTAGGAGCAGTCTTGATGCAGGAGGGTAGAGTGATAGCATATGAGTCATGAAAACTTAAAGATCATGAACTGAATTATCCCACACATGATCTTGAGTTAGCGGCAGTAGTCCATGCATTGACCAGATGGAGACACTTTTTAATCAGACAGAGATTTGAACTTCATAGTGATCACAGGAGTCTCCAGTACATTTTCACTCAGCCGAACCTTAATGCTAGGCAGAGGCATTGGATAGAATTCCTTTGTGAGTATGACTTCGAGGTGAAGTACATTCAGGGGAAAGAGAACATCGTAGCTGATGCACTCAGTAGGTGTAGGCATGTGTTATCTGAGATGACTCTCATGGTAGACTTACGGAGTCAGATTCTTGCTACTCTTCCAACAGACGGTTGGTATCAGGACATGAGAGCAGAGATTGAGGAAGGCAGACCTCTTGAGGGTAGATTCACAGGTTACTCACTTGAGTCAGATGGATTACTCAGGCATTCTGAGCGTATTTATGTACCTTCAACAGGTGGGCTTCGCTCTTTGGTCTTGACTGAGGCACATCGTGCACCATATTCCGCTCATCCTGGTGTGAACAAGATGTACGCAGACTTGCGCCAGTTGTATTTTTGGCCAGGAATGAAGCGTGACATTGCTGATTTTGTTGTTAGATGTTTGGAGTGTCAGCGAGTGAAGGCCGAGCATCATCACCCAGCCGGTCTTCTTCAGCCACATCTTATACCGGAGTGGAAGTGGGATATCATCTCATTGGATTTCATTGTTGGTTTACCCAACTCCTCGCGACGACATGATGCTATTATGGTTACGGTCGATAGGTTGACGAAGGTAGCACACTTCTCGCCTATGCGTTCTACCTATAATGCATCATCAGTTGCTAGAGTGTTCATGGAGGATATTGTGAGGCTGCACGGTATTTCACATCGGATTATTTCTGACAGGGATCCAGTGTTTACTTCAGCTCTTTGGACGTCATTGCAGCATGCTATGGGAACACAGTTGAACTTTAGTTCAATGTATCACCCTGAGACAGATGGACAGACAGAGAGGGTTAATCAAATCCTCGAAGATATGCTTCGCATGTATGTAATGGACCAGCAGACACGATGGGAGGATTATCTCTATCTAGTGGAGTTTGCTTATAATAACAGTTATCAGAGTTCCATTGGCATGGCGCCATTCCAGGCATTGTATGGCCGTCCTTGTCATACACCTTTGAGTTGGGATCGATTAGAGGACAAAGTGTTATTGGGACCCGAGATGTTATAGGATATGGAGCAGCAGGTGGAGCGGATTAGAGAGCACCTAGTAGCAGCACAGGATAGACAGAAGAAGTATGCGGATGCGCATAGGGTGGATCGTCAGTTCTCTGTTGGCGACAGAGTATTCTTGCGGGTGCGTCCGCGAAAGAGTCCAATCCGTTATGGAAAGGGTTCTAAGTTGGCGCCCCGCTTTGTCGAACCTTTCGAGATACTCAAAAAGATTGGTCCAGTTGCTTACCGTCTTGCTTTGCCACCCAATCTTGCACGTATTCATGACGTTTTCCATGTTTTAGTTCTTCGACCTTATCATCCTGATGTGACTCACGTCCTTGATTGGAATTCTTTATAGGTAGAGGATGGGCAGCTGGCTTTAGAGCCCGTGGCCGTGATGGAGCGCAGAACGCTCGCTCTTTGAGGGCGAGATATTGATCAGGTTCGAGTACAGTGGGATCCCAAGGATAATGCTTCATCCACTTGGGAGGATGCAGTTAGGATGAGGGAGTTGTATCCCTACTTGTTTGCAGGCTTCCTGGAGTAAGCCTAGTCCTTGGGGGGGAGGATGTAATACCCCTCCATTTTGCTTCTATTTTCATGTTGTTTATGCTTTGTTTGGATTACAGCTACTGAGTTACTGGACATATTTATTATGAGATTTTGATCGCTACTCTTGAGCGACAAACTATTACTATGTGATGTGATTATCTGATTTAATTTTACATGCTTTGATGAATGAATGCTGATAGTAGAATTATCATGTGGTTAGTTATGAAACTATTGTTATGACGTTAGTGTCAGTCTTGGATGAGTGTATTGGTGAAGGAGACGGATTTGCATCACTCGCTTGCGAGCGCCCTGCGATTCTGAGATTTCTTCTTCACGGTGTGAATTATATACTGCATATATTATGTTGATTATTTGATTACAGGTTGCAGGTACATGACATCGACTCCACCTGGTTCCACAGGTCTGAGCGTGTCGATCCAACGGTTAAGTTGAATGGGAGATAGTAACTTGGTAACATGTGTCAGGTCTACACCCTAGTCTTAGTGTGTCGTCAGCTCTGATGTTTGAGTCTTGCTAGATCTTATTGAATGCTTTTTGTAATGTTTCGAAATGTGTTAACCCTTTGATTTGGTCTTTTGAATATTGCATTGGCTGGAAGAAATGGTGATTTTATAGTATTTAATATTATGCTCTTTGGTTATATTTAAATATATTTTGGAAATTAAACTTAAATTATTTATTTAATTAAATTTAAATCTCAAGGGATTAAATTTAATTATTAAATAATTGTAAGTAGGCTTACTAAAGTTGAATTATTTAATTTATTAAATTTAGAGCTCATGGAGTTGGATTAAATTAGTAAATAATTGAAAGTGGGTTAGTTTTGTTAAAATATTTATTTAATTAGATTTAAATCTCAAAGGATTAAATTTAATTAATAAATAATTGTGAGTAAGTTAATTAAAGTTAAATTGTTTATTTAATTAAATTTAAATCTCTTGTGTTTGAATTTAGTTATTAGATAATTTATAATAATTATGTAATAGTATTTGATTGTAAAGTTTAAATTAAATCAAAAAGGGAATATTGAGAAATTAGAATTTTAATTAAAAGTCAAAAGTTAGGGCTTTTGGAAAAGAGGGAAATGAAATTAACTTGTAAATTCAACTTTTGCATTTGAAAGTGAATTAGGGTTACATTAGGTTATTTTGGAATTGTTATTTTATAAGTTTAGGGCAGAAAATTTGGGGATTGTTCTTGCTTCATTTTTTGGACAGGCAGGAAAATTGTTGGAGAAATTTTTGATGGAAGTTTAAGAAATTATTTCTGGATGAAGAATTAAATTGAAAAGGGAGAGAAATTCTATAAAGAAGGTGGAATTAGTAGATTGAAGCTTGCTGGAAATTTCTTGGCATTGTGGAAAAAGAATTGTGAAAAGCTCAAAGGAAAGTCTGCATCAATAATCTTGGTGGCTGCAAATAACCAGGTTTTCTTTTCTATTTCTTGTTTTAATATTTCTAGTTTATCCTAGTTTGTTTAAATTTGAAGAAATTTGCAAATGGGGAATTTTCTTGAAACCCTAGGTTAAACTCCATTATTTGATATTCAGATTCATTTATTTTGGAAATGCAAACCCTATTAGAAAAATGGTGGAAGAGAAAACCAGATCTTTGAATCACTATTCTTGTGTCATTGAAATTTTGAAAACACAAAGGAAAGGGAATGGTTTTATTGTTTTATGAATTTAATCTTTGTTGGAAAGTTTGCTATGGTTGCAAAAGAAAATCATTTTCTGGTTGTTTATACATTTTTTCTTCAATTACCCTAGTTTTGAAAATTCTGGAAAAAAAAAAATTACATGTATAATAATACACATTGCATATACCATTTTCTGGAAATGATATATACAATCCACATTATTATACATATAAAATTTTTGTTGTTTAAATTTTATTATGCCATTTTTATTTTGGCCGCGTACGGCCTGGCATATCGTACCTGTGTACGAAATTAATTTCGTCCGAATTTTTTTTATTCGTCCGAAATTCTTTTGTTCCGTCCGAAACTTTTGCCATTCGAAATTTTTTATCAAAAAAAATGTTGTAATGTTTTGGTGGGGGGGCTCGGCCCCCACCGGTGTTTATTTTTGTACAGTGGGTACGCAGTACCCACTGCACAGTGCGCCACCCGTACGGGGGGCACACTGTCCACTGGGGACTGCGTCCCCTACGTCGCCTACCGACCGACTGTACACAGTGTACAGTCGGCATCTGCCTTGATGGGACTGCGGTACCGGCGGTACCGTCCGTCGGACGAGGTACCGTCCGGTTCCGCCATGAATACGTACTGTCGACTTTAGTTTTTTTTTGTTTATTAATTTTGTTTTATTTTTATTTCATTTTTTTTTAAGGTTATTTTTATTTTAATTTAATTTACTTTATATATATATAATTTTTAATTTGTATATATATATATTGTATGTATTTTTTTATTATTATATATGAATATATATATATAATATTTTATATATATATATATATATAGAATTTAATTAATATTATATATATGGTAGATTTAATTTTATTTAAAGATTTCGTTGTATAATTAATTTCGTTTGGATTACGAAATACGTTTTGATTTTTATAAGTGCTTAGTAAATTTAAATATGAGAAGATTTTCTTGACCAGTATGGTTTTAATATTTTGTTAAAATAAGATTATGTAATGACATGGATAATCAATTTTGGTTAGGTCTAGTATTAACCATGATTAACATATGTTGCGAAAATAGTTATGTCATGGGAATCTATTGTTACAATTGTAAACGTTGAATGACAGTATTCTAATTGCTGCGAAAATGCATTAGATAGGAACATGGTTTTAGAATAACCAAATATAGAAATTATATTGCCAATGCACGAGTTTCATTGATTGTATTCGTTAATTTTTTTATTTTGTGATTGATTATTGTGTAGTTGGGTTGTAAAGTCTTCCAGTTACACGTGGGTCATTCCCTTATTATAATATTGCTTGATTTCCCTTGGGTTGTGTTACATTCGTCTTGTCCTCCTAGTATTGGAGTAGAAGTCTTTGTGTTGCCTCCTAGGATTGGAGAGAGTTTTATTGTTGAAATTTTGTAGCACTTGAGTAACCCTTGGAGTTAGTTCCGTAGTGTGTTATCCAATTAGAAGAGTGGCTTTTGTTAGGGGCCGGAACCTAAAGAGGTAAACCGGGAAACCTTCAGAAGTGTTTTTTTTTAACAACTGAAAACTAAAGTAAATATACTTAGCATATTAGGATGTAGTTCACATTAACCAAGATAAGTTAACCTCACTCACAGGCACAAGGGTTTGTTTAGACTTGGGGTGGGTGCGAAGGCCTGGAATGGCAAGATCACTATCTCGTCCCTATGAGAGATAGATGATTCCGCTTGAGTTTGTATGAGTGCCGGGATTCGGTTGAGGCCACCACGATTTCCAGAGCCTATGAAGAATGCCCAGAGGATATCTCATGACAAACCTTGTGATGACACTCTGTCTAGGATAACACCATGTGTTATGTTGTGCGTATGTTCTTTTAGCTCATTTGATCATATTATGTCTGGAAGCAATGTAACCATGATTAGAGTTTTAACTTTATTGTGCATATGTGTGGTTGAGTCAGTTTTTATCAGTATGAGTCTGCCTTTGGTTTGAGGTGGTAGGTTTCTCGGCCATGTTACTTGGTTACTATCTCCTAGCATGGGGGTTGGTCCTTCGGGTACCACATGGTTGGGTGGAACATGCACCATAACCGTTGGGTCCCCTTGATCTTCAGTACTTGTTGGTGAGACTCTTGATGGACATCTCTCTTTGCTTACTTTAGGATTCTTGTACTTGGTATCTCATTTGTAATAATGTTAATTTTACCCCTCTTGTGTATGAGGTGGATCTTGTAATATTCAGACTTATGTATTTATACTCATTCTGGGAATGAGGATTGTAATAGACCTTTGTAACTGATTTATATAAATGAATGCTTTATCTTTATCTTGTACTTTTCTTTGATGTAAAATTTTATTACTTGCGTATTTATTTTCAATGTATTTTTTTTAATGTTGATTGGTTAATGGGGTTTATGTAATCTCAGTTATGTAACCCTGGGGGAGGTTGTCAAGTTAGTTGAACATGTGGGTTTAATTCACTTCTTTTACTTCTTTTAAAAAAAAAATTAGTACGCTTGTTTAGTGAATTGAAACTTCCTCTAGGGTTGCGTGGCGGGGCATTACACATGTCTAGAGAGATATCGAGGTAGAGGGAGAGGGAGAGATAAAGATATATAGATGGTGAGATGTAGTTATAGAGAGATATATATAAGGAGACATAGATAGGGGAGGATATGTAGAGAGAGACAAAGAGATAGACAAAAAAATAGAATTAGAGATGGTGAGAGGGAGAGAGAAATAGGGGGAGATAGAGAAAGGGAGAAAGAAGTAGGGGAGATAGAGATATATGGGAAGAGAAAGAGAGAGATTTATGGGAAGAGAAAGAGAGATAGAGAGATATATGTGACTTTATCTCTATCTATGTATCTCTCCTATTCTCTCTTTCTCTTTTCCTTCATATATTTTTCTCTGTATCTCTCACTATCTCTACCTCTTTCTTTGTCTCTCTTTATTCCTATGTATCTCTACCTATCTCTCTATATCTCTTTGTCTCTAGCTTTATCTCTCTATTTATATTATCTCTTTCTTTGTCTATCTCTATCTCCATCTTTGTTTCTCTCTCTTCTCTATTTTTTCGCCCTATCCCTCTTTTCATCCCTTTATTTCTATCTTTGTTCCCCTCTCTTTATCTACATCTTTTTCCCATATTTTTTCTCATTTTTCTCCCTCTCTCTTGCTCTCTTTCTCTTTTTTCTCTCTCCACCTATCTATATATTATATCTATATCCCTCTCCCTTTTCTCTTCCTTTCTCTTTCTCTCTTTCCCTCTCTATATGTTTGTCTTCTTAAGTGTGCAATGGGTACATTTAAGAGGTCTTAAAGGTGAATTATCACATCCTTAATCAAATGACATGCTACCTTGAGAATAACTCCCCAAGGACACATGTCATCCTTGGATTGTTGACATGAAATGACCAATCAAAAATTAGTTTCCATTTTCTCTCTCATGCTCTCTTTCTTTGTATATTCCTTTCTCTTTCAATCTCTATCCCCATCTCTCTCTCTCTCTGTGGATATCTATCTATCTTAATTTTTATCCTTCTCTCATTATCTATCTTTTGAGTTTTTCCCTCTTTATTAGTCGATAGTCTACATATATTATGAGATTTGAAGATGAAATAAGTCTCATGCCTTGAAACCACTAGTGAGTCATTGGAAAACAAGTTCAACTTCCATTTAATCATAAACCAAGTGCATTTTAATGGTAAAATCCTTTAAATATTAGGTAAAAGCCTCCAAAATCTCACTTTTCCATAGAAGTCGAATAAATATTGATTTGGCAACTGGATGGGAACATTTTATTTCCATTTGCAATATTTTTTGTCAATTTGATGAAAACTTTCTTTTTTTATTTTCATTGATTTATGTTTTAAATCTATGTGCAAATATTTTATAATTAGATAATACTTAATTTCTTTAAAGAAAAAATCTAGATATGTCTAAATTTATTTCATTCCATTATTTAACACTTATTATTAATTGTTGAATTACACCACATGCAACTATAATTTTCAGCACATCCACAACACACACTCTCTAACATATTAACATACATTTAGTTTTCTATTGGTGTATTCCTTGAACCTCCTTTAGGTGCAAGTGGTAGTATATATACCTCTCTCTCTATAGAATTGTATCCTTCTCTATAATAAATTTTCTAGCTATATGTGGAGTTGAAATTTCAAATGAAATCAAAGATTCTTGAACTTAAGAATTCCATGGAACAAATATAAGTTTAATATAATTATAATTTAGGCAAAATGATTTTAAAAAACTTCACTAGGTTTCAAACAACTATTGAAAGCATATATATGAGTTTACATGCAAGAAAAAAAAGTAAGAGATGATGCTATAAGTGTAGTTGAAATTTCAAATGAAATCAAAGATTCTAAACTTAAGAATTCCACGGAGCAAATATGTACATATAATTGGAATTTATGAAAAATAATTTTAAAAAATTTCACTAGGTTCACAAATGCAATTGGAAATAGATGATAAGGAATCTAGGAAAAATGAGTTTTAAAAACTTCATTAGATTGAACAAGTATTGCATGTGAGTTTACACATGGCAAAAAAATTGAGAGATGATGCTATAAGTGGAGTATCTAACTTTTTTCAGATTAAATCAAATATTCTTGAACTTAAGAATTACATGGAACAAATATGTACATATAATTGAAATTTAGGAAAAATGATTTTAAAAAACTTCACTAGGTTCACAAATGCAATTAGAAATAGATGATAAGGAATTTAGGAAAAATGATTTTAAAAAACTTCACTAGATTGAACAAGTATTGCATATATGAGTTTACACATGCAAGAAAAAAGAGTGAGAGATGATGAGCTATAAGTGGAGTTGAAATTTCAAATGAAATCAAAGATTCTTGAACAAGTACTTGAATTCCATGGAACAAATATGTAATTGGAAATATCTACTCAATTTAAGGGTCCCAATGTGTTTCAACCACTAATTTGTGTCCAACCAAATTTAAAATACTTGTCATCAACATATATTATAAGTAGCTAAAACAATCTAGAGCTCAAACAAGTTACTATAAGTTCTCACTTGAACATGTATACATGTACAAGTGAACTTGAAAATCATGGATATAATCTAACTCAAACATTCTGGTTCAACCCTCTCTTCAATAACATGTACTTAATTTTTATGATCATCACTATCTAGTCTCCATTTGTTTTGTCAACGTGCATGTGGAACTACATGAAGATGTAGGGCAGTAGCAATTATTAGGTGAGTATATTGATATACCTTGTTATTAGGTTGATAGTCAACAAAATGAATCCCATGTTGAACAACTTTGACTTGTTTTAGATATATCCCTTGCACTACAACAAAACTTGCATGGTAAACATGAACCTAGGGTAAGACATGTGAACATGCACAACATTTTTTGTGCTCAAGGTTTATACAATATATATTTAATTTTTTTAATGTAATGTATACATGTACACAATGTATATATAATTTTAAATTCAAACTCGCTTGTGGGAAATAGCATTCATCACTTGTTTCAGGTTGTGTTAGCTTATTCCTCTCTTTTGTGCAACACAATAAATAATAGCTAACACCTTTTATGTTTTAGGGCTTTGCTATGACTGCAAAAACATCTCCTGTAAACCAAATTTACACAAAAAAATTCTTAAAAAAATAGAATTGTCTCTAGACTTTAAATAACATTAAACTATTATAATATTTAAATTATTGAAAACTTACACATGTACCTTTTCTAACCAATCCTGAAATATGGTCATAATCATTTGAAATCAAAGGAATGTATTGAAATATTTCATCCTCATTTTCATCGTATGTGTCTAAAATGAATAGTGTCACCATATCCCATTTACTAACATATCCAAGTTCTTGGTTGTTGCATGCATCATAGTTTCCCACAATGCACTCAGTGTAGAAACAAGAGAAATCCCTCATGTATAATATCCATCTAGGGTGGCTATTTGAACTCATATCACAATGAAAAGATTGTGTTTTTTCTACCTTCTTACATCCATGCATTGATCTTCTGTGCACACCTAGATACATGTACAAAAAAAAACTTATGTGAACAAACATGTATATATATAAAAAAATTAAAATTAAATTAATTAATTTTTTTGAAAATGTAATTTATACGTACTCAATATCTCCCAAAATACTCTATGTGGAATATTTCAGTTTGTTCTTGAAGATTTTTCAACCTCATTTGATGCAAATTATTTCTTACACCATTCAACAACATCATGTGCATCATCTATATGATCTTTTGAATAACTCATTTGATGCAAGCTCTTGCGCCATCATGCTCACCCTTTCCATGACCACTCTCAAAGAAAATCCAAACATGTGGTATTTTGTAAATTTTATGATATCTAGATAGTTCATAAAATGGCCATGATGATTTGAATTGTGCCGCACATCCATTTGACCATATAAAATGATTTTCAAATTTTACACCCCTACTTCTCAAATTCTCAAAAAAAATTGTAAAGCAATGTTGAACAAAAAGTGTGTGATGCTCTTTATCATCACTAATATAAAAGTGATATTCTTTCTTAATGGCTCGTTGTTCATATGTACTGTCAACACCATCCAATTCTGATTGTGCATGTCAATAACACACATGAACCATAATATTGATCTTCTTTGAAAAGTAATATTCTAATTGAATCTCTTTTTGATGTACAAAAGAGTAATTTTCTACAAAGTCAACTATTGATAGAATTGTTCCAAGTGGGAAAGTATCTCTTAATGTTTGAAATTTTTGTGCTTGTCACTTAGCGAAAAGGGAATGTTGTATGTATGGTTGTATCAATTTTTTAAAAATCTTCCATAAATTTTTCAATAGGAATCTCCTCTTCTACATAGTTTGACCTTGTGGATTCTTTCCCAAAATTTGTTTGAAACTTTACACACTTGTAACTCTTGTAATGTGTTGTCTTTGTTAGGTCATTATCTTCGTTTCTTGAAGGAAATTTAGCCAAATTTCCGCATGTTTCACAAAGTCCTTTTATGAATTTTATTTGAGGTCCATTTTCATGATCACATAACATATCCTTTATGAAAAAACTTACCTGTTTAGGAGGTGCATTTTGAAAACCATAAATTTTTTCTCTCATCTTTCGAAACACCTAATAGTAGAGATCAAATTCAATATGATAATGACAACAATAAGTTTCAAAAAACTTGTTTATCTTCACATAATATGGCTTAAACCTTTAAAACATTGTTTTCCCAATATTTATATGAGGATACTTATTACAAAAGTTCATATACATCTCAAGTTGTGTTATGTCTAGCCAATGTTTAATATGATTTTTATAAATATTGGGCCCAATCCTGTGTCTCATAACATCTCTAGTATTTGATGATGGACGAGTTTATTCATTCCAAAAAGTTGAGATCAAGTTCCTAATAACATCTTCAATCTTGTTAGATCGGGGAGCTCTACACATAATTTTCTAATTTCCTTCTGAACTATATCCAAAACCATTCTCTTTTTCTCATATTTTATTAGTGTGGTTCTACTATAACCAATTTCAGCCGAAAGTGTAGACATTTTTCTTTTTTCTTGCTATATATTGATTTAAATTAGATGTCAACATCACCCTTCTTGTAGTGGCCTTATCCACTGATCAAGATCCTTTCCCAATGGAATCTAAACTCTTTTCAACATTTTCAACAATATATTTTTGTAATGTCATGTGCTTCTTCTTATTCGATGCCTAATGTATACCCAACAATTGTAATGAATCTTTCAACTCATTATGAAGAAGTTAACATGATAACAATTAGGTATTTTAAAGTGTTCAAGATGATTGGAATGATCATTGATTATTCCATTTAAAAATTTAGTCATTGACCTCTTACTCCTATTTTTAGGTTGGTCGGCATAACATTTCAGTTTCTCCATATCCATTTCAAGTAAATGATCTAAATTTCTATAATAAATTTGTTTCCTCACCTTTTTACCTAGTTTTATTTGCTCATCTATACATGTAGAAGGAAGTGATCATGACCCCTCTCCAACATACATTATTTGAACTTGGGCCTCCTCCCTATCTTCAAGGTCCATGTGCTCTTCAACATATTCCTTTGATCCAATATCTAGATTTGGCTTGACTTTTACTTGAGAACTTCTTGCTCGTTGAGCCCTTTTGACATGTCACAAAATATTTTGAAAAGAAACTAAGATACTATGAGCTATTTCAGTGGAGTTGAACAATTAAAATCAAAGATTCTTGAAAATAAAAATTCCATGGAACAAATGCAATTGGAAATAGATGATAAGGAATTTAGGAAAAATGAGGTTCCAAGTTATGGTAATGTCTATTCAAGATGACTATTTTTTAGCATTAAAGTTTCCAAATTATCTAACATGGTTTTCATAATTGTAAATAGATTTATAAGGAAAACATTGAGGTGTTAATAAAATTCCTAAACACACACAAGAGAGAGAGAAAGAAAAGAAATAAGCATGTACCTTGTTTCTTTCTATGATAATTTGCCAAGTTTTTGTTTGCGCCTCTTTCATTCTTCTTCTTTTGAAAATTTTCATTGAGCCTTATTTTTTATTTTTCCTTGTTCTCCCATTTTCTTCAAGTTAAATATTACTTGAAACAAATCCTCTACCAAAGGTAAATTATCCTCCAAAATTTTCCTTGATTGATAAAAGCAAAAATTTGTCTTCTCCAATATCTGCCTCCTTGGTAAATGTGAAAAAATATCTTCTCCAAAATTTTCTCTCTAAGTGATATAAATGTGAATTAATCTCGCAATTTGATATGGAATCATGAAAAATAAGCATTTATTTATATGCATATGGGAAAAAATTAAAATTAAAATGTATTGGTCAGCCAAGGGTTCGAGCTCAAATTCACCTTCAATTATATTCAAATTTTATATTACATGTGTACATGTGCATGTGTAGAACTACATATGTGTATGTACATTTAATGTATTTAATTCATATTTAACATGTGTTTAACATATATAAATCATAAATACGTGAGCTCATGAGTTCTCTAAATATAGATTTAAAATTTGTATAAACTCATTATTGAGTGTAAACATGTACGTGTACACATGTATCTATTAATGTATCTATGTGTCGGACAAGGGTTCGAGCTCAAATTCACCTTCAATTATATTTAAAAAATTTAACATTACATGTGTACATGTACATGTGTAGAACTACATATGTGTACATACATTTAATGTATTTAATGCATATTTAACATGTGTTTAACATATATAAATCATAAATACGTGAGCATGAGTTCTCTAAATATATATTTAAAATTTATATAAAAATGTTATTGAGTGTAAACATGTACATGCACACATGTATCTATTAATGTATAAACATTTAAACATAAGAAAACACTTGTACATGTAGATAGATTCAATGTATAAACATAAACATGTTATAAGAAAAGAGGTACATGCACATAGATTGAATGAAAATAAACATATAAACGTAGATTGTATAAACACTCTTGAGTGTACTAAACATGTACATGTACACATGTAGATTAATGTATAAATATTTAAACATAATAAAACACATGTACATGTAGATAGATGGACATAAACATAAACATTATAAGAAAATCTAGGTACATGCACATACAAATTGAATGAAAATAAACATATAAACATAAGAAAATGTACTATCTAGATCATCAAATGTAACTAATAATGTATCAATAACCAAACAAACATGTACTAGAGATCATCAAACATGTAGCCCAAATCATATATAATGTTGAACAACTCATTAATCTAGTGCAGCCTAATATGAATGTCGACTCCTAGTCAAATGATCATCTGAATGAGAACCCTACTCTGACAGATGTGTCGAGCCCTGGAGATAAAATTGTGTACACAATGTGTTAAATACATATAATATATTATAAATTTTATGAAATTTATTTAATAATGTACATATATTTTTAAATATTTATCTAGATCTATGCATACATATGCATGGACATATACATGTGTATATATAGAAATTTATAACTCGCATGTCCATTGGCAGCAAAATCATCCACAAAGTCATGTCGACATACACGATCTGAACCAAGGCTAGGAGTAACATGAGGTATGTCCATCTACAATATATATACATATATATTACATGAATATCTAGTTAAAACTAAACTTTAAAAATAATTTAAAAAAAGAATTGAAACATGCACATGCACATGCACATGCACACATACATGCACATCATTTGGTATCAGATGATCTAAGTCCTGTACAATGGTCATCTCCACCAAATTCTCAGTTGACATGTCAAGGTCTATATCCATCTGAGCCATCACATATCATGCCAGAAATGATGAGTGAAGGGGACTCTACAACAGAGATGGCATCAGCGATGATGATCCAGGACTGGTCAACATATCCATAAAACCCAAAGTCTATGCAGTAATCGAATAATTTGTAGGTGGATCTTGATGTGCACTAGTGTTGGGATGAGAGTTATAGGATCCTAGAAGTGAATAAACTCCTAAAGCCAAAACACCCCTGACATGGCCTATAGAGATCCCATAGTCTAATGAAATCAAGGCATATGCCTTCAAGAGGTCCTCAACCAAAAAATGCATAGTCCTGCATGCCATATCTCTTGTAAGTTCGTTGAGCTTTGTGGGTGTAGGGATTCCCATCATTGTAAAAGGATCCATGATGTTGTGTTGTGCTAAAAATGGTGTGGATTGTAAACATCTAGACATCAAATACTAACCCACATGATCAATAGATATCCTAGTGGTCATATCTATAATATCGCCTACACTGTCAATTGCTTCCTTTTGGGAAGCAATGACAACTTGGTCTGCTAAGGGGGCCATATTTGTAGTGAGAGCAGGAGACCTGCCACCAACCAATACTCTAATGTTCACCAGGGTTATTCTATCTTCTCGACAATAGGTGGGCCTATCAGCAATGCTACCATGCCCTTGACCAACATATGGTAGAATGTCTAGGTAGTTGACTTTGAGGCCCAAATGGACCTCAACATAGAACTGCTAAACAAAATATAATGGAATTTTGTCATTATTTTCATATTGACCATGTGCAACAAGAAATCATGGGTAGATCAATCGGTCCATAACATCATCCACACATTTGGTGACCTAGTATCCCCCCACCTTATGTTTATTTTGATAGAATGAAAAATATTGGCTTTTAATCATATCTTTGGTCATAACATCATGTATTTGTTTCTAGGGAACCTCACCATGTGCATCTTCCTACATGTGGGAAAGAATAACATCTACTCTATCATGGGAAAATGCACTAGTACCCCAAGTTTATCTTTGATTTGTTCTAGGCTTTGTAATATGGACATGAAAGTGTGCACATATATGCTTGCATTTCTACCATCAGTTAATGACTCTCTCAATATCATAATATCACTATTAAATTATTTTCAAAGAGTGTTTTCAGGGGTGGAACAGGTTCATTTTCCATGTGATATGTATTTACCTAAAGGAGAAATGAGACAATTTAATATATATAGATCTAGAGAATAGAAATACAAGTGTGCACATGATATAGAATACATAAATTAAACATGAACACTAGATATATCTAGATAATAGTTCTCAAGTTCTATAATAATCAATCCACATGAGTTACAAATCATAGGTGGGCCAACAAGTGCTAAATTATCTTGAGATTTGAAAGAACACATAGATTCGAGATAAGGTCTAGTTCAAACTATTTAATAGAATATGTTTCACATTTTTTAAATAGAAGTTTCAAGCTAACATGTATGTAAATTGCAATTTTCTATGTTCAACAAAACTATATTAAAACTTCATAGAATCAAAAGGCATATCAAATTTATATAAGAAATTTATCAAATACAAAACTTTCATGTGTGATTCCTTATTTATAGACTTTCAGGGTTAAGGGTTACTAGTTTTGTGATTGAAATTATTATTATTAATTCTAGGTGCCTTATTCTCTATTGGTTAACCTATGGATGCCACTTGGTCAGTAGGTAAATAAACAAGGCTTGACTTGGGAGTATCCAGGGATGGGCTATGTCTCCAATGAAAAATATTATAATATTTTATTAGATATGTTGTACATATCAGGCTCAGTTTCCAATATGGGTGGTGTAGATTTGATTTTGAAACAAGATTGTCTTATGTTATGCATAGGTACTATTTTTGGGTTTACTAGGTCAGAGGAATCACCAAGCTATAAGGCAATAAATACTTTCAATATGCGCCTACAAGTGTGTGTATTCCCAAGTAACATGATAAGTTAAAAGAAAAGAGAGCTGAATATAGGTCACAAATAAAAAGGGTATAGAAAAAATAATTTTCTATTTGTATGAAAAGTTAAGGAATATAAACTAATTTGGAAAGAAATTATTGATATTTATGTTTCCTATGCTTTATTTCATCTTATCATTTCATTCTTGATAATATCATGTCTTTCTAACCTATGCATGCATTTTGCAACATAGAGGGCATTCCTTGTCTTAGAAAATGTAACTGGCATAGAGGAATTGACTTGACTAAAGCACAAACAACACACTTAACCAACCATATATAAATCTGAAAATGCAACCTAAAGGACTATTACCAATGACAAGATCCATGAAATAAAAGAACCAAATTTGATGAGGTTACTAATAGCAACATCAAATTTTACCACTAGAGACAAGGATGAGAAGCTTGAAATGCAAGATGACTTAAGAAAATTAGTGCTTTCTTTTTTGCATATGTTGACCTATATTCTGCATAAATAGTTAGCCTTGGATTGAGTTTTAAGATGTGAAAGTCCTTGTAGTCCCATGTGTCATGAATCAAGAGCTCAAACTCATTCGTATGATTCTTGAGTTGATTCTTAGTAGATGTTATAGGTACCCTATTTGAAATATCAACCATAGGAATGCTAACTTGACAATATGTGCCCCTCCAATTGGTTGCTGTAAAGTATCAAAATATAATTGGAGGTGAGGAAAAATTATGCACATGATGAAAAATATGAAAGAACATAATTAGTGGACCATCATCTGTGAGAAGAAATTAATGGATATAATAAATATATGAATTGAAGAATAAAATGTATATATATAATAGTATAATAATATATGTTATATATATAACAATGAGTATCAAGAAAAGGTTTTCTCAAAGTGTAAAATAATCATAAAAAGGTGGTACAAAGCACCTTCACTGTTTTCACAATTTTGGTTTGGTTTGCCATGAAATTAAGGACTAGGTTGAGAAATGGTAATTTTTCTTTTGTAATAAGGCCAAGGTGGGAAAAATCATGTTAAAGAAACCTTTTGTGGTTTGAGCTAGGAAGGATTTTAATATTTACATTAATTTTATGAAATAAATTAGTATTTTGTACCTAAATTTGGGGGGGTAATTCCAATCCCAATGGTCAGTTCTCTTTGAATTCCTTTTGGAATGAGGTAACAAGCTGTAAAGGCAGTAAGAAGTGGAAAAATCACTCGAGATATGTTGGAGACTAAAGATTTTGATGTTTGAATAAGAAAGTTCTATTTTTTAATGTGTTTTTTTCGAAACCTATGTTTCTTTCTATTCTCTACAACCTGTACACCTATAAATCAATGATAAATATGTTTTTTTGAGTAAATAATCGAATTGGATTCATTTTGAATCATATTAGAAGAGTCCTCATTCAGCTATAGAGAAGATTTGGTATTTTTCTATAAATTGCTTTGTAACTACAGTTTGAGAGGGTTTATAACAAAATGAATAGTTGAGGGCCATTCCACCATTGTTGAATGTTTTAAGTACATGGCATGGGCCTATGGGAGTGTAGGATGATGTTTTCTTTTATTTCTTGGTAGCCTGGCAAGGTAGAATAAGTATGAGAACGCATTTTGGGGTTGACAGGGTGACTGTCCAATAAAGAAATCCTAATCTTTGTGAGTAGTAGCTAGTCTTAAGACTAGTTGAGCAAAGGAGGTGATGGAAATGTGAGTTTGAAGACTGATACTCAGTATGCATGCTGGTTTTGAGGTCAGTGAAGATAGTTTTGAGGGGCTTGCTTTGGAAAAGAGGCCTAATTAGGCCATGGTAGAACGAGGAAGGACAGTTTGAAGCACTTCAATCCAAAGAAACCTTGGTCAGGATTTTGATATATTGTAGAGAAGGGTAAGGGGTCCCCAAATGTGTTTTGTGAATTTCATTAAGAAAATTATAGTTGGAGATATAGTTGAATAAGTGTGTCTCTTGTGCTGCTGAGTTTCAACATTCCTAATGAAGGAAGAGACCCAAATTATGAAGTGGGATCACTCTAGTTAGTCAAGAAGTGTAGATAGGAGTTAGAAACCACCCTATATTTCATTAGGTGGTATAATAACATAGGCTCTAGGTCCATTTGAAAAATAAGTTTGAAAGTTCAAGTAAAAGTGAACAAGGAATAATACAAAATGCCTCCAAATATGGGTAGCACAATAGTTGCTAAAGAAATCAGAGCCTTGAGAAAAAGGATGGAAGATCTTGAAAGGAAGGAAAGGAGAGCTAAGGGTATCATTGAAGTGAGTGAACTTGAAGAGGAGGGTGAAGAGGAAAACCCTCAAGAAAAACCCCAAGAGGATTTGGGGGCTAAAGACAAAAAGTTCTTGTAGATGCTTAAGGTAGCAAGAGGAGAGGCTCAAGAAGTGAAGATAGAAATCCCTACGTACAGAGGAAAGATGGATGGAGAAGAAGTCATAAGGTGGATTGATTCCCTTGACAATTAATTTGATTTCAAGGAGATTCCTAAAGACAATAAAGTTAAATTTGCTAAGACAAAGCTCAAAGGACCAACTCTAAATTGGTGGAGCTACACTCAAGAAGAGAGAGTAAGGAACCTCAATTATAAAATCAATTCATGGTACTGGATGGTGCAAAATATCAAGCACCAATTCTTACCTGCAAACTATGAAGTACAAGTTTATAGGAGACTGCAAAGCTTGAGGCAAAGAGAGTTGGATGTGGCTTCTTACACAGAGGAATTCCATAAATTGACCATAAGGTCAGGGCATATGGAGAATGAGAAGGAAAGAGTGGCTAGATACCTAAATGGATTGAGGGGTACAATCCAAGATGAAATCAGCTTGATGAATCCTGGAACAGTGGAAGAGTGCTTCCAAGTGGCAGCCAAGGATGAAGAGAAGATAAAGAGGAGGATGGAAAAACAAACCAAGGGAAGAGGTAAAAGATTCAGAGGAAGAAGTAATCCTAGAGGAAGAGGCTTCCAAAATACACAAAATGAACAAGGCACCACTCAAGAACAAAGTGGAGACACAAGAGGAACCTTTAGGGGAAGAAGGTGAAGAGGTAGAGGCAGGTTCAATGGACCAACAAGAGGATCTAATTCCTTTTCAGGGAATTTTTTTTATTGCAACCAATATGGGCATCCTTCATGGAAGTGTCCAAACAAACAAAGCTCAAGCTACCAAGGTGGAGAAAGGAGAACTCAACTTGTTCTTGAAGGAGAAGAGCTAGAGAGTGTAACTTCTTGTGAAGGACCTTCAACTCTCTGAGCTAAGTTGGAACTAGGGGAGTCTTTGATGATTAGGAGATCATTGATCAAAGTGCCTACCTCAAAGGAAAGCTTTATTCAAAACATCTTGCAAAGTTCAGGGAAAGGTATGTAAGGTCATTATTGACTCTGGCTCCACTGATAATATTGCATCCTTGGAAATGGTATAAAATCTTAGATTGAAAAGGATACCCCACTCTAATCCCTATAAAATTTCATGGTTGAACAAGGGACAACAAGTTCTTAAGAATGAGCAGGTTTATGTGGAGTTTTCCATTGGTACTTATAAGGATATGATGCTATGTGACATTGTACCCATGTATGTGTGCCACCTAATTCTTGGTAGGCCATGGAAATATGACAGGAAGGCACAACATGATGGTTTCAAGAATGAGTATCAAATTGAAAAAGATGGAGTGCAAATCAGATTAGAGCCATTATAGGAAGACAAGTGTATAGTCCATGAAGGACCTAATGTGATGATGGTGAAGGGGAAGGAGTTCTTAAAAGACTTGGAAGAATAGAAGGTTGGGTTTGTTGTTATTGGGAAACCAATATTAGAGGTAGTAGTAGAGGACAGTGAGGAAGAAGCCCCAAAGGAGGTGCAAACTCGACTTGATAGGTATGAGCACATAGTGGTGAAGGGGTTTCCAAGTTCTTTACCTCCAATCCATGATGTAATTTATCATATAGATTTAGTTCCTGGTGCAAGCCTTCCTAACAAGGCTTCTTATAAAATGACACCTCAACAGAATGAGGAAATTAAGAAACAAGTGCAAGAGATTTTAGACAAGGGCCTAGTGAGGAAAAGTCTCAATCCTTGTGTTGTGCCAATAGTTTTGGCACATAAAAAAGATGGTGAATGGAGGCTTTGTATAGATTCAAGGGCCATTAAAAAAGATAATTATTAGGTATAGGTTTCCTATACCTTGGATGGAAGACCTCATGGACAGTTTAGTAGGGGAAACCTACTTCTCCAAGATAGATTTAAAAAGTGCCTACCACTAGATAAGGATTAGAGAGGGTGATGAGTGGAAAATGGATTTCAAGACAAATGAGGACCTTTATGAGTGGATGGTGATGCCCTTTGGGCTATCAAATTCCCCTAGCACATTCATGAGACTCATGAATGAGGTGTTAAGAGATTTCATTAACATGTTTGTAGTAGTATACCTAGATGATAGTATTAAAACCCAAAAAAATCATTAAAAAACCCTAAGGTTTTCCCATTTAAACTTAATATTTTCCATAAAAATATTAAATTTTTATTCATTTATACCCTATACTTTCCTTTACTGCCATTCAAAAAGGCTAAAAAATGACTTATATCCTATACCACTGCCCTAAACCCTTCAAATTTTTCTCCCTACTGCTTTACCATGGATAGCCTTCAAATAGTCTATGGTTGTGTAGTAGAGGGTCAACCTGGCAATCATCAAGCAACCACCACTATACCACACATAGTAAAATCTATTCCTGCAGTAACGCGGTAAATAGGGAAGCAACCAGTGATGGTGAGGGTAGTAGCTAAGGATCAAGCACAAAAAGTTTACCATGCCACCATGCACGATCTAAACATAGACCACGGTGGCGCGGTGATGGTGAGTAATCGGTGAGGCAACAGTTAGTGAAGGGCCACCTTGGTATTGTAGGGGGTCATCTCATAGACTGCGGTGACCGCGGTGGATGGAGGAAATGGTCAACAGAGACAACGAGGAGACGGTGAATGGATAGCAAGCTGATAGTGGCAAATGGGTAGCTGTTACCACGATACCATAGCCACTAAAACAATGACCGTGGTGATAGCGGTAAGCGGCTAGCGGTCGGCAATGAGCATACCGTGGTAGCATGTGCGGTCAAACCATAGATCGGGGCAACCGCAGTAATAGGGAAGATAACAAGAAATGCCAACTGCTATACCACGTGCAGTTAACATAGTGACCACAATGGCGCAGTGAGAGGAAAGAGATGAGGTAACAGTCAGAGATAATCATCGCAAAACCAAAGGGTGCAAACAACGAGCCCATGGTAGAGTGGTAAAAAAGAGAAATCAAAGTCTAGGGACCGTGATACTGTGGACAGGTAAACTGTAGACCGCGGTAAGGTGATAAATGGTGGTGATAACCATGGCAGAAAACATAAAGGAAGCAACAGTGACTATCACCGCTATATTGTAGTCGGTCAACATGTTGACCATGCTATTGTGGTAAGAATAAAGAGAAGATTTGCAGCAACGTGTAAATGAAATATTAAAGACATGAGAAAGTATCAAGGAAAAAATTAAATGCTCGACTATTATAAAATACTCAATTTTCCAAGAGGCAACATAATTAAATATTTTAAATCTTTGTTTGTAGAATTTCAAATGATTTTACCAGAATAGTGAAGGGTTGTGACTCTTCAAATAAGATGTATAAATATATTGAAAAATATGTTGTAAAGGGGGAACAGTAGATACAGGAAGGGGGTTAGAGTAGGAGTTAGATTTCTCCCAAGAAGGGACTAGAATATAAATAATGATAGAGCCTTTCTGAAGTGGATCAATGGACAAATAATTTTGAATTGGTGTAACTTTTTCTATTTTTTGTTGTTGTGATATAATAATTTATATTTCTTATATGGGTTGTCTCCAACTTGAAGTCTTAAAAAATTTAAATCAATGTATCAAGCATATGTTTGAATTATCATAGTGAAAATTTCATTTTGTGTGATTTGGTTGATTGGTGTCTACAAGTCAGAGTTAAATTCTTTTTAAAAATTCATGGTGATTTAGTATTTCTTTTGGATTGTTGAAGTAGAACCCGATAAGAAAATATTCCAGCACTATTTATGCAAGCCATAAATTAATGAAGTCATGTGCCAATCATTAGGTTTCATTTTTCAAAGTGCCAAACAACTAGAATTATGATAGAGAGGGAAAAACATACAATTCTTGATAATTTGACTCCATTGCCCATGTGTATAGAAGGCACTAATCTACCTCAACCCAGAGATAAGATATCATACAAATAACATTTTTCAAAACCCTTCATTTGTGCAGTAGGAGTAGGAGTAGTTGTAGCAATTTTATTTGTCCACTACCCATTGCCATTGTGGGTAGATTGTTGCATTAGGAAATACATTTAAATCTACATCATTCATTAGGTTCACCCGCCTAGGTCTAGCAGAACCTAAAGAGAAGAAGGTTCAATTGCATCAATTGGCCTTATATGTTGGTCAAAAGCGTTGTGAGATCTTGGAAACCTCTTGTGGTTCAAACTTGCGTTTTGTGAGACCCAACAGTTTGGCGAAACTGTTGGGGAATTACTCAGGAAGATTTTTTAGCCTTTCCATTTATAGAGTCAACAAAGTTTCACATTTTTTTTGGAGATTCCGATGGGGTAAAACCAAAGCAATCCATTTCATTTTTCCTACTTTTGGAAAAGTAGGTGGTGACTCTATTTTAATTTGATATATAATGCATGGATGTTGTGGTGCAGTAGCATTTTGTCAAGATGTCGGGAGCAGAAAGAAGACACTGGACAATGAATGAATTGGAAGAAATGGAACAACAAAGGTTATACTGGAAACAAAAAACACTGCAATTGAAACAATGAATGCTACAATTGGGAGTTGAATATGTTCCAAATACATCACCGAATAGGCCATCCTATAGTGAGAGTGAAGACACAAATACTAGGAGATCTTGGGCACCACATGATACAACTGAGAACTTTGGTAATAAAGGTAATGTACTCTATTCGCAACAAAGTATTGTTGATGAGTATCCTCAAATTCAAGAAAGAGGTACTGATCTAATGTGTGCTTTTTTTAACATGAGGAGATATAAGGGATAATCCATGACTTCTTTGTACAACAAGATGGTAGACATTTGTATGCAATTACCTCCTCATCAGAGGCCTACAAGACCCACATTTGTTACACAATTATCAAAAGCAGCTGAGCCTAAATCAGTTTATTGGTCAGGGTTAGTAAAACAACAAGACCTTAAAGTAGTGAATGAATTTATTGATTCCATGCTTGAGATAGGGTATATGGACACTGTCAATAATGAATCTAATAGTGATATCATGAATGATCAAATAATGCAGCCAATGGAGGATAAATGTGCAATTGTGATTTCCAGTGACAATTCTTTAGATTTGGAAGATGGTTATGATATGGGTGGTCAATCATACATATTGGATGAGGACTACAATGATGAAAATGTTCTTGAAGGTACACTTCATAAGGAATACATTGGTGACAAAGCAAGCAAAAATGAACAAATTGAGCCCTCATTCTCAGACCAACACCATGATGGCACAATTGATGATAAGGAAAAATTCATGGGAGAAAGCTTGCATAAGGAGGATGAAGATATAGAAGATATCTCCTGCATAATAGATTGTAATAGTGTGTGTTATGAGGGATCCATTGAATACTCAAATTGTAAGGATGAAGTTATGGATGTTGATCTACACTAGGATGACTATTGCAGTCCTTATGAAGATCAAGAAGAGGTTGGAGACATGATAGAAGATATGGAAGCAGAGACTTGTTCACTCAGTAGTGAGCAAGTTTCAGATTTGTTAACTCTTGAATACCAGAAATACGCACATGAAGATGATTCCAAAGTTTTGGCTCCAGCCTAGATTTGTTTTGACAGTGAAAGTAACAATTCATGTGACCCCATGTGCATCTATCACAGTGATGAGGAGCTCTTGGAAGTTGATCAAAGGTATGTTTGTGTCCAAAAGGAGGTATGTGATTTAAATATTTTTTCCCTGCAAAAGGAAGATGTTGGTTTACATTTAATTGATGATGAGTGCCCAACATTTGTTGATTCAAGTATATATGAGGATGACTGTATCAATCAAAAGTGTGTGTCAGTTCCAACTGGTGATAGGAAAGAAATGGAAAGTAATTTTGATTTGATTACTTCAAAAGATGCTAATGAGGTAGAATATTTTGATTTCCAAGAAAATAATTCAGATTTTTCAGGTCCCAATATAGCTACTTGATCATTCAGCAACATATGACAGTGAGCATGCCTATGAATGTTTTGTTAAATGTGGATACACTTTGTATGTTGAGGGTGATAAATATTTTCCATGTGATAATGAGAATGATAAAATGCAGAGTGGTCGAATGAGTGTGAATCAGGTTGAATGCAATGTTTTCCTCAAATTTTTTAATGACAGTGCATGTTGCAGGGTAGGTGGAATGGACAGTTTCAAAAGAAACCTGATGAGCTATATGTAGAATAAGGTCTATGACTGAGGAAAGTGCAGGTTTTTCTTTTTTGGGTGGCTTGGGGCTGTCCTTTGTGGTTTTATTTTTGAACTATAAGTGTGAATAAGGTGTAAAACACAAAAGACACTTCTTAATATGACATTATATTAAAGACAAAGCCAAATGAATCAATTGAAAGCAATAATCTATTGAAAGTGTCATATTGTTCTCTATCTCCAAAGATTTATTAGATCACTGTGGCTCTCAGATAGTGAGTGCACTATGATTGTTAAAATGACAATTCAAAGAATGAGATGGATGCTCATGCAATGATATGGAGCTTAATGTGATAATACTAGATGATAAAAAACTAAACTAGCATGAATTGACATGGAAACAAATAAATGCAACTATAGGAGACAACCATGATATGAAATCTTGATTGTTGGATGCTTGATGCTTGAATTCCTACAGAGTAAAAGTGCATAAGTTAGATTATCTGGGTCCTTTATTAGTTGAATGAGGCTTTATTTATAGATTTCCTAGCTGTAGAAATGCACAGGGATGGCATTGAGAGGCTTGGATTTAATCTAGAGGATTGAATGGTGAAAGATGGAGGAGATTGAGAGAATTTTGGTGATTCTCTCTACCCATGAAAATACCAGGCAAGAGAAGAGGAATGATTGATGGAGGAGGATTGAGAGAAGAATTTGCAATTTGTCTCCAATTTGTCTCCAAAACTTCCCATGAAGTTTCAAAGCATTAATTATGACATATTTTAGACATAAATTAGACATAGGATATCTAATTCATTTTTGAGGAGATATAGATGGAATATTCCTTATGCTTTTATTCAAATATTTTGATTTATTTAAATTAGCAAAAGAGGGATAAATAATTTAATAAAACGAACTATAGAAGTCGTTTATTAAATTAAACAGAAGAATATGGTAATTAATCAATAAAGTATTTTAATCTTTATTTAATTAATTTAAGATTGATGTGATAGAATAAAATAGGGATTTTATAATTAATTCAAACAAAGTATTTAATTTTGTCTATTTCATTAGGATGAGATAATAGAAGAAATTAAATGTGAATGAACATGAACTATATAAATAAATATTTCTATTTATTTTAAAAGTAGAGGAAATTAGGATAATTAATCAAATAATTTGTATTTAATTAATCGGATGCTCTAGACCAATTTTAGGTGTATACATTTTTCCCCTCTTCGAAGTGATGTGTTTACACGTTGGTTTGAAGAAAATTTTACTGCTACTGCTAGAATCGGTGATATAAAAATAATTTCGTATGCCCCAAACATGCCCCAGACATTGATTTTCAGATGATTGTTGATAGCATGCCCCCTCGGGAGATAAATTAATGATTTGATGATTTTGAAATTTTTCATGATGATTTTATGATTTGATGAAGATACAATGATTAAATAATTTATATCCCGACAAATGATGAAGAAATAAACCCTGTAGATGAATTTCAATTAATATTATGGATAATATTAATCAAAATATAATAAAACCCCTCAAAAATCCCTTTTCAAAAGTTATATATAGTCCAAAAGGTCATTTCCAAAGTCATTTGCACTTTTTGACTTTAAAAATCTTGTGATAGAGACATTTCAGCCAGCTGGAGTAGGATGTCAATCCCTTACCACACTCACCCTTTCGAGCATGTTCGACGTCACCAATGACTGGCCATGTATGGACCTCTGGTATGTACCCCTTATCCTCCTTGTTTTTCATGAAATTATGTTTTTTATGCATTTTAATGCTTTAGGCATGTTTAGGTAGTTTTAGCACTTCCAAGCCACACTCTAGCACTTTCACTCTGGTGTAGCGCTTTGAGATTTAGTGCATGCGTTAAATTCTCTAGCGCTTTCGTAGGATAATTTAGCGCTTAGATGAAGTAGCGCTTAGGTAGTGAATTTTAGCACTTTGATGTTGGATTTTAGTGCTTAGAGAGTTATAGCGCTTTAATTTGGTATATTAGTGCTTTCATGGTCTATTCTAGTGCTTCTGGTAAAGCGGCGCTTTGACGGACTATTTTAGCACTTTGATGCGGTAAAAAAGTGCCTAGGGTGAAATAGCGCTTCAGATGATTGTTATAGCGCATCGAAGTGCTAAAGTAGCACTTTCGAGATTTAGCGCTTTGGGTGCCTAATTTAGCACTTTTGGAATGATGAAGTAGTGCTTTTGGGATTTAGTGCTTTGGATGCCTATTATAACACTTTCATATCAGAATTGGAGATTTTTACTTAGGTAGCCTTGATTTCGTCAATTATGATCATGTCCATTCCTCAGATTGGTATGATTGATAATCCAAATTCTTGATGTTGGATTGTGATGATTTAAATAAGACTAATTCTCATGATAGGAGAGAAGAAATCCTATTTGTGATGATCCTCATGATAGGCGAGGAAATGATTCATATCTGATAAATCTCATGATAGGCAAGATTAGATAATGTTTAATGAACCTCATGATAGGTGAGGTTTGTTGATGTTTGCCCATGAATTTTGACTGAAAATTCATACCAAATTTTTGGAATAGAATTGATAGTAGAATGAATTTTCATATCTTGAAATAGTACATTGATTGTGGATTTTTCATTATGATGATAGGAAGATTTGGGTACTCTCTAGATGTGAGAGAGGTTTCCTTGGACTACAGACTTGATACCCCATCTGACACCAGATGAGCTTCATATTATAGGTCGATGTGGCCTAACTAGTTTACTTGATATGCCCCAGATTAGAATTAATCGAGGTTTGTTGACTGCTTTGGCTGAGACCTAGCATAATGACCACAACACCTTTCATTTACCCACTAGTGAGATGATCGTCACACATGAGGATGTGTGGCGGATTCTGTGCATTTCATTCATGGAGGAGATTGTAGTGTATGATTCTCATGGGGTTGGCGATAGAGATGCTCTTCACAGAGTATTCTAGGATCAAGATATTGAGGGTCCGAGCGTCCGATGGAGGAGGATCATCGACTCATATGCGACACTACCAGCAGTGCTTGCTAGATTTATTGGAGGTTTCCTTTGCCCTAATCGTAGGTCAAAGGGATTCCCTATGGGTTGGGGCAAAACCTTAGAGAGCATGATGGTACATGGTACTAGATATGCGTGACGGATGTGCATGTTGGCACATCTTTATCATGATCGTCACTCAGTGGTGTACCTAGGGGCACACAGCTTATCAACAGGATGACCCTATTACAAGTGTGGGCATGGGAGCATTTTTCTATTTCTCGACCATTTCCAGTGGTAGATAGACCAATAGGTAGACCATATGTGTTCAAATACAGAGGTCGGCTTACCCAGGCCTGGATGGGTAAGCTAGGGCATTGGAGGCAGGTTTTTGAAGACACAAAGACTATTACCTAGCGTCCATACTTAGACTGTGAGTAGTGGGATGAGGATGATGCAGTGTTGGGATACCTCTGTGATTCCATGTATCTGATTGGCCAGACCCCTTTTGTATTGGAGAGATTTTTGCTTCGCCGAGTGTACAGATAGTATGGTATTGTTTAGTGTATGCCACAGGGGGTAGCCCACTATGCTAGGCAGTAGAGTGATATTCTTGATTGGGGGCAATGTTTTTCATATGATGTTTTAGTAGAGGGATACAGGGCACTGCAGCCATCACCTTGGGACATGCGTAGAGACATTGTAGAGGCACAAGTTATAAAGTACACTACCTTCTTGGCTTTGGTTCCACATCCGTGTATCACTATTCTGGATGAGCTAGCAGCATTATTGGTAGAGGAGGATGTGGCTGAGGGTTCTGTAGATAGTGAGGGTGGTACTCTATTAGGTAGTAACATAGAGAGGGGTGGTGATGATAGTAGCAACGATGACAGTGATGGTGGCAGTGGAGGGGATAGAGGGGTAGGTCTAGTCAGCAGTGGTTTGTCATCCAGTAGGCCTCACAAGAGGTGAGCAATGACAGTACCATTAGTGGACCATCAGAGACAGATTGTAGGTCTCCAGACACAGGTCTAGACACTATAGGGGCAGTTCGTACAGGCTTGGGGTTTGCTTATTCAGATCCAAACACAGATGCAGGCCCAAGCTCAGGCTCATGCTCAGGCTTTAGCGCAGGTTCAGGGATAGTTGGCCACTATACAGACGTAGGTTGCCACTTTGACATCCGAGCGAGACAGTGCTCATCAGATTGCCGAGAGGTCACACAAGAAAATGGAGACCCTATAGAGAGTGGCCAATGGTACCTTGGTGGGAGACTATATGAGAGAGGTTCTACAGGTTGGCCGAGAGGCTAAGTTTTATAGGGGCAGATATCATGATGTAGTGCCTACTGATCGTAGAGTCATCTTTGCCCCATCGAGATCCGGGCAGACACATACTTGGACAGTGAGTGAGGGGTTGACACAACCTCCACGTAGAGATCCCAGAGATCCTGGTTCTTCTGGGAGTCATGGTGGTACTGGTCCTGTTGGGCCCGCACATTCTGGTAGTAGCAGATCATAAATGCCTCCTATGATCTTGAGACTATCGCTTTGAGATATGATGTACTATGATGTAGCTCATTTTTTTTTGATGATGTATCTTTATTTTTAGACTTCATTGTATACTTGACACTAATGATATATATATGAGATGCATTTGATGTGATTTTATGATGATTTGTGATGTCTATGTGATGGATGCATTTATTATGTGATTTATGCAATATGTGATGATTTTATTTCAAATGTGATGTTGTAATGATAAATTCTTTTATTTCATGTAATGATTTTATGATAAATGAATTTGTAGAATATATGATGCATGGATGTATGAATTTCTAAATGATGATCTATATGAATGCCCAAATGTGATAGAAATGTATGGATGGATGGGTAAATGTTGTTTATTTTATGTAATGATAATGATAAAAATGATGATATTATGATGAATGACAATGGATGGATGTAATGATAATAATTACATGACTTGCATTTATTTTAAATGTGATACAATGTATGGATGAAAATGATGTATGCATATGATGTTGATGGATGATAATGTAATGAATATTTTTTTGTAAAATGAACATGATGTAGATATGGTACAATTTAATTCATAATTTATTTGATGTATAATGTATGAATTATGAAGCTAAATGATGAGATGATAATTCCTACATGTGTTTTTGATAATTATTGGATTTATGTCAAGTATACTTAGTCTTATTTGTAGATTAGATAATCATTGATTAGAACCCTTTATGCAACAAATACTCTATAGATAATGAATGTGATGAATGCAATCTCATTTTAACATGCAACTATATGAAAAACCATTGTCATTTTAACAGTACTTTCATGCTTTTTTGTCATCATAGAGCTTTATTGGATGTTGAAAGTGAGTACAAGTGTCAAAGGTATGTGTTAAACCAATGACAACCTAGGTACTACTTTCATGATTTTTGATATTGCAAGTGAACACAAGCATCTAGGTATGATTTAACCGAGATGACCCAAACATTCATTGCACAAACAGGTAGTGATTAATCATTTCAATGTGTGAATTTTGAATGTCATTGGTGATACATTTGCATAGCACAACCCCCAACAATTCATACATTTATATGATTAACTTACAAACAGTAGATAATAAAAACATCATTCTTCTTCCCTGTTTCTCTAGTTCAATGCATCATTGAGTAACTTCAAAGAAATGATAATCAAAAATACAATTTATCTATTGTTTACTTAGAGTGTTTCATTCATTATTTAGATTTTAGATCATCCATCCTGATTTTGTGATGTTTTTGGATTTTTGAGATTTTGACCAAAGACCTATCCTACTAACCTATCCTAGGGGTCTCAGGGGCTGATCAAAGATTAGCCTTGCCTACATTACACACGCAGAGACCACGTAGTTCGACTAACACAGACCTATGTTTTTGGATTTTTCTTTTTCAAATTTAACTTTTTGACATTTTTTGGATTTTCGATATGATATGGATGGTTGATGCCTCTTCGACGATGATTGATGTTGCACTTTGATATTTTTTTTGTTGTTCCTACCATACTGTTATTCACCCTATGGTGAAATCAATGTTTTTGTTGCCCCTAGTGATATCTAGATGTTGCCCCCGAGCTTTGGAGTGAGATTTGACTATGTGAAAATGATTTTGATATGGATGCAATGATGGCAAGACTACTGACATGATATGAAATGGTATTGACTGCCAGACTAATGATCCTAATATGTTTCAAAAATATATGGGAAAGCTGATCTTAGAATCACATACAACGCCTATTTCTAGGTTTCACCATATGTTTTGATTACACTCTTTGTTTTGTGTATTTTCTATTTTTTTTGTATTTTTGTGTTGCCAAGATGCCTGTTTGCCAGGTTTTCATCGAGGAAACCATTTTCAAAAGTTTGACCCATGCACTAGGAGATTCAAGCATAGAATTTTTTGAGATGGATATTGTTGATAGGTTCATCAAACAAGTCCCCTTCTGATGTTGATAGTTGATATGCCCCTGATCCATACACTGATATGACGACAAAAGGACCAAGCCAGTTAGACTCAAATTTCCCTTTCTTCTCCTTGTCTTGCTGATTCCTAGGGTTTTCCTTCAGTACCAAATCACCAATCTGAAATACCCTCAGTTTTACCCTGTGGTTGTAACTTCTTGACATGCTCTGTTGATAAGTTGTTAGATGATTAACATCCTGTTGACGATGCTCATCCAACAATTCTAGTTCCTATAGTCTAGATACCCTATAGTATTCATCTGAAATGATTCCTTTGAGTGATAAATGAAGGGATAGAATCTCTACTTCGATGGGAAATATGGCCTCTGACCCATATACCAAGGCATATGGTGTAGCTCTTGTTGGTATTCTGATACTTGTTCTGTAGGCCCATAGTGTAGGATTGAGTTGGACATGCCAGTCACGTCCAACATTGTAACCGTCTTTTTGAGAATTTTGAGTATTTTTTTGTTTGAGGCCTCTACTTGTCCATTCCCTTGAGGATAGTACGGTGTTGAAAAATGATGTTGGATATGAAACTTTTCACATAGCTCCTGGACATCTTGATTCTTGAATGGTCATCCATTATCAATGATAATGGATTGAGGGATTCCATACTGACATATTATGTAATTCAAAATAAAAGAGGAGATCTGCTTCCCAGTGAGGGTTGTAAGAGGCATTGCTTCAATCCATTTTGTGAAATATTTTGTAGCCGTTATAATGAGCTTGTGTCCATTGGATGAAGATGGATTTATTTTTCCTACCATATCTAGGCCCCATTGACAAAAAGGCCATGTCAATGTGAAGGGATGCAGTTCTTGTGCCGGTGCATGAATCAGATTGTTGTAAATCTAAAACTTTTGACATTTCTTGACAAATTGATAGGATTCTTTCTTCATGCATGGCCAATAATATCCCAAACGGAGGAGTTTCTTGGCTAGAGTTATCCCACTTGAGTGAGTTCCACAAATACCCTTGTGAACCTCTCATAGGGTCATTTCAGATTTGTCATGTTCTAGACATTGAAGTAAGGTACCATCAAGACCTCGATGATAAATTATGTTAGCGATTAAGGTATGTTGGGCGGATTGGCGAATAAAGTTTCATTTTTGGTTCTTGGATAGATCAGGAGGAAGGATATCATCTTTTAGGTAAGCATAGGTCTTTTCATAGATGGAGGTTTCAATGGTCTCTAGCTAGCAGATGGTAGCAGAATCTAAATTATAATGGGAAGGACATGATACTTGTTCTACCATAAACTCATAACAAACACGCTTCTCAGGAAATTGTAGTAATGAAGCAATTGTAGCCATAGCGTCTACAACTTTTTTCTCTTCCCTTGGAATTTTATCAAACTTAATACTAACAAAGGACTATTTCAGATCATCTATTTGTTGCTTGTAGGGCATCAAATTTTGATCCTTTGTTTGATACTCTTCATTTACTTGATATATGACTAGTTGAGAGTCCCCATAGTAAGTCTGTGATCTTCCATTTAATTGCTATTTTAACCCCAATGATTAATGCTTCATATTCTACCACATTATTTATACACTAAAACATTAATCTATATGATTTTGGAATGGTGTATCCTTGTGGAGAGATGAACAAAATCCCTGCCCTTGATCCGCCCTATGTGTATGATCCATCAAAATATAATACCCATTGTTGGGGCATCACTTTCATAATGTCTACATCTAGAAACTCCATTGTCATTGGTCAATCATCTGGTAAAGGAGCCTTAGCTAATTTTTCGGTGATTTCCTGACCCTTGATTGCCTTTCTCTCTACATATTGAATGTCAAATTCACTTAATAGCATGACCCACTTTTCCAGTCTACCTGTTAAGGCAACTTTACTAAGTAGATATTTTAAAGGATCGATCTTTGCTATTAGCTTGATTGTATGAGTTATCATATAGTGTCTCAGTTGTTGAGTGGAAAACACTACCATCAGGAAATATTTCTCTATGAAAGTGTAATTGATTTCATACCCATTTAATGTTTGGCTGATATAGTAGATGGCATGTTCTTTTCCTTCATAATCCTCTTGTCCTAATAGTGCCCCCAAAGAGATATCTATTGTGGCAATATACAATATGAAAGGCCTTCCTTCTGTTGGTGGCATGAGAATGGGTGGTGACATTAGATATTGTTTGATTTGATTGAACATTGTTTCACACCCCTCATCCCACTTGAAAACTATATTATTATGCAATAGATGATTAAAAGGATGAATTTTGTCCGCCAGCTGGGAGATAAATCTTCTGATTGATTGGAGTCTTCCCTATAGTGTTCTAAGTTGATTGAAATTATTAGGAGGTGGCATCTCCATAATTGCTTTGACTTTCATTGGATCCACTTCAATGCCTTTTTCTGAGACAATGTACCTTAATAGTTTTGCTGATGTGACCTCGAAGACACACTTCTTGGGGTTTAACCTGACATTGAATTTCTCCATCCATATGAAGATTTTGTCAAGGATATGTAGATGTCCTTCCCTAGTACCATATTTTTCCAAGATTTCATCCACATAATCCTCCATGAAGTTGTGCATCATATCATGGAAAATTGTCACCATTACTCTTTGGTAAGTGGCTCCTGCAATTTTTAGACCAAATGGCATGACGTTCCACCAGAAGGTTCCCCGTGGACATGTAAAAGCCGTCTTTTCCTGATCTTCTGGAGCTATTTTTATTTGATTGTATCCAAGGAAACCATCCATGATTGACAACATGGCATGCCCTGCTATCAAGTCCACAATGATGTCGATATTTGGTAGTGGAAAATCATCCTTCGTGCATGCTTTATTTAGGTCCCTGAAATTTGTACATATCCTGATGCTATTGTTCAGCTTTGAAAAAGGTACAATGTTTGATATCCACTCGGCGTAGTCTATAGACCTTATGAATCCATCATCCAATAATTTATTTAGCTCTGTCTTTACCATCAATGCGATATGGGGATGCATTTTTCTCAATTTTTGCTTGACAGGCTTGATTGCTGCGGGCAAAGACAAGTGATGCATGAGTAGATTTGGGTCTAAGCCTAGCATATAGGAATATGTCTAGGCGAATTTGATGAATTCTAGTCTTTCTTGGTCTATCATGGATTCCACCAGATGTACAACTTTTTCCTTTTCTTCAGTGTCGATATTCACAAACTGTGTTGGTTCTACCAGAACTGATGATCGCTCATGATAATGTTCCAAAAGACTGTCAAATCTTCCATCCTTCAGTGCCTCAAAAAGGTTTTCACCGTTAGATGCATTCTTTATTTTTTCTTTTTCCAAATCTAATGGTGCCATAGAATGGTTTTCACCATTAGATCTATTTTCCATGTTTTCAATTTTGCAACTGGAAGATTTAACACCCTCCTACTGAGTCATTTTTTTATGAGTATTATAGATGGAACTTGTACTAGGTTCACTATGACATAGGAAATTTATGATGGCATCATCGTCTGTAAATATTGGTATAAACAAAGGTTTGACAAGTTCCCAATCAATGAGTTCGGGATGGATTAATGGCATGAGGTCATCAGATTCATTTGGGTTGATGGATGTAAGGGTTTGGACAGCCATTTTATCATATTTGTTTATTGGAATATTGAATTCAATGATGGTACCTTCTTCAAGATTGTCTAGCTCACTCGAGGTTTGTTCATCCCCACTTGAATCATCGATATTTAGTGACTCTACCACGATTGGTCTAGACCCAAAGCCTTGGCCCTCCTCACTCGTAGGTGTATATTGTTGGATGAAATCAGTATGAATATCTATGAAAGATACATCGGAACATGAATCCCATTCATATTCATTTGAATCTATCTAGAGCTATTTTTAAGTTGAAGAATTCTCTCTACAACCTTCTTTTCTAGGTCCTATTTTTATTCATTAGAGTATCCCATTCCTAGCTTCTCTTTTGAGTGGAGAGTGAGGGGTGTAATAGGCTCTATGATTCCATCCTTTCTTAATCCAATAGGTCCTTGTCCTTCATACCCCATTTTTTCTAAAATAACTTTTCTTTTTCCATATTTATCAATGTTGATGTTGATAGTTTTTATACTGATATCTAATGTAGAGGGTTCCTCATCTTTATATAGCCAATCTAGGATCGCTTTTCTATCTGACTCATCCTCTATTGTGCCTTTTTTGACAAACCTTTCGTCAAGAGTTGTGACTAGTAATGATGTTTGAGATTTGATCATAGATGGTTGACCATATGTCCTAGGAGATGGCATTAACTGTGATAGGTTAAGCGATTGCTCCATAGAATATGTTCCCATTCCCTTGTCCATTAGTTGAACTTGCTCTTGGAACTTTTTTGATAAAGAAGTTTGTTAATCTGGATTATTTGTTGATTGAGTTTCAACATGACTTATTTCTTTTTCTTTACCCTTCTTCTCTACCCACTTGGTGGTGATACTTGGATGTTGTTCTTCTTTGGATGATTTTGAACTGGATGCTTCCCTATTGTGTGGTATAAAGGTATCTTGAGAGATCCTAAGGGTTTCACAATGTTGAGGATGATTGTAATCAGCAGATATAGTCACCTCTCATCCATTTATTGGAAAATTCAAACATTGATGATATGTCGAAGGTACAACCTGCATTTCATGGATCCATGGTCATCCTAAGAGAATATTGTATGTTAACTCCTTTTCCAACACTTGACATGCTATGTGTTTCATCATTGGCCCCACTTGAATGGGTAGCACAATCAATCCCTTAGATGATCTTTCTTCCTCATCATATGCTTTGATAGTCATTTTTCTTCGAGCATCAATAGCATCATCTGAATACCCTAGTGCATGGATTAACTTGAGTGCAAATGTTCAGACCAGCTCCCCCATCTATTAAGACTCTCTTGACGTGATGATTGTGGATTAAGACTTCAATATGGAGTGCAATATTATGGGGATGGTTTAGTGAGATATCATCCTGTTCAGAGAATGATAGACAATTTGGGGTAGTAAAATATCCCACCATAGCTTGGAACTGACAAAAATCTAGATTCTTTGGTACCGTAGTGGAAACTAATGCTTGTTCTAGAACCTCCTTATGTGATGGTGATATTTTAAGGAGTTCTAGTATCGATCTATGTGCATGAATGTTTTGTAGTTGATCGACAATATTATAATGAGATGGAGGTGGAACTGCATGTGTAGACCCAACTCCCTTTAACACTACCTTGGATTGCCCCCTAGTCATTATATTTTTTGGTTGATGTTCTTGATGGTCTCTGATTTTTAAGACATTGATTTGATTATCAGAGTTTTGTATGCTTGGTAGCAAGTCCAAAGGGGTAGTATTGTTGATTTTGGGTTTGTCAATGTTGTGACTATCTGTATGATCACTCTCTATTCTAGATAGACAAAGGATTGTTGTGTCAAAGACATGGTTGACATTCTTCCCTTTTTTGTTTGAAGATGATAGTGCTCCTTTGTTATAGTTTGGCAAAGGGTCCTTGAAGGCTGAATGATCGTTATTGTTTTGGGGTGTTTCCACATATGCTTTATTGTTGTCGATCAAATCTTGTATTGTGTGCTTCAACTCCATACAATCATTGGTTTTGTGGCCTTTGTTATTATGGAAGTTGCAGTAATCAGCGTCATTCCACCATGGTGGTTTGACCTTTGGATCCCAGAATCGGGCTTCCTGTGCAATTATAAGGCCACTGGTGACTAATTCTTTCATTGTTGATTCTATCGTTTGGCCTAAAGGTGTGAACCTATGCTGATTTGATGGTTTCTGATATGAGTGTGTTTTTATGATCTCATTGCTTTGTATGACTTTTGACTTGACAATTTGATCATTGTTTTGATTCTTTGATGTAGATGCTGTCAAATTGAAAACCGGTTTGCCATTTTGGGAATCATTTGTTGTTTCAATGGTAGTTGTGTTTTGATTCTTTTACTGAAATTTTGGCTTATCACTACTCAAGTATTGATTGGAGGAGTTATTTGTGTTATTCATTTTATCGTTGAAATGTTTGATAACTCCTCTTTTGACTAATGCTTCCTCAATTTTAAGACCATTTTCTATTACTTTTTCGAATGTGGGAGGACATTGCAATTCAAGCCTATAACTCATTTCCTCCATTAAGTTGTCAATGAGTAACTCCATCTTTTCTTCCTTAGGAATGGATCGAGGATATCTAGCGAACAATCATCGCCATCTTTGTAGAAAAGACAAGAAATTTTCCCCTTTGTTTTGCTTTAGGTTATAAAGATCCTTTATTGTAACATCGTGTTGGATGTTAAAGGAATACTAGGAAATGAACCTGTTGACAAGTTCCTCAAAAGTTCTGATACCTGGTTATAGTTTTGAAAACCACTCCATACATGATCCTCCCAAGCTTCTTGGTAATAACCTCATTAAGTAAGTTTCTTCTTCGGAAAAATCGAGGCTCATTGTTTTGAATTCCTTGATATGATCTATCGGATCTGTTCTTCCATTGTACTTGTCATACTTTGGGATCTCATAGTGTCCAGGAAAAGGTATCAGACCGATTGTTGCATCCAAAGCATAAGGAAAAATGTCCTATATCACATATCTTTTGGTACTCCCTTTTGTCATATCCTATATCTGTTGTTGTAGCATTTGCATTTGAGATGTCAAAGCGGCAATTGGATCTATTGTTTGTGTAGGTTGTAGTATTTCAGTCTCACTTGTTCTAGGTGCTTCCTTCAGATGATTCATGTCAAAGTCCTTGGGAAGTTTTGCACCTAATTCAGCCAACATCAAAAGATACTTCTCCATATCTTGTTCTAAAATATTTTCCATAAATTAATGGAACTTGGGATCTTGTTGAGTTGTCTAAATATCCTCTGGAGTTATTTCATTCTTATCATTTTGGTTCAGATTGTTCCAAGGATTTTCTTCTGCCATTGTTTGGAATGTTTCAAGTTCTTGCTCTAAGAGTCTCTGCTTTTGGGACCTAGTGAATATTCACATACAAATTTTTACCCTTTCTTCTGAAATATTGATCTTCTATGCTGGGAAAATGTCAATTGAACTTTTAACAAAGTCAAATAAGATGACTTTGTTGGTATGTGGTGACTGATCATTCTATACTGTACACTCTTCATGTATCCTCGCCGAGGTCCAGGGCCGGGTTGGGCCCCGGGCGGGGGTTCGGGGGCGGTAGCCCCCGAGAAAATTTTTTGGCCTGCTTTTTCGTGAAATTACTGAAAAAGGGAAAAATCACAAAAAGGGAAAAATCCCCGATTTTGTATAACCCTAATTTATAAAGGGTTTAGGATAGAGTTACAGTATTATAAGAAACAAGCGATTATTCGCGATATTGTAATAGGGTTTTACACTGGTTAATGAAATCATTGGATGGCTGCGGTTTGGTGGATGTAGCCCACATTGGGTGAACCACGTTAAATTCTCTGTGTTATTTTTCTATGTGTTTTACTTCTGGTTTATTTGATAAAATCTGCATTTAGCTTTTAGATATCTGCCATTGAAAACCTAACAAGTGGTATCAGAGCGAGTTGTTTTCAATTATCGTTTGCAGGAAAGTCTCACGGTTGAGTGGGAGTCTCACGGTTAAGTGGGAGCAATGGCAGATGAGGGTAAGATGAAGGTTGATAAGTTCAATGGGCAGAACTATCAGTTATGGAAGATGCAGATGGAGGACTATCTCTATCAGAAGGATTTATGGCGGCCATTGGAAGGGAAAACCAAGAAACCTACAACAATGTCGGATGAGGATTGGGATATTTTGGACAGAAAGGCACTTGGTAGTATTCGCTTATGCTTGGCACAATCGGTGGCATTCAATATCACAATAGCAAAGACAACTCTAGAGTTGATGGAAACCCTAGCAAAGTTATATGAAAAGCCTTCTGCTTCGAATAAGGTATTTCTTATGAAGCGTTTATTTAATATGAAAATGGTAGAAGGTGGATCAGTTACTGATCATTTAAATGAATTTAATACGGTTACCAGTCAATTAACTTCTGTAAAAGTTAACTTTGATGAAGAAGTTAGGGCTCTTTTGATTTTGTGTTCTTTGCCTAAAAGCTGGAATAGCTTAGTAATGGCGGTTAGCAATTCTGTTTCTGGTTCAAATACATTGAAATTTGATGATGTTGTTGGTGTTATTTTGAGCGAGGAAATTCGTAGGAAAAGCTCAGGTGGAACATCCACATCAGGCAGTGTTTTGAATGTAGAAAGCAGGGGCAGAAAAAATGAGAGATGAAACAATTTTGGGAGTCGTGGGAAGTCACGAGGAAAATCAAGGGACAAAAGGTCCCAATCTAGAGACACGAGGGATTGCTGGTACAGTGGTAAGCCAGGGCATGTAAAGAAAGATTGTTGGTCTTGAAAAAATAAAGAAGGAGACAAGCAGGAAGGAAATAAAGAGGCAAATGTGGTAAGTAATAAATCTGATGAGGATGCTTTGATTCTTTCTCTTGATAATGCTGATGATTCTTGGGTGTTAGATTCAGGGGCTTCATTTCATGCTACGCCCCATAGAAATTATTTTCTTGATTATGTCCAAGGGGATTTTGGGCTAGTTTATTTGGAAGATAATGAACCCTGTCAGATTGTTGGAAAGGGAAGAATCAAGATCAAGTTGCAGAATGGAAATCATTGGCTACTACATGAGGTAAGGCACGTTCCAAAGCTAAAAAGAAATTTAAGTTTTGCAGGGCAACTAGATGATGAAGGTTGTGTTCTTACATTTAGTGATAAAAATTGGAAGGTTACAAAAGGTGCCTTAGTAGTAGCAAAAGGTGCGAAAGTAGGCACCTTATATCTCTGTATAAGTCATACTGTTCCTTCTACTTTAGCTATTGCAGATAAAAATCAATGTTCAGGAACAGTTGCTGTAGTTCAGTAGGAAGAAAATCAGATAGTTGCTGCGAATTCTGAATCAGCACTATGGCATAATAGACTTGGTCACATGAGTGCAAAAGGTATGAAAGTACTTCATTCAAAGAATGCTTTACCAGGTCTAAAATGTGTTAATATGGATTTATGTGAAAGTTGTGTGTACGGCAAACAAAAGAGAGTTAGTTTTCTCAAGGATGGGAAACAAAAGAAGGATGAGAAATTGGAGCTTGTGCATACGGATGTATGGGGACCAGCTCAGGTAAGTTCTCTCAGTGGCTCTCATTATTATGTCACATTCATCGATGATGCAACTAGGAAGGTATGGATTTATTTCATTAGACAGAAATCTGATGTATTTGAAACTTTTAAAAAATGGAGAAGCTTGGTTGAGAATGAGACAGGTAAAAAGTTGAAATGTCTCATATCTGATAATGGTGGTGAGTATTGCAGCAAAGAGTTTGAAGATTATTGTTCCTCTAATGGTATTCATAGGCAGAAAATGGTTCCAAGGACTCCATAGGAAAATAGAGTGGCTGAGCGTATGAATAGAACAATAATGGAGTGTGCACAAACTATGAGATTGCATGCTGGGTTACCTTTAAACATGTGGGCAGAGGCTGTAAATACTGCTGTTTATTTAATTAATAGAGGTCCTTCTAATCCTTTGGGTTGTGGTATTCCAGAGGAAGCATGGAAAGGTAAGAAGGTAAGTTATTCTTTTCTGAAAACTTTCGATTGTGAAGCATTTGCACATATAGATTCCGAAAATAGAACCAAGCTTGATGCAAAATCAAAGAAATGTATATTTGTTGGATATGGCATAGATGAATTTGGTTATAGGCTTTGGGATTTTGAAAATAAGAAAATTGTGAGAGGCAGGGATGTCATATTCAATGAGAAAATGTTGTACAAAGATCTATTGCAGCAGCATGAGAAGAAAGAACATAATTATGCAGTGCTGGATGATATTACAAACAACAATGTTCCAGTGGTTCCTCATGCTCCACAACAACAGCAACAAGAAATACCACAAACTCCAGTGAATGTTAGGCGATCTTCAAGGTTAAGTAGACCTCCAGAAAGATTTTCTCCCTCTTTGTACTCTATTCTATTAACTGATGCTGGTGAACCATAATGTTATCATGAAGCTATGCAGGTGGATACCAAGGTTCAGTGGGAGCATGGAATGGAAGAAGAAATGGACTCCTTGCTGAAAAATCAGACTTGGGAATTATGCAAGTTGCCTGCAGGTAAAAAGGCTTTAGCAAACAAATGGATTTATAGGATGAAAGAGGAGGATGGAGGTAAGAAAAGATTTAAATATAGATTAGTTGTAAAGGGATTTGCACAGAAACAAGGTATTGATTTTGATGAAATATTTTCTCCAGTTGTTAAAATGACTTCTATTTGTACTGTGTTAAGTATTGTGGCTATTGAAGATTTGCATTTAGAACAGCTTGATGTTAAAACTGCCTTTCTCCATGGTGATTTGGAAGAGGAAATTTATATGGAACAACCACAAGGATTTGAGGTCAAAGGTAAGGAGAAACTAGCGTGCAGATTGAAGAGAAGCTTATATGGCTTGAAGCAAGCACCTCAACAATGGTATCTTAAATTTGATAGTTTTATGGCTGAGCAAGGTTACAATAGGTGTAATTCAGACCATTGTGTTTATTTTAAGATGCTAGGTGAAGATAGCTACATTATTTTATGTTTATATGTTGATGATATGCTTGTAGCGGGGTCTAACATAGATCACATAAAGGAGTTAAAACAATAGTTAGCAAATTCATTTGCTATGAAGGATTTGGGGGCAACAAAACAAATCCTTGGTATGAAGATTACAAGAGATAGGAAAAACAGGAAATTGTTTTTATCTCAGGTTGATTATGTTAAAAAGGTGTTGCAGAGATTTCATATGGAGAATGCAAAAGCTGTCAGCACACCTTTGCCCAGTCATGTAAAATTGACTAAGGATATGTGTCCAAAGACATAAGAGGAGGAAGAAAAAATGTCCAAGCTACCATATGCTTCAGCTGTAGGTAGTTTAATGTATGCCATGGTATGCACGAGACCAGATATTGCACATGTTGTAGGAGTTGTTAGCCGGTATATGAGTAATCCAGGAATTGAGCATTGGAATGCAGTAAAATGGATTCTCAGGTATTTGAGAGGTACACCAGATAAACATTTATGTTTTGAGGGCTCTAATACAGATTTAAAAGGCTATGTTGACTCAGATTTGGCAGGGGATATTGATACCAGGTGGAGTACCATAGGTTATGTATTTACCGTTGGTGGGACAGCAGTAAGCTGGATATCTCGATTGCAAAAGGTGGTTGCTTTATCCACCACAGAGGCAAAGTATGTGGCTGCAACAGAGGCAGCAAAGGAGATGATATGGATGCAATTTTTCATGGAAGAGTTGGGAAAACAACAAGCTAAAAATTACTTGTTCACAGACAGCCAGAGTGCTATACATCTTGCAAAGAATTCTACCCTGCACTCTAAAACCAAACACATACAGTTGAGGTATCATTTCATTCGGTCAGTGTTGGAGGATGGATAGGTAAAGCTGGAAAAGATACATACAGATGTAAATCCAACGGATATGTTTACTAAGACAGTGATAAGGGAGAAGCTGAGCTCCTCTTCAGCTTCGGTTGGCCTTCAAGGTTGAATTAAAGTATAAGAAAGCAGCAGGGTCCAAGGTGCTTATTTCCAGTGGGAGCTGTAAGTGCAGCGGTGTCGTCCAGGTTCAGTCTCCAAGTGGGAGATTGTTTAGGTGTGGAGCCTGATCAGTCTCCAAGTGGGAGATTGTTGGTATGTGGTGACTGATCATTCTATACTGTACACTCTTCATGTATCCTCATTGAGGTGGGGCGGGGGGTCCCAGTGAGGGTTAGGTAGAAAATTTGGCTGCTTTCGCAAAATTACCGAAAAAGGGAAAAATCACAAAAAGGGAAAAAACCCCGATTTTGTATAACCCTAATTTATAAAGGGTTTGGGATAGAGTTATAGTATTATAAGAAACAGGTGATTATTCGCGATATTGTAATAGGGTTTTGCACTGGTTAATAATATCATTGGATGGCTGCGGTTTGGTGGATGTAGCCCACATTGGGTGAACCACATTAAATTCTCTGTGTTATTTTTCTATGTGTTTTACTTCTGGTTTATTTGATAAAATCTGCATTTAGCTTTTAGATATCTGCCATTGAAAACCTAACAGACTTATTTTATTGATGAGACTATGTTAAAAATTTGATTACTATACTTGGTTTCGTGATAAAGGATGATAGTATCCTGATGATGAAACTTCAGTCTAGTAATCGATTGTGTATTTTATTTTGACACTTTTGATTTGCAAGATCTTATTTCAATTGATAAGATTGGAAATTTGTATAAACCTATCTATTTTCGGTCTTTAGAAAGTGATTTTGGTAAAAAAAACTTGGTTCTGATAAAAACTGTGGATAAAATGACAGACTGACTGATTGGTAATATTTTTGAACTCTCTATTTTGAAAGCGCTAAAATAGAGGACATAGGCGCTATTTCAAAGAAGCACTAGAATAGAGTTTTGAAGTGTTGAAATAGGTGATAGAAGCGCTATCTTGACAGAAGCACTAAAACAGTGCTCGAAAGTGCTGCAAAAATTGATGGAAGCACTATCTTGACAAAAGCGTTGAAATAGTGCCCGAAAGCGGTAGAAAAGATGATGAAAGTGTTGTTTAATGAAAGCGCTAAAAATAAAGACTGTAAGCGCTAAAAAAGTGCCCGAAAGCACTATTTCATAGAAGCGCTAAAACAATGACCCGAAGCACTGAAACAGCTTTCTAGAGCGCTAAAAATAAGACTTTTATGACTCTTTATTGTAAAAATTGATCTGGCCTTGTGGCATACTGTATCATGGATTGTGGAAGACAAGAATGATGTATGCACTGACTACAGTTGTGATACTAAGTGAGAGCTCTTCTTTGGAAGAAGGCTCATGAATAGAGTGGTTCTACTACGTAATCTAAAGTGTGACCCCTAGCAAAATCGTGATATATATGTGGATGAATTTTCTATGTTGTAAAAAGAGTTTCCAATTTTGATATAGAAAATATTGTCTTCTTAATTTATCTCAATAACCGAAAGGTTTCTTGGGTTTCTTGGGTTTTGTGATTTTGATTTTTCTCTTGACCAATGTGGTGGACTTCCACTTTCGCAGCATGGATTTTCTGATCTAACTTGACTTTGTTGTTTTCAGGATGATCTTTAATCTAATTTCAATGAATTTGTGATGGCGTAGCAAGCAATTGTGAATAATTGTTTTAACTGAATAGATCATGTATGTTCAAGAGCCACGAATGGTCCTTATTGATTTTGATGTGTTGCTTTGACAATTGTACACAAATCAAACAAACTCACACTTAAGGACAAATAGGTCATCATTATACTCATAGCCCACATCTTGAATTACGTTGATGCACACAGCCTTGTCACCCCCTAGAGGGCACCCATGTTTTTGTCATTTCTAGGCATGTACTCAAAGTTGGATTTCTCTTCCTCTGAGTAAACGGTCCGTAGAAATTATATGGTGAGTGTCTTGGGGGAAGATTCTTCTCTCCCCTTGCACCATGAGTATGAAAATGTATGGATACTAACTCAGCAGGATACTACTCTATGGTTTGTAGATAGGGCTTTCGTGCAGTGCGGTAATTGATAAATCCCTCAGGAGACCTCCCAATCTTTAGAACAAATATTTTGGAGATAGTTATCTTGCTCACTACCATCAAGTTGGAATTTCATCAACAACTTGCATTTTTATTATAGTGGGTTGGAATCCTTGGCTTTAGGCGTTCCCACTTAGGTCGTTCCTGTAGGGTGAGTACTTTTTCCCACTACGGCAGGCCTTCTAAAGGATTTTGAAAAGCGTAAATAGCATGAAGTAAAAGTGAATATGGCACTTTGATCACCCAATTAAGGGGAGAGCATAAGCCTAATCACCACAAGCACAACATATAAGTTGTTCCATTTTAAGCCCAAAAAGAAATTTTCTAATCTATGTGAAGGTGTTGCTTCACAAAAATCATGTTGTTCTTTTTAACTTATACTATAAAAATGTGATGACTATCCTAGGATTGATAAATTTTCTTTTAGAAAAAAAACAAGTGGCTACCCTAGGATTGATACATTTTAGAAACCAAGAAGTGACTATCCTAGGATTGATAATTTTTAGAAAACCAGAAGTGACTATCCTAGAATTGATAAATTTTAGTCCAACTGTGAAAAAAATTAAAATCTGGCCGCGATCGCGTCCGATCCAGACTGATTTTACAAAAGCACTAGAACAATCCACCAAAGTGCTATAACTTTTACCTGATGCACTATAACACAAATTCACCGAAACAGGACACCAAAGCGCCGAATTTTCCCACAGAAGTGCTAAATCACTGATGTGCTGAAATAGGTCATAGAAGCACTAAAGTTGAAAGCGCAAAAAGTTTTGACGGATGCGTTGTAGTAACATAGAAGAACCAAAACAAAGAATGAAAGAAATGTAGTTTTCCACGGAAGTGCTATATTATTTGACAAAAGCGCTAAAACAAAACACATCGGGAACCTACGTGACACTTTCTAGAAAAAATGATAAAATTGGGCTTAAGGCCCCACGATGGGCACCAAATTGTAACGATGAATAAGGTGTGAAACACAAAAGAAACTTCTTAATATGACATTATATCAAAGACAAAGCCAAATGAATCAATTCAAAGCAATAATCTAGTGAAAGCGTCATATTGTTCTCTATCTCCAAAGATTTATTAAATCAATGTGGCTCTCAGATCATGAGTGCACTATGATTGTTAAAATGACAATTCAAAGAATGAGATGGATGCTAATACAATGATATGGAGCTTAATGTGATAATACTAAATGATAAAGAAACTAAAATAGCATGAATTGACATGGAAACAGATAAATGCAGCTACAGGAGGCATCCATGATATGAAAGCTTGATTGCTAGATGTTGGATGCTTGATACTTGGATGCTTGATGCTTGAATTCCTGCAGAGTAAGAGTGCATAAGTTAGATTATCTGGGTCCTTTCTTGGTTGAATGAAGCTTTATTTATAGATTTTTTGGCTGTAGAAATGCACAGGGATGGCATTGAGAGGCTTGGATTCAATCTGGAGGATTGAATGGTGAAAGATGGAGGAGATTGAGAGAATTTTGGTGATTGTCTCTACCCATGAAAACACTAGGCAAGAGAAGAGGAAAGATTGATGGAGGAGGATTGAGAGAAGAATTTGGAATTTGTCTTCAATTTGTCTCCAAAACTTCCCATGAAGTTTCAAAGCATTAATTGTGACATATTTTAGACATAAATTAGACATAGGATATCTAATTCATTTTTGAGGAGATATAGACGGAATATTCCTTATGCTTTTATTCAAATATTTTGATTTATTTAAATTAGCAAAAGAGGGATAAATAATTTAATAAAACAAACTATAGAAGTCATTTATTAAATTAAACAGAAGAATATGGCAATTAATCAATAAAGTATTTTAATCTTTATTTAATTAATTTAAGATTGATGTGATAGAATAAAATAGGGATTTTATGATTAATTCAAACAAAGTATTTAATTTTGTCTATTTCATTAGGATGAGATAATAGAAGAAATTAAATGTGAATGAACGTGAACTATATAAATAAATATTTTTGTTTATTTAAAAAGTAGAGGAAATTAGGATAATTAATCAAATAATTCATATTTAATTAATCAGATGCTCCAGACCAATTTTAGGTGTATACATGAACCATAGTAGGTACAAAGGATTAGGGATTGCCAGTGCATAGACAATTCTTAGCAATTCCTCTTTAAAATATTATTTTCCATGCACAGTAGTTTTAGGAATCTTTGAAGGGTCTAAGTTTTCCAGTACATGGACATTCTCAAGAGTTCCCTTTCTAAAAGCATTGCTTTCCTTTCCATGTATAGTAGCTTAGGATCATTTTCCATTCTCCATTTTCTTCATCTTTCATATCTTTTATCTGTTCATTCCCTCCATCTTCCATGACCTTCATTTTCCATGGCTTTGCTTGGTTTGCTCTACCAAAGATACTCTGGAGTCTTGCAGTGATTTGCACAACCACTCATCCCCAATTGGAGCCACTATTAGAACCCAAAAATTTCATTAAAAAACCCTAAGTTTTTCCCATTTAAACTTAATATTTTCCATCAAAATATTAAATTTTTATTCATTTATACCCTATACTTTCTTTTACCGCTGTTCAAAAAGGCTAAAAAATGACCTATATCCTATACCGCTACCCTAAACCCTTTAAATTTTTCTCCCTACTACTTTACTGTGGATAGCCTTCAAATAGTCCATGGTTGTGTGATAGAGGGTCAGCCTAGTGGTCATCAAACAACCACCGCTATACCGTGCACAGTAAAATCTATACCCGCGGTAATGCGGTAAATAGGGAAGCAACCAGCAACGATGAGGGTAGTGGCTAACAATCAAGCACAAAAGGTTTACTACACCACTGTGCATGGTCTAAATATAGACCATGGTGGCACGGTCTAAATATAGACCACGGTGGCGTGGTTATGGTGAGTCATCGGCAAGGCAATAGTCAATGAAGGGCCACCGCGGTACTGCAGGGGGTCATCTCATAGACCGTGGTGACCGCGGTGGATGGAGGAAGTGATCAATAGAGATAGTGAGGATACATTGAATGGTTAGCGAGCTAATAGTGGTGAACGGGTAGCGGTTACCATAATACCGTAGCCACTAAAACAATGACCGCGGTGATAGTGTTAAGTGGCTAGTGGTCAGCAATAAGCATATTATGGTACTGCGCATGGTCAAACCATAGACCGTGGTAACCGCGATAGTAGGGAAGATAACAAGAAATTTCAACCACTATAGCATGCATGGTTAACATAGTGACTGTGGTGGCATGGTGATAGGAAAGCAATGATGAGGTAATAGTCAAAGATAATCACCACAGAACCGTAGGGTGAAAACAACGAGCCCACGGTAGAGCGGTAAAACGGAGCAGTCAAAGTCAAGTGACCGCGATACCGCGGATAGGTAAAGTGCAAACCATGGTAAGGTGGTAAATGGTGGGGATAACCATGGTGGAAAACATAAAGGAAGCAGCAGTGACTGTCACCGCTATACCGTGGTCGATCAACATGTTGATCGTGGTAGAGCAGTAAGAATAAAGAGAAGATTCACAGCAGTGTGTAAATGAAATATTAAAGACAAGAGAAAGTATTAAGGAAAAAATTAAATGCTCGACTATTATAAAATATTTAATTTTCCAAGAGGCAACATAATCAAATATTTTAAATCTTTATTTGTAGAATTTCAAATGATTTTACCAGAACAGTGATGGGTCGTGACTCTTCAGATATGATGTATAAATATATTGAAAAATTAGTTGTAAAGGGGGGACAATAGATATAGGAAGGGGGTTAGAGTAGGAGTTAGATTTCTCTCGAGAAGGGACTGGAATGTAAATAATGACAGAGCCTTTTTGAAGTGGATCAATGGACAAATCATTTTGAATTGGTGAAACTTTTTCTATTTTTAGTTGTTGTGATATAATAATTTATATTTCTTATATGGGTTGTCTCCAACTTGAAGTATTAAATCATTTAAATCAATGTATCAAGCATATGTTTGATTTATCATAGTGAAAATTTCATTTTGTGTGATTTGGTTGATTGGTGTCTGCAAGTCAGAGTTAAATTCTTTTTAAAAAGTCACAGTGATTTAGTATTTCTTTTGGATTGTTGAAGTAGAACCCGATAAGAAAATATTCCAGCACTATTTATGCAAGCCATAAATTAATGAAGTCATGTGCTAGTCATTAGGTTTCATTTTTCAAAGTGCCAAACAACTAGAATTATGATAGAGAGGGAAAAACATACAATTCTTGATAATTTGACTCCATTGCCCATGTGGATAGAAGGCACTAATCTACCTCAACCCAGAGATAAGATATCATACAAATAACATTTTTCAAAACTCTTCATTTATGTAGTAGGAGTAGGAGTAGTTGTAGCAATTTTATCTATCCACTACCCATTTCCATTGTGGGTAGATTGTTGCATCAGGAAATACATTTAAATCTGCATCATTCATTAGGTTCACCCGCCTAGGTCTAGCAGAACCTAAAGAGAAGAAGGTCCAATTGCATCAATTGGCCTTGTACGTTGGCCAAAAGCATTGTGATAGCTTGGCAACCTCTCGTGGTTCAAACCTGCATTTTTGAGACCGAACAGATACCTTGGTATTCAACAAAACAAGGGATGAACACTTGGAACACTTGAACAGAGTGTTGGGAAAGCTACATGAAGAGAAGCTCGTGATTAACCTCAAGAAGTGTGAATGGATGAAGCAGGAGCTGATATACTTGGGCTTTGTAGTCTGAGGAGGTAACTTAAAAATGGATCCAAAGAAGGTTGAAGCAATCCTTAACTAGCCTACATCAAAAAAAATGGGAGAAGTGAGAAGTTTTTATGGCCTGACAAGCTTCTACCAGAAGTTTATAAGGGGGTTCAGTCACACAATAGTACCAATCATAGACACTATCGAAGGAGAGAAGATGAGTAGATTCGAGTGGAAAAAGGAAGTTGATCAAAGGTTTGAATACTTAAAACAAAAGGTAGCACAACAGCCCATACTAACTTTGCCTAATTTTTCTAAAGTATTTACCATAGAATGTGATGCTAGTAATTTAGCCATAGGGGCAGTGCTAAGCCAAGAAGGGAAGCCTATTTCCTTCTTTAGTGAAAAAATGAATGAGGCAAAGAGAAAATACGCATCATATGATCTAGAACTATATGCCATGGTGTAATCCCTCAAGAAATGGAGGCACTACCTACTCCCCAAGGAATTTGTGGTGTTCACAAATAACCATGCTCTGATTTTTCTAAATAGCCAGGAGAAAATGAACCATAAACACATGAAATGGGTGGAGTACCTGCAAGCTTACACATTTACCATAAAACACAAGAAAGGATAATCCAACAAGGTGGAAGATGCTCTAAGTAGGAGGGCAAAATTAGTGCAATAGGTGCAGCTTCATAGTGTGGGTGTGGAATCACTCAAAGGTATGTATCAATCTGATGAATATTTCCATGATGTCTTTGCAGTTTGTGAGTAGTCTCAAGGTCCATTTCATAAATAATATGACTATGTGATACAAGATGGGTTACTCTTCAAGGGAGCTCAGTTATGCATCCCAAAATTCTCTATGAGGGAGAATCTAGTTAGACAAAAGCACAGTGGGAGCCTTGGTGGACATTTTGGTCATGACAATACCTTGGATCAGATCAAGAGATTCTACTACTAGCCCAAGATGAATTTAGATGTCAACAGGTGTGTAGAAGGTTCCGTTATTTGTCAAAGAGAAAAGGGAACAAGTTCTAATGTTGGGTTGTATCAACCTTTACCCATACCAAGTAGACCATGGGAAGCAGTAAGCATGGATTTTGTTTTAGGTATGCCTAGAACTTCTAGGGGTTATTATAGTGTGTATGTGGTGGTTGATAGGTTTAGTAATATGGAACATTTCATTGCTTGCAAATCAACTAATGATTTATCACATATTGCAAACCTATTATTTAAGGATATTGTTAGAATTCATGGGCTACCATTATCTATAGTATTTGATAGGGATTCCAAGTTCATTGGCCATTTTTGGAGAACATTATGGAAAAATTTAGGAACCAATTTTTCATTCATCTCTGCCTACCATCCTTAGAATGATGGTCAAACTTAGGTTGTTAATAGGTCATTGGGAAATTTGTTAAGGTGTTTAACTAAGGAGCATAATCAGTCATGGGATTTGATATTTCCATAGGCAGAGTATGCTTATAATGACTCCATCAATCAGAGTATGGGGAGAATTCCATTGGAATTTTTTTATGGAATGCATCCAAGGGGTGTTTGTGAGTTGAGAGACATGATGGGAATAGAGAAAATAAGTACAAAAGGTGATGATTTTTCTATGTCCATGCATGAAATACACAAATAGGTCAAGGAGACACTTGAAAAGCATGCAACCAAGTATAAGGAGAGAGAAGACTTGAAAAGGAGAGATGTACAATTCAAAGTGGGTGATCTAGTATGGGCACATTTGAGAAAAGAGAGGCTACCTAAAGGGAAGTACACTAAGCTGATGATGAAGAAGATAGGACCCTACAAGGTGGTCCACAAGTATGGCAACAATGAATATGACATTGAACTCCCACAAGGAGTTGCAATCTCACCTATTTTCAATGTTACTAACCTCTATCCCTTCAAGGGAACTATTTTTGTAGGTAAAGAAGCAGGTGAACCTAAAAAATATGAAGGATAATGGATCAAAGACCTTCCACCGACTCAGCCAATGAAACTCAAAGCTATGCTGGACTCAAGAGAGGTGAAAAGAACAAGGAGAAAGGTTTATAGAGAGCATTTGGTAAAGTGGCAAGGACTACCTGAGGAAGATACAACCTAGATGTTTGAAGAGGACATTACACAACATGGAGTCTCTATTGAAGACCTCATTTGATCAGGAGAATGAAATCATTTCATCCTCGGGTGTATGGTGTAGAGCACCTTCACTGTTTTCACAATTTTGGTTTGTTTTTCCATGAAATTAAGGTCTAGGTTGAGAAATGGTAATTTTTATTTTGTAATAAGGTCAAGGTAGCCAAAATCATGTTAAAGAAACCTTTTGTGGTTCAAGCTAGGAAGGATTTTAATATTTACATTAATGTTATGAAATAGATTAGTATTTTGAACCTAAATTTGGGGGGGTAATTGGATGCCCAATAGTCAGTTCTCTTTGAATTCCTTTTGGAATGAGGTAACAAGTTGTAAAGTCACTAAAAAGTGGAAAATCACTCAAGATATGTTGGAGACTGAAGATTTTGAAGTTTGAATAAGAAATTTTTGTTTTTTTTATGTGTTTTTTTTATGAAGAGCTAAGTTTCTTTCTATTTTGTACGACTCGTATAGGTAGAAATCAATGAGAAATCTGTGTTATTTATTAAAAAATTGAATTGGATTCATTTTGAATCATATTAGAAGGGTCCCTGTTCATTTATAGATAATATTTGGTATTTTTTCTGTAAATTGCTCTGTAACTAGGGTTTGAGAGGGTTTATAACAAATAAATAGTTGAGGGCCATTCCACCATTTTTGAATGTTTTAAGTACATGGAATGGGCCTATAGGAGTGTAGGATTATGTTTTCTTTTATTTCTCAATAGGGTGGCAAGGTAGAATAAGTATGAGAACGAGTTTTGGGGTTGACAGGGTGACTGTCCAATAAAGAAACCTGATCTTTGTGAGTAGCAGCTAGTCTTAAGACTGATTGAGTGAAGGAGGTTATGGAAATGTGAGTTTGAAGATTGATACTTAGTATGCATGCTATTTTTGAAGTCAGTGAAGACATTTTTGAGTGACTTGCTTTGGAAAAGAGGCCTAATTAGGCTAGGTCAAACGAGGAAGGACAGTTTGAAGCACTTCAGTCCAAAGCAACCTTGGTCGGGCTTTTGATATATTGTAGAGTAGGGTATGGGGTCCCCAAAAGTGTGTTGCAAATTTCATGAAGAAAAATATAGTTGGAGATATAGTTGAATAAGTGTGTCTCTTGTGTTGCTAAGTTTCAATAGTCCTAATGAAGGAAGTCACACAAATTATGAAGTGGGATCAATCTAGTCAGTCAAGAAGTGTAGAGAGGAGTTAGAAACCACCCTATCTTGCATTAAAATGTGGCCCTAAATGCTATATATAATACAAGGTTCATATATACCAAGAGACTATCATTATTTTTTTCCTTTTTTTTACATTTGTTTTTTATTGGATATTTATGCTTGGCATCTCAATCTTTATTCCCTTATTTCTCCTTTTTATATAGATCCTTAGTTTACAACTTAATTTATTTTATTTCTTTTGATTCATTGACCAATATTTAATCACACAAGCTAATAGATATTTTAGGTTAAGGAGACATTCTAAAATAAAAGTACTTATAACTCTCAATTGTTCAATCAATATGTAATAGTATGGCTCAAAATAAATTTAGGGTTGATCTAGACAGTTTCAAACATTAGTACTTATAACTTTGTGGAATAAAATATCAACCATTTGATCAATATATAATTGCATGGTCTAAAATTAATTATGGGTTGGGTAAATATCTTTTGTGACATGTTCTTGTAAAATTATAGAATGAAACAAAATTATTATTTTATATTAAAAATAAATGGTGGGGAATGAAATCAAAACCATCACATTCATTACAAGAGCTTTAGATTCTCTTACTATTTTCACATAATACTGGGAGAAAAATATTAAGATAGTAGTCATATGGGATGTACATTACCATACAAAAGAGTCATTCCAAAAGTGAATACCTAGCATAAATTATAGACAAGATCTTAACTTCTTATCCATGCAAACATAAAAAATAATATTAGAACTGAAACTCTATGCTACTTGTATTTTTTGTAATCATTAGATTTGAGGCTCTATACATCATAGGTTTTAGAAGCCATGATAGTAAATGAGAGAAAGAGTCATGTTCAGTGCTTGAAAATATAATTATATTTAGTTTATAAGTGAAAAATCTCACCACATATTAATTTCAAAGAAAATATGACCCCCAAAACAAATAGGAATCTAATAGTAATGAAAATATGGTCCAAAAAATAAGCAAGATATGTAATATTAATGGTGAATATTATTAATTTATTATGATATTATAAAATATCAATGAATATGATCCAATCATGTATCATTTACTATGGAAAAATAACTTAGTTTAAAATTTTAAGAAGATAATTCTTAGGCAATTTGGCCAACAATAAATTATTTTTTTGTAAAAATTGGGCAATTTAGTCCTCTTTATAGCTTGTACTATTTTTCATTTTTGAAGGTCACAATTTAATCTATTCACAAATTGGAAAAGATTCACTACTAAGAAAATCTATGAAAATATCCTACCATCAACATCTTAACCTTCAGTACTAACCCTAGTTTTCAAAAGCTAGTTTGAGACAAGAGAGGAATAGAATGAAATTTATCCACTCTTCAATCATCTTATATATTTTTTTAAAAAACCCATACCTCCTCCATAAACCTCTCTCTTTGGTCATCATGGAAAAATATCTCCTATCATAATTAATCATGTAAAAATGTGAAATGTATAATGGAATAAGTGTTCCAAAGACTCATGTATAATCCTTTATATTTTCATGCATTGATCACTATTTTGATGATTATTTGATAGATAATATTCTTCCCCATTGACTTAATGAAAATTCTTTAGATTGATTCTACTCTTTATATATCCACTCTATTGATTCATTTATCTAACCCATTTTTATTTTCATATAACACTTTCAAGTCAACATAGTCCTACAAGTTGTTTTCACTAACCTTGTATGGTTCAAGAATGATTAAAATAAAAAGGTGATAGGGTTTATTATTTTTCCCAATTCACTCTCTCTCAAATCTCCTATCTTATTCTCAACTCTCATAAATCAAGGGTACTTATTGGGAAGCTTGTCAAAAAGCTTCATGACAAAATTTTCTTGCATAAATATCCCTCCTCTTCTCTCTACATCATGCTAGATGATGATATGAAAATAGTAAGAAATTTTTAGGTCACTTTCTCTTCATATTTAACTCCCTAGCTTCTTCATCAACCTCATTCTCTTCTAAATACATCATAAAGAAAAAATTAACTTATGTGATCCTAAGATAATTGTAAACCAAGTTTACCCAAAACTCCATTAATCCCCCTTAGCCTTGTTATCTCCTTTTATTCACAAGCTAACCATTAGTAGATGAATGCATCCAATCCCCTCCATTCCATCCTTTATGATTTTATTTTCCATACTATCATCCAATCCCTCTTATATAACCCTTGGACCCTAACCTCCTCTTACCAATATCCTATTATCCAAAACCATTTTACTAATAATGTGATGTAAACAAACAAGAAACTAAAAAAGTTAATACACTTACAACAATTAGCCTAAGATTTTATTTACAATAATAAAACCTAGGTATATGAGGTGAATTATTGAAGAAATAAGCTAGTGACACATCCCAATGCTAACTTTGAAAAAAAATCAATAACCCATTTTCTCAATACTAAACTACCAATTGTGTTGATTTGCTAGTATATTCCTCAATTGAACCTACCTTCACCTCTTTCATTTCCATCATAATACCTACCAAATCTCCCTTTCCTAATAATTTATCATTCTTAAATAGATAATGATTGCTCTTGAGGATAAACCCTCTCATTCCCATTATGTTCAAACTCCTAATCCATCTCTTATATCTCTTCTTACTCTCCTTCCATTACTATCATCCTCCTCCACCCCCCTCATCTTCGCTCTCCTTATTTTAATATATCCTTTACAATAGCTATCAAGTCTCATTATACATTAATATTAATATATCCATTAGACACATCGATGGTGTCAACATTATACTATGAAAAATATAAATTATGTGAGACTTTGGAGATGAATATAAATCCCTCTTGGAATTCTTTAGGAAAAATTTAAGTATTTTTTGTGAACAAAGATGACAAAAACCATGCAAGAAACTCAAACATTTACTTTTCCTATGTAAAAAATGAGGCATATAAATACATATTAAACTATTTATTGTGCCAAGTAACATTATAATTGTGTCATTAAGGAGGTTTGGTGCAATGGAAAGGAATGAAACCTAAATCCATACAAGGTTGGATATCTCCAACATTCTATCCAAGTTTACACATGTCAAGCTTTGAGGATAAATAGCTTTATGAAGGAAGCAATTGAATATTATGCCTTGTTATTATTCATTATCATAGGTGAAATTAGAAGTGATAATCATGAAGGGTGTAATGTCAACTTAAGCATCTTATTTTTGATATACTATTTTTTTTTTTAATGTGGATCATAAATAGATAAGGAAAAACCTAGTTAATAGCTTTAAAATCAATGCATTGATGTTTAAGGTATAAGTGGTGGATCTTATGCATATGGGGATTTTTTGTTTTAGTATTGAGGTATATTCCTATAATGATAGCCAAAATGGAACTCATTTGGAAAATCACTAGATTTTAAGGTAATTTATGAAGTGTTCTAAACCTACCAAATATAAATGAGAACATATTCTTGTTGGATTGCAACTAGAATTCTTTTAATCATTGATTCACTTACACTATTTACTAGGTAAGAGGAATCACCAAGCTATAAGATAATAAATACTAAATCAATATGAGTACAAGTGTGTGTATTCCCTTAGTTCATGTGATAAGTTAAGAAAAGAGAGATGAATATAGGTCACAAATAAAAAGAGTATAGAAAAAATCCTTTTCTATTTGTATGAAAAGGTAAGGAATATAAACTAATTCAAGGAAAGAAACCATTGATATTTAAATAAGGATATAAATCTATTGTTTTTATAAATTTAACTAAGGTATAGGAATGATTGATTCATTTGAATGAACCAAAGTATTATTATCTATCAAAATAGATGTGAGATGGTATAGATTTCCTTCCATGCGTTCTTGCTGTAATACATTCTTTGTTGTTTATTTTGTGAGATAATACAAGATTTATTCAATTATATATCATAATTAAATGTATCCTAAGAGTTAACAAATAGGTGCTTTAAGTGTCATATGAAATAATATAATATAAAATTAGATATAAATCAAATGTAGATTTTACCTATACAAAGGAAATTATATATTGTCACAAGAAGCCTTAATAATCTACAATAATACCACACATAAATTGGGTTCAAAATATTTGAAGAAAAATATCCACAATTAAAAAAAGACTAATTTTATCCAACATCTTTTGGAATACAATAATCCTAATATCTTTAAAGATAATCATATAAACATCAAATGTCCTTTTCATTTACAAAGATGCCAGCAAAGAAGATAATTTATAAGTTACAACCTACAAAAGTACAATAATACTCTTTATAGCTAAAGAATTAGAGATTTTGTGCACCTATGATAAAAAAATGTGATACTATGTAAAATGAAAAATAACTACACATGGGCACCTTGCCATTTAGAAATGGAAAGCATTGTATTAAGGAATAATCAATTCACACATGCCTATTGCCATTTAGAAAATGAAACAAGAGATTATGGTGGCAAACTATAGAAAGCCAACAAAATCCATCTGAATTGTAATATCACTTTTTTGGGGAAGGTATCATATGGTTTGTAATGCAAAAGAAGTAACCATCTTGTAATCTTCATTCTCAAACAACTTATTTACTAAGTGAAGGCAACCATCAAAGGGGTCATCTGATTTATGCAAGGCATCTAGGTTTTCATAAGTAATAAATATGACACTCCTTTCTTAAAAATGGTTTAGAAAATATATAGTGAATACATAATGAATTCCATGATTGAAAGATATGCACAAAATGGATTTTTTGAAAACAGTTTAGAAACTTTCAAGCAAATGCAATTCATTTTGAGATATTATGTGAAATTTGGAAGCATTAATCAACCTGGAAGTTGCAATGGAGGGTGATGCACTGGAGGAAGTCACTTAGGGTGGTGAGTTCATCAAAGTCCAATGTTCGCCTAGGAGGTTTAGAGGTTCGTCACTGCAATACAGTGCCTGTGAAAATGATAGTCAAAACCGACAGTCATTTTCACAATGTTTTATTTAAAAAATCCCTAATTCGGGGGTTCGAGGAAACCCCCTTTCGCTCGAACCCCATTTTTTTATTAAAAAGAATATAAGCTTATTGGTTCGAACGAACTATGGAGTTCACTCGAACTAGTGGGTTTGCTCGAACACCTTTTATGGTTCACTCGAATCCATCAGTTCGAATGAACCCTTTAAATTTGTTCAATTACCAAAAATGCATTTTTGCTTCCTCAATAAAATTGTAAACCAATTTTGTGGCCCTACCCTATAACCTTCTAGTAAACATGCTTTGAGACCTTTCTCTGAGTTCTCTAGCATCAAATGTGTCTCAAAGAAAGCCCCCTTGTAAAATTTGAAAATAAAATGTGAAGCTCAAATTTATTTATTTTTTGCTTACCTAAGATCACTAAAAGGTGTGAGGGGAAAAGATAAAACACTTTAGCTTACCAAACACTGAATGCACAACAAACATTTCATAGAAATTTGATTCTTTTTAAACACCTCGAGTGGTGTTATCCCTCGAAATATGTGAATAACATAAAAAACTTGTTCTTTTTAATTACATCAATATGAAGTATTCAGGATATCAATCAATTTAAGATAGCAATGGTGCAAGACAAAAGAAATAACTTGTTCATTTTTAAGCCCAAAATTGAGTGTTTCTAAGAAAATAATTTATTTGGTCTTAACTTGTTCAACAAAAAAAGAGCGAGTGTGTTTCAACTAAAGGAGATCCATTTTTTGTGTTTTTGTTCTTTTTATGTACCAAACTCAAAGTTTCTAACTATGAAAACTTGAAAAGAATTCATTTTTTAGAGCACTTTAATTGTTCAGTGTTTTGTTATTTTTTAGGCAACAAATGGGAGTTCCTAACTTAGAAAAACTTGAAATGGTTCATTTTTAAGAGCACCAAAATGACAAATTCATTTGTGTTGTTCTTTTTTTAAAGCACCAAATAAGAGTTCCTACCTCAAGAAAGCTTGCAAATTGGTTCAATTTTAAAAACACCAAAACAAAATGTGTGTTTGTGTTGTTCCTTTTAAAGAACCAAAATCAAATGTTCCTAACTTAAGAAAGCTTAAAATTGGTTCAATTTTAAAAACTCCAAAAAAAAATGTGTGTTTGTGTTGTTCTTTTTAAAGCACCAAATTTAAATATTACTAAGTTAATTAAAATATGTTTTTTTAGATTTGGAATCCTTTGACTGATCATATTCCATGCAAAAAAAATGAGTTAAAGTATTTCAAATCCTACATACAAATCCGTTAGTACGTGTTACACATTCAAAAGCAAGAAAACGTTAGCTAACAATCAATTTAAAAGAAGTAGATTTTATGCACTGGTTTGTCAAAGCAAATGCTCAAAATTTTATGCAAAAGCATCCCTGTCAAAATCAAATGCTCAATTCTCAAAGAAAATGCTACCCTTGTTAGAATCAAATGCAAGGTTTTCAGAGCAGGTGCTCATAATTTTTTGCAAAAGTGCATTTTTCATGTTGGATGCTTAGTTTTTAGAGTAGATGCACAGTTTTCTTGACAGACAATTACAAGATTTTTTTGGGCAGTGCATGAAACATTTCTCAAAAGCACTTCAAAACCCTGCAAGTTCAATTTAACTCATAAAAATGTTAGTAGTGAGGACCATGGTCCCACCAAGCGTGCCAAAATGTGTGAGGGGGAAAACCATTAGATGCAAACAAGATTAAAGCAATGAAATAAGAATCTATCTAATTCAAAAAACTTAATCTAAGATCTTATTCCATCACTCATGAAATGAATAATATAATCTATCGAAATTACGTACCGAAATCCTAAGATTATCATGATGAATTCAAAGAAAAGGAGAAATTACCATCCCATGTCGGAGTGTATTCAAATGATGTTGGATTGTTCGTATCATTGTGAAGCCTCCATAGTTCATGTGCAAAAGCTTTGATGAATGATGTGTGTTGGTTGATCGAAGAAAGGTTGAAGCTCTATCAATGGTGATCTTGACAGTACTTCGTTGCATAAGGTATGTTGATTCTCCGATCCTTATTTGTGAGGAAAGAGGTTTGTGATATAGAAAATGAGATTTGAAATGGACGATCAAGATTCAACAATGTTGGATCAAGATCAATGGTCAAAATGTGTTGAGAGGAAATAGACATGAATAAATTGTGCAAAGTAGATTGTACAATTTATGTGATTGAGGAATAGATTGGCTAGTTAGGATTTAGATTGATCTGTTAGGATTTAGATTGATAAGTCAGGATTTAGATGGCTTAGTTAGGAAATTGATGGCTTAGTTAGGAAATTGATGGCTTAGTTAGAAAATTAGATTGATTAGTTAGGAAATTGATGGCTTAGTTAGAAAATTAGATTGATTTTTCAACAATCATAATTTTCTCAATCAAAAAGTGGGTGAGGAAAATTTATTAATTGATTTAATTAATTAATTCCTTTTTAGAGTTGAACGTGCAAATCAAGTTTGAATTTTGCAAACAAATTTGTGTTGGTTTGATTTGATTTTTTATAAATGATTTGAATAGTTTGATTTGATTATTCAAATTTTGGAGGGAAAGTGTTGTAATTAAATTATTATGATTTAATAATTCAATTAACTTAGAGGAATAAGGTGATTTAGCGATGTAATTAAATAATTGGCGTTAATTAATCAATCAGGATGAAATAAAGTGGGATTATGACTTCATTAAATAAATGTAATTTATTTAATTGGTCAAAATAATAGAAATGTGAATTAATTAAATAATGTTGTTTTATTTAATTAATATCAGAATTAGGGTTTTAAGGAGTTTATTAAATAAATGAAATTTATTTAATTTGTCAAAAATGATGAAAAAGTGAAGTAATTAAATAATGTTGTATTATTCAATCAATAGAGGAATTTAGGGTTTTGGATGCTATTTTAATATTGTGTAATGTTTCTGAGATGTTGCGGGATGTTGTGAGATGATTCTGAGATGCTATGGGATATTATAGGATGATTATGAGATGTTGTGGGATGTTGCAGGATCATTCTCATATGTTGCAGGATATTTTCAAGATGTTGTCTGATGATGAATTAATTAAATGATGTTAAAATCACTTAATTAATAGATGAATTGAGTGCCAAAATGCTAGTTCACAAGCTAGGACATTTTTAGGTGTCTATAGTCATATCCTTCATAAATTCTCTACAAATTTATCTAGATCTCTTTAGAAATTTTGAGGCTTATCACCTTTGTAAGTTCTGAATAAAAAAGCCCACCCAAGATAGCATTCCTTGCGTTTCCATTATTCTCATAATCCCTAATCTCATCATCACTTGTTAGAGGAGTAGTATGCATAGTGTATCTAATTTCAACTAACTTCCAAACACCAAACCTTAATGAGACAAGAAAGGCTTCCATCAAGTGGTTAAGCATCTTCCAAGGAACCATAGCTCTGATACCAATTGTTAGACACGGGAAATTTGAGAGAGGGGTTGAATCAGTTATGCATTAAAACATTCAAAAACTCATGAATCTTCAAATGATTACTAAGAATTATCATGAATGTAAACAAGTGAAACATCAACACATCAAAAACCATACACAATAGAACACCAAATTTATTTGGAAAAACCTAATCATGAAAAACCACAATGAGGATTAACTCACATATATATGAATAATAACACCAATTACAAAGGACTCGCTATCAAAGGGGCTCACTACCCAAAGGAATTACTATCTGGAATAGAAGAGAATGGAAGAAGACTATTACAAGTAGGTTCAATACCTCAGAGCAATAGGAAGATCAACCAAAACTCTACACCAGCTGCAACCTTTAGGTCACTACCTCCAACAACTTCAAGTACATTGAAAATGTAGACACCTTCTACTCACTTCATCTAGTAGCCTTAGACATTTAAGATCACACTCAAATCTAAACACTTGATCACATTTGCATCTCACTTTACATCTACAACACCTGCAGCAATTTAACTTTCTTATATATCCTCTATGACCTCAAATATTCTTGTTTAGGTCGGCCTCAATGAAACATATGTACCTCAAATGTGGAACCACCATATAGGTCGACACCAAAAAATTTTGCGATGGAAAGATGTGAAGGTGGATGACACTAAGGGTTAACTAGGATCCAAATCTATACTGAAATAAAACACCATGCTTCCACAATGCACAAATCACATCCTCAATAACACTAACACGCTAGGTCAGCCAAACATGTATTAATGCTACCAAAAAATCAATTCACTCTTCACCAAATCCAAAAACATGCTATAGACCATGAAGCAACATCACAAAACATCCCCAAATATTCCAACATCATTAGAATATTTAGCAACACAACTACAACCACCTACAACTAAGAATATTATCATCATGTGGAACCATCAATATTGCCATAGACATATTAATCACTAACCAACCTTGCAGAACACTTGAACACACAAAACTCTAAGGGAAGGTAGATACATACAATATTAGCACGTCCCCAAATCTACAAGACAAGAAACCTCAATGTGGAGAAATGTGGAGCAATTCCATTTCTCCCAAACAACCTTCTTCGTAGGAAACACACTATCAAACACATTTTATGATGTTGTATGATCTAGAACTTGAAACCCTCAATATAACACCTCTGATCATCTCATCCAAACCACACAAGCACATCTTCAATCATGAAGAAATTTGGAACATAATGTAGAACACAACTCTTCCACCTTGTACACTCTTATTCAAATTTTCTCAAAATCACTTGGAAACCAAGTGAAGCAGCTACATCAGCAACATCACAAACACCTTATCATCAACACTACACTAGAGACTGCAACAATCTTTCCATCTGTGACACCAACAATCTCTACATCTACAACACTGCTCAACACCTACTTTTCCCTTTCCACATTTTTTTAAAAATGAATTGTGAGTTAATTAACTTGCATGAAAATAACAACTTCTATATTACTTTTTAGATGCAACTACATTGTCATTTTTGTGTTTTCAATTTTGAGGATATTATTTTTAAAAAAATCTAATATACTTGTAAGAATAATACACAAAGTAATCCTAACCTAATCTACCTAAGGAAGCAAAAATTATCATCATTTTGAGTTGCATCCTTTGTTGAATGAATGAATTCAACTGGTCAATGAAAACATGAGGATGGCTTCATGGTGTGGGACCTTTTTAAATGAACCCAAAACCAATTTATTAAGGGAAATTTACCTCTCTAAACTAGGTACAAATTTTTGATCTAACTCAAACACTCAATTAAACCTAAAGCCTAATACTATTATTTTGATGGCAAAGAAATAGGGGAATAAGGAATACTGAAATGGAAAGGCATGATGAACCAATGTTTAGAGTTTTTCTTCCTTTCTTACAATAGAACAGAGAAATAATAGAGATTACAAAAGTCTTACATAGATCTTTGATTCACATAATCATATAAAAGATTTGAAGGTAAGGGTAAACAAAAATTAGAAGGGAAAAAATGCATACTTAGCTCCTACAAACAATCTTTATACAACATAAATATGTATAAATAAAAAATACACTTTCACACATGAAGAAAAAATATTATATAGCATGCTAATGAGAGAGATGAGGTACTAAGAGAAATTTGTATTAAATCCAACACTTGAAGCCAATTGTAGATGCAAAAATGTAGAATTTTTCTAGAGAGACAAGAATATCCTAGAAAATGAGCATCAAGATACCTTTTAAATTATCCAATAGGTGTTGAACGAACAAGACAAATAAGAGGGGGTGGTGAATCAGTTGTAGCAAATTAAAACATCAAGACCCTCAACACTAATCAAATCCACAAACATTCATTAATCCCTTACTTTGTTAAAGTGATTAATCATGAAATGTAGATAACATATACTAAAATAACACAACCATATACAAGAGAATACTAGATTTACATAGAAATCCAAATGAGGGAGAAAAAATGGTGAAGATTATCTCACAATATAAGTAATTTCAAAATCAGTACAAGGTCTCACTTACAAAATAGGGCACGCTATCTAAAAAGGCTCACAACCATGGCTCGCTACCATAGAAAGAAATACAAGAAAATAGAAAATAAATGTTACATAGAGAAAAAATTCACAATGCAACAAGGAATCCACCACAAATTCTCCAACACTTTCACATCCTTGCTTGAATGATTGCAGACACCTTCAGCTCACTACATTCAAGAATCCAACACTTTGAAATTCACACTACTTTGCTCAAATTTTCATCATATACATCACTCAAATTTATCTTGCATCTATCTTGCATCTATCTTTCTTCTCTCATCCATATCACGACAACATCACTCTTATTTATATCAACCTCAACCTTGATAACCTTCTCCAAGGTTAGTAATTATCCGTTACATTTACAAATTCAAATTAGGTCGGCACCTAAACATTCTCGCAGTAGATAGGAATGAAAGTGGACCATTTGAAACAAAACTTAACTGGGACCCAAAATAAATTGCACACGTCATGCTACGCCTTCATTAGTACTTGAACATCTTTGAATGTAGTATAAACACTAGGTCGATTGTTACCCATGAAAACACATTGAACATTAAGTACAAGATTCTTTAAATCAATCTGAAACTTTTAGACAAAAGAAATCTCTTGAACACGATCCAAGATCACCCTAAAAGCCAACAACTTCCTTCACAACAAATCTCACTTGAAGATTATAATCAAATTGTTTATCCAAACAACGCTGCCAGACACTGCAATATCCTATAACTCAAAATACCTTCTTTTGATGCACCTAACCATTAATCCTCTTGACACAAACAAGAGAGGAAAACCATTAACTCCCCTTCAAAACCACAAGTTCTGAAAAGAAACTGCAGAGAAATGTGGAGAAAATACATTTCTCCCAGACACCTTTATACAACACTGCAAAACCAGTTCACATACTGGTGAACACAACTTCCTCTGACTAGTGATCCAAAAGCCTATATTCTAGATATAGATACTCTAAACAACTCTGACCAACATATCCAAACCACAAAAAAAATCTTCAACCTAGAAGAAATGTGAAGAAAAACCAAAACAACTCTACAACATTCGATTTCCTTATTTTATCAATTTTATCAGTATCCTCGACATCTTCATCATGCAAAAAAATTCCTTAACACAATAGTTGAGATCAATGAGAACATTGATCTATGGACATCCTATTGACATCAATGACAATACCTTCATACTTGCAATAATAGGAGAGAGAAAATGTGGCAAGATGGAAACCCTACCTAATGCCTACTAACTTGACACTATTGAAGAAGAAATCTGATTGTGGTCATGGAAAATATTCTTGATGCTTATTACATACAACACATTGATTAACTTAATGAGATAAGTGCATAAACCTTCAAGAAATATGCTAGAGATTTCATCTAGGAATTCTTATTTGACAAAATGGTTATCTATAAATCAATAAATAAAGCATGACACTGCTTTTCCCCTTCAAAATTCATGGAAGTGCATTAAAATTTATTTTGTAGCTACATGGCCTGAGGTCAGGTAGTTAAGAGAGTCTCTACAACATTAATGGAATCATTTGGATGTTATTTCTATATTTTTATCCTTTTACAAAAACTAGACCTTCTAGATATATTTTTCTATAGGGAAATGGTTGGCATTAAGCCATGTGGAACATTAACATCTATCAATATTTTGTGGGCTTGGATGCTTCATCTAAAATATATGAATTAACTTTAGAAAGGTTCATATAACTTTTCCCAAATGAAAAATATCCCTTAGTTGATTTTGGCCTTTATTAGGCTTATGCTAGTTGAGATGCTCCATCAAGTCCACATTTTTTTCTTTAGAATGTTTTAGTTCAATTGTTTTGTATGAGATCAATCCCTTAGTCAAAATTGGTCTTTATTCGACTCATACAAGAAAACCATCAACAATTGCACCAACGAGAAACTATCAGCAACTACACCTTTGGAATGATTTTTGGCTCACATGAAAACACCTACAAAACCAGATGCACATGAAATACCTATAATGCAAAAAATTGATCACCATTGGGCCCAAGCAGGTTGGGAAAATCTTGCTTAACTTGTGGGAAGTTGGGTGACATTCATCTATAAAATTATACTTAGCTAATTCTCGACCTTCATCAATACAAATGCAAAAGCCTAACTAATATCAGGCTTATATAGGCGGGGAACCTACATCTAAACTACAACTTTTGACCTTTGAACGGGTTCACTTTGGAATTCTCACAAGACCGAATACACACAAAATCCCCACAAACCTTCAATTTGTAAGACCTAGCCTCCATCAGGTCTATGCATGAAGTTGGCTAGAATCTACTTGAAAACCCATACTTGCCATTTTTATAATTTTCTCCCCTTTTGGGAAAACCAAGTGAACTGCACTTTTGGGAAGATGGAAGTTGAAAACTAACAACCACATAACTTAGCCAATTTTAACCCATATATAGGCGGGGAACCTACATCTAAACTACAAATTTTGACCTTTGAACTGGTTCACTTTGGAATTCTCACAAGACCAAATACACACAAAATCCCCACAAACCTTCAATTTGTAAGACCTAGCCTCCATTAGGTCTATGCATGATGTTGGCTAGAATCTACCTGAAAACCCATACTTGTCATTTTTATAATTTTCTCCCCTTTTGGGAAAACCAAGTGAACTACACTTTTGGGAAGATGGAAGTTGAAAATTGACAAACACATAACTTAGCCAATTTTAACCCAAAGTCTATCAAAATTTAATTGGGGGTACCCATTTGGGTTCTCTATAAGATGGATAGCTCAAGAGACTTGGAAACTTAGCCAATTTTTATATATTTTGCATTTGGGTAAATGAATGAGGTAAGAGAAGGAAAACCATAACACAAAAGTACAACTAAACCAAATACCCACAAAATTTCTCAAATCACTTATCAACAAATAGGAAAACAAGGGTGACACAACATGTCAACAAAAGCCAAACTAACTAAGAAGTAGCAACATGGTGTTATATTCCTTAGGGAAGACTATGTGATATAATTACTAACAAAATATATTTGAGTAAATAATTGAATTGAAAGAAATTGGAAGAAAATTTTAATCTTGTTATGCAATCATAGTAACTGTGCCATTAGAGGGTTAAACTTTCATTTGTAGTTTCTTCTCCTCATCTAGCCTTAGGGTGCTTCACTTGATGGAAAGGGAAGATATACATTGGGAATTATTTTGGAGGAAATTAAATTAGCTTTCTATGCTATGTGGGTGAGGATAGATCGTATATAAGAGATATGAATATTGGGTTTTGTAAAGAGACACACAATATTCTAAAGGTGATACAAGTTCCTCAATGAAGGGATAAAATTTTTTTAGAAAATACTTGTAGAGGTAACCTAACAATCATTTTATTTCATGAAAACAAAGATTGAAAATTGTTTTCTATTCTTCAAATGCTTCTTTGAATTCTTTGATTTATTTTTATGTGAAATGAGAGTTTGAGGAGTTTGAATAGGTAAAGGAGAGAGGAGATAAAATATGAAAAAAGGAATTAAAGAAATCCTTAAAGATAAAAGGAAATTAAGGAAGAAGGAATGCAAGAAAATAATCTATCCAAGATTGAAAAAAAAATGATTTTTGAGAAGAAAACTAGAAAAGAATCAAATATGAATGACTCATAAACATGCCAAGATGACATGCCACCTATGTTAGAGAGTGGGTCACCCCTCTTACCAATGTAGGTGGCTTTCCCACTTTGGTGGAAATTCCCTTTATGTTTATTGTCTCCTTCTAATTTGATGATGATATACTCTCTTACTTAAATCCTTAGGTTTCATATGCTTCTAATGTTTACCTTTTTATAGCCAATTTCTTACATTCCTACATATTTATACTTTCACGATCTTTATGGAAATTATATATTACTTGCATGCTTGCAATGTTGTGATCTTATGATGTTCACATGTTCATTTATGCTTATCATGTACAAATATCATAGGAATTTATCATTATGTTACTTGCTACATGCATTGTGATTACACATGTTTTAGCATTAGTTGTCATGATTACATTTAATATTGACTTATCCTTACATGTCTCTTACCTAGCATGAGTATGAATAATTTATCACTTAATTTTACTCTAAATGGGGGCAATATTGGAGGTGTCATGTTTTCCTATTTATGTTCTTTCATGCTCATATTTCATTATCTTATTTCATGTTTGTCACAAAATACTATTTAGATAGTTATTCATCAATATTAAGTTTTATGTAATGACATATGTACTTCTCTCCTCTCCTCTAATCCCTTTTATTCTTTATATGCAACCAATTAGAGGGGGACATATTATATCACTATTATATTTTATATGCACATGGTTATAGTGGTCTAATGAATACGCCGTACCATCTCTTTTATATTTTGAGCATGACTATAATGGTCTATTTAGGGAGCTTACACCTCATTCTTTGTTGGTTATAATGCTTAGCTTTGTACCAAATATTTGTAGCTTTGCACCACATGTTCATGGATTTCTGTCATATATGGCTTCATTTCATCCCTTTACATTTATGTTTCACACTTAGTTTGAGATTGCTAAGCATTTATATTAGTGCTTATATTTCAAAATTTTGATTAATGCTATTAATTGAATTTTGTTTTCTTTTGAAAGTATCAACATGGAGCGGTCATTGGAAGGAGAATGTACCAAAGAAACATCCTTGTCTACATCCTTTAAGTGTCTAAAATAATTTGTTTTCACATGGATTGCTTGTTTTACTTTGACATGCATCTCAATATTAATTCACTTGTAAGTGAAAGTTGAGACAAAATATAATGATAAAAAATTTATACCTTATGTCACACTAATCCTATTCATATGACACAAGGTGTGAAAATGTAATGAAAGTCAAAATTAAGATGCATGACTGATTGAGTCTTCCATTACTAGTTTGAACCCACTGTATACTTAAACATCACATGCTTCATAAATCAAATAGTCAAATAACAGTTTTGAACCTTATTCATGCCAAAGAATGATAAAGAATAACCTTATTTCCATGAACATTAATGTATTTTGACCATCAAAATGGAGCATTATCCATGTTATGTATTAGTACTTTTATCTTACAGTACAATATAAAACAAGTAGGTACTATGAGGAGCCCAGACCCCATTCTATATTTCGAAAGGCTATTTCTTTATTCCTAGCTCAAAAAGTATCAATCCCAGAAAAATCCAAGCATCATCGATATTTTTGTCTGTATCAGGCAATGGCACGTTATGAATTCAAATTTGAACTTGACGGTCCTGGTTCGAATCCACTTAAAATCTCTTGATGTGACCAAAGCAATAATGCCGAAAAAGACTACGGTAGTGGTGAGCAAAGCGCAAACGGCGCACGAAAGACCTCCGTTTATTTATGTACTTACCATTATTTAATTCATTACTGTAATCTGTAATTTGACCAGAGTTCTTCAGAACCGGAGCCGGAAAGGTGATCCTTAGGGCTTACGTCACAGGTACGTCAGGACAACGCCTAGTTCCTGAATGGGCTGTGGAGAAAGCATCTTCGCTGTGGATGACCTAATAAAACGGGTGGGTATGTCAGAAGGTGTCCCAATCTTTTGGGTGTGGTGGGCCCCCCTTTATGTCGACTAACACGACCACCGCCTTTGCCTCTCCTCGTTTGAAAGCCCTTTCAATAGAACATACACCATTCATTTCCTGCCTTGTATGCTATTTTACTTGCTTCATTAGCGTGTGGATTTGACAAGCCAACCACCTTGGCGACTGACATTTAGCTTCAACGACTTCTTTTCAAATTTGCCCCTCTACAACACTAGGTATATTTGGTTGAATTGGCCAACACATTCCCTAGAAATTAGGCCATTTTGTATGTTGCCCCTTTTTCAAACACCAATTCATCATCACAACTGTAGAATCAGATGTAATTGTAAGGAAAACAATGCTTAGAATAGATCGATCCAATAAGATGTATATAAATCATCCTAATTAATTTAGATTGTCTGTTTGTTATGGTAATTTTTAATTTAAGGTTAAGTCATGAAATTTGATGTGATGGATAACATTATTTAGTTATAATAATGATGAAGATGAATAATTTTGACAATGCATGAATTGAATTGTTTTGATCTATAGAAAAATGAGCATTCTAGATGTGCTTACTATTTGGGATTATGTGTTTAGTTGTTGTCTTTGGGTCAAATATGTAGATATGGGTCGATTCCACAAATTAGGATCAATCTTTTAGATCATGGATTTGATTCTTCTACTTGTGTATGTTTGCTCCCTACTTCATTATTGTTTCAACATCTTGCTAGTAATCAAGGGTTGGCAACATTTTAAAATATTTCAAGGAAGTTGATAGATCACTAGGGGAAAGTTCTCTTGTGTCAACCCCCTAGAGAGACCAACTTAATGGTAATGCTAAACATTTCAATAGATTGTAGGAAAACATGTGAGTATCTTAGATGATGGTTCTAAAGTAAATTTTGTTCCTTCTAGTACAACAATTAAAGTGTTCCTCTAAATGTTGCTTAAATGCCCTATGAATTCAAATGATTCTTGGGTGAATGCTTGATGTCCTTGATTGATAAAATGAATGCAATCAATTCCTTTTAAATACAAGTAAATAACAATAATCATGCAAAAAGAATAACAAGTTGGCTTATGGTGGGAAAGGAATGGCTGCAATTAATCAAAATTAAAATTTTGGAATATTAGGGGTTAGATTTATGGGTGTGGGATCAATCCATGCTTGTAGAATGACCTAGGATAAGGGCGTAGTAATATCATGGTGGATGTAATAGGTTCTAGGTGTACAGGAATGTGTGTAGAAATGAATGCAATAAATTCAAATGCATAGGGATGAGTAGATGTGGGGATATGTGAATGATCAAAGAATGAACCCAATTTTCCAAAAAATACACATTTATTAATATATAATTACATTGGTATTCCCTCAAAATGGATCCAAAATTAAATGGGAATTGGCATCAGATGCAAATTTTATCATTACATTTCCCCCCACTTTGAGGTGTACATGAATCCTAAAATAATAATGTATCTCAAAGTAAATGAGGACTCACAAACATGCATTAAAGTAAACATTTCAACATAAAAAAGGATATTAGGTCCATATAAATTAATGGACCACACTAAATATTTATGTTTGTTCAAGATCCTTAGGCACGATGTATGTTTCATGCGAACCTACAAAGTGGAGATAAAATGTGTAATGTGTAATGAACTATATCTCACATATTGAATATGTGTTAATACAAACTTTCTTGACACTCTAGATCTAATTAAAAATTATGAATGAAGAGTAGGGATAGGAAGTTCTTGTACAAAAAGTAATATTACATGTTGTGTGGCATATTAGGTTCGATCACGCTATGCTAATTATTTTTGTCTAAGCATGGTTATGAGTATTTTTGTAGCATAGATATGTCATTACTTGAAATCTTGATCATATCAATGTTAGTGATAATAAATGCCATATAATTGGTTGCATTCTAGGATGCAATAAATTGGTGGTGAGAGAAAAGAAGAATATAAAATATAAATATAAATATAAACTAAGAATGTAACTCATGTAAAAAGGTCATTGTAATAAAAGTATCATAAAAGAGAAATAAACATGTCTAGAATAATAAGGCATGACAACCATATCATATAGCTCGATTAATCTCAAAGAATAAAGTTATCCCCAATGTGAGAAAATAAAAATGATGGTGTGATCCTCAATAACTCACGCACGCATATATGTACATAGGACACTAAGATTGATATGTGCCTCTAATGTGGCATCCAATAGAATAAGCACACAATGGTTGATGTAAGGTAGTAGATCCTTAGTGGTAACATAAATCTAAAAATTCAATTCAAGATTAAAGTGGGGAAGACATGCTTCCTCACAATATAAAATGGATAAATAATTTAATATCGTATAGAAGAGATGAAAAGGCAAGTTACCCAAAATATAAAGAGGTAGATAGGTGAGTGAGAGATTATGGTGGGCCATAATGACAATGACAATAAAACCTAGTAGCGAGAAAATTGCTAACATTCCTTGCTCAAATTTTTATTCCCTTAATGAATGCCTTGGGATTACCTTGTATTTAGGAAAGTGAGAACCCAAAGTTTGTCAAAAAGTTACAAAATCATGCACTTATTATTATATTGAAGTTTTCCATGATGTCACCTTTGAAGATGGTGAACTTTGAAATAAAATTTAATAAAATAAGTTTTTTAAGAAGAAAATATCAAGATTTAAAACTCTTATTCATTCCTCATTAATATTTTAATTTTTGATTAGTATTTATTTTGTGCATACACTATGTTTGAATCCTTGGTAGATATAAATATTAAAAAATACTCATACCTTCAAAACATGTTTCATTTTTCAAATCCAAAACTTGTCTTCCACTCTAGGCTTTGTAAGCCATAGATTAAAAAAAATAAACTTTATATTTTAATAATTTTGACTAGTTAGAGTGGCTAGAAAAAATTTTTAAACATTTTTGAAAAGGTGTATTATAAAATAATTATATATTTGAAAATTTCATAAAATATGTCACATATGTACATGCGTGTCCCCTACTAATGTAGAAAATTTATTGAAAAATTATTACATTTTGCATCAAACTAGTTTTGCTGAAATGACCTTTAAAAAAATGATTAATGAATCAAAGTATTGCAAAATTAAATTAATTTCCTAAAACTTATATTACTACCTTTTTCAATTCTTTTAGATAAGTCCTTCAAATTATTAAATGAAAAATACTTAATTCTATTCTATGTTTTAGAATTTTCATTGATGTTGTTAAGTCCATCATGATTTTACACTCAACCAATTCTAGAAGAATAACAATACAATGTAAGAATAAATTATATGGGGAAGGAGTTATTCCCTTTATGTAAAGATATGGTAATGGGAGCTCAAATACTATGGGGAAGACATGATATCCTCAATGTAATGTTACAACAATGAAAGATCAAATTCTATTGTAAAAAATAATGTCCTAGACGTATTTAAGGTAACTATAAGAACTTGTAATATATCAATTTAATAAACACATGGATGGTAATATTTGTGGAATATATATATATATATATAATAATAAGAATAAGAATCATATTATGCATAGGAATCTATAAAACAAACACATAATGAAAGGTATCAAGGAAACATGATAAACCAAAATGATAAGGCATGAGTCATAAGTAGATAAGATACAAATAGTATAAAGTAAGGATGCATATGATGAAGTAAAAAATTGTATGTAAATAAGAAATTAAAATGGAAAACATAAGAAAAAATTAAAAAAAGATACCTGACAAAATAAAGTGTAAGCAATAATGAGAATAAAAGTATCAAGTAAAAGAAAGGGGAAGAAGAAAATAATCCCCAAGTGGAGGAAAGAAAACATGTAATAAAGTATATATAAAAGGATAAATGATAATGAAACATACCCAAAAAAAAAAGACATAATTAAAAGGGCAAGGTGTAATTTAAGCAATAAGAAAGAAAAAGATATAAAATAAATTTAAGCTATAGTTTTGGCTGGAAGGTCCTTAACTCTCCACATAGGTGGGAGGAAGATAAAGTGGTAGGTGAGGGGATTTTCTATTTTGGGAGGGCCTCAATGGTGTAGGTGGGTGATAATTTGAAGATAACCTCTCACCCATCCCTATTATATAAGTAAATATGCTATAGTGATGCTCATGCACATGATTAAAAAACCTTTGGAGGCTCAATCTCTTCATAAAAATATTATATTCATTCAAATGTTCATCATCATCCTAACAAAAGACATCATATTTATCTTCATTTAAATTTACTCACTCTTCCTTAATTTCCTTTTCAATTACACATTTTTCATCTCTTTAATTCTCATGTTAGGCAACACATAATCCACTTGTATCATGTTAAGAACTTGTTTTCTTACACAAACATCTTGTTTATTTAATTTTGGTTGTAGAGAGCATTGATTCTTAATTCATTTTCTAATTAGTATTTTTTACATGAAATTATAGTATTTATAATTATGTTTCCTTTATTTCTTTCATTTATTCTTTCCTTGTATAATCACTTTTCTATTTTGGGACATGATTCTCAACTTGGGGATCTTCTATGTCTGAATGATAGGCTTTTTATTTTAATCTCTTTTGAATTATTTCTAACTCATACACGTGTAATTTATATAGAACATGTATTCAATATCACTCTTCTCATAGGACACATTGTTTAGTATCTTCAAAATTGTCTCTAGTATCATATATTAGCTTATAATGAGCCCTTTCAATATGCATTATTTTTATTTTGTGTAAGAACTTAACACATTGTTTCAAAATAGAAGGAATAAATTTATATTGATTAATATATGGTTTAAAAAATAAAACACCAAATCAATCATTTGAATGATGGTATAATAGGAAATAAAATTGGTCTAGTTCTTTGGGTCCAACTCTCAATAAAAAATTAATGCATCTAATGTATTGATCAATATTACATTAGAAATATTCAATGAATTCCCAAACTATGCATCCTCTATATTGGTAGATCAATAAATAATTAGGTAGGTTATTGTAATTTTAAACTACTTGATATGTACATTAGACAACAATAATTAATGTATTTTATCTCCTCATTAGAAAATGTAATCAATGGAAAATTAAGATGAGACGAAAATGTAACATTAGTTTCAATACCCCCACAAAAACATGTTAATGTGATATATCCCCATTTTTAATATTATCCTTATATGTGTATTATTATATACTTCAACATTATTTTTATGATTTAGAAAGGGGTTTGTGTAAATTGTAATCAACTATTTGCAGGTGCAATAAAAGTATTTCCACTATCATTGACACATTCAACTTTGATCATATTATTTTCTATAGGATATTGTGTCTTGTCTTTAAGACCCATGGATGACTAAGTAAGATTCCCTTCAACTATTTGGAAGTTGCAAAGTGCTTATTTATTATATGTCCAAGGAAATATTTTTTAAGGATCCAATAGATGGATGTGAGGGTATGCAATCAAAATACAACTTATTAAACCTTGGAGTACTTCATCCAAGGATTATTGAATCTTATTGAAATTCCTGGGGGATATTTTTATAAATGAAGGAAAGATACAATTATTAACAAGTTGATGAAACTTTCCTTCATTTCATACAAAATAGAAAAGAATCTTTCCATTAAATATTTAAAAATATATTATACACCCTAAATCCACTTCACATTTGCCTATATTGTCCCTCCAAAAATTAATATTAACTAATTAATTCAACTAATAACTCATTGTCACTAATTTTGATTAAATAAATTTTGTTTTTAATTGATTAAATTCATTTATCCCACCATCAATAATTAAACAAATTTTATTTATTTAACTAACCTTATCATTTATTATGATTAATTATTTAATTGTATGAACCTTATTTATTTAATTAATTAAGACAATCCATTACTCTAATATCCCCTAATTTTTAATTAATTATCTTTTTATGACCACCGTCCATTATCCCAAGAAGATCTACACCCTCCATTCTCATATAGTTGTGAGATATTCCAATTGTCATTAGACAAATCCCCACATTCCCACACATGTGGGATATTTTCTACTTGTCATTGTCACACAAATCTCCACATTATTTTACATATGTTATACCTTCCACTTGTCATTTCGATACATTCTCTCACATGTGTAAGTTTTCCACTTTTCACCCTTATCCTATATAATCTTCCACATGTGTGAATCCTTGCCATTTATCCTAGATCTAAAATGAAAATATAGCCTCCATTTTCACATGTGAGAGCTTCCAATTGTTATCCTCAACTCACCATCTCCCTACACATATTACATTAAGATATTTCATAAAAAATAATTAATATCTACCTTTAATCTCCCCCAAAAATCCTCACCTTCCATACTCATGGTTGGAGATTCTAATAACCTAGCTGAATATTATGCAAATAAAATATTATTTACGAAAAATATTATTTTAAAACATTCAGCAAATATTATTTAATTTGGATTTAGATAAACTAACTAGCTCTAATAACAATCCATAATTTATCTTTCATGGTTTATAAATTAATCATTTATTTTTAAGAAATTAAAATTTAGGTTTAATGAGTTTAACCTAAATTTTTCCAAACCAAAAAATTTGTTCATGATTTACACATATATTGATTGCGTGGTGTAAAGTAGGAAAAGTGATCCTAGATCCAACTAGGATTGACCTCTTTTCACTTCAATTCACATTGGGACACATAACTAACAAGGGTTGATGATTAGCTTGTTGCCACAAGGGAGAGCCAATCTCCTAGGGTTTGTGTCTTTTTTGAGTTGTAAAGAAGATAGATTTGATGTCTATATTAACAAGACTATTTGACATATAACCCTAGATCTGAAAAATACATTTTACCACACAGATAAAAATGGGAACTAACATAACATACCTAGATTTTAGAAATGGTGATAGACAAGAAGTTGTGACTAAAAGCTAAGGCTAAATTGTAGGGATAGGGGTGTTGGGAACCCTAGACCTGACATGCTTCCTCTTAGGATCTAAAAAATCTAAAATGTAGGTTGCACTTTTCTCTATGTTCCCTATGAATTTCAGATCTGACCTACACACATGAAAAGAGGGGAAAAGGTTGTGTTGCATAGGGGCTTTCCTAAGTCAAACCCTATTTTGGTATTTCTACCTCCACGTACAAAAAATGATGATGATCAAGAGCGTATAACCTAGGCCGAGTAGAGGTCAAAACAATAATTGATTGAAATGATAAATGATAATTAGCAATATTACCTTCGGTATGAAATCCATGATGAAGTGATGCCACACCACAAGTTACCACAAATTTTGACTGATAGATACCTTGATTGCTTGATACAACTATAAGAGGTTAGTTCACAAAACACAATAGATTTTTGTAGATAGTATGTAGAGGATAACTCAATACTTGTCCATAATAGTTGCATGATAACTCATAATAATGGTTAGATATTCGAATGAGAAGAAAAACCCTCTTATATATGCATCCCAATCGATATTTTTGAATATAGGCTAACTTGGGATCTTCTTAAACCACCAAAGAATGAAACCAAAATTCAAATATTAAATAGGACCCCATTAAGGTCAAGGGCACCCACACCCTTGATTGGGTGATTTTTTCTCAAACTTGTCAAGATGTCTAGGATTTAAATCTATTTATCAATCTAGCCCCAAAATGAATAAATTATTATTATAATTAATGTTACATAGGAAAATAATGTGTCAAGGTAGTGTGAAATTGTTATGGGTAACAAATTATGACACTATATTTAGCCCCCACTTTAGTGAGAGTATAATATTATGTGCATACTCACATGGTGCTACCACAATAATGGGTTACACTTTTTGGGACATCCTAATTTTTGTCTGAAATCACGTATTTTTGGAAAATATAATGATTTAAGACTTTAAAGGTTCCATTTAAATGTTTTTAATTAAAGTGGGTTTGATCAAATCCCCTTGGATAGAACCATGTTAGTTTTAAACCATACCTATAATGGAGTCTCCTCTACACCTATCAAAATGCTAATAAAAAACTACTTTTGATTTACCTTTTGGGTGATCAAATCAATTCATTTAAAATTTATGTTTTTTAAGTGTGTAGCCCTTATTATAAGCTTCCCAAAAAGTATAATTTTAAATATATTTAATTTGATTATTGTATTGTTTTTTATTTGTTGTGAATGTAGGTTTTGCAATGAACATCAAGTTCTTTGTTTCACACATACAAAAAAATAGGAAAATAGAGAAAAAAATTCTAAAAATTACATGTGCACTAGGTATTGATGTCCTTATTCCAACAAAAAAAAGAATAAGTTAATTCAAATGCATACAAAAAAAAATTATGTGGGCCGAAGTACACCTCTGTCCAAATTATAATTACTCTGACTTGGAAAATTAATTAAAAAAAAAATGTAACAAAAAATTATGAAAAAATATCCATGCACTAGATATTGGTGTGACAAATTTATATTTTAAAAATTCAAATTGTATCCTTTCTATAAAAAACGTTATGCATTTTGAAGTAAACATCACTTTTTAAAAATGTTCTTTAGTAGAAAAAATAAGTTATTAAAAATTACATAAAAGGATTCACAATTTATTTTTAATTTTTTTTCAAAAAATATAATTAGAATCTACAAAATAAATCACAAAAATCACTAGTTTGATTCATCTTCAAATTCTTAATGGTTTAGTTTCTATAGGTGTAAGAAAGTGAAGTTCTAGTGAAAAATCCTAATTTCAATGTCAAGTTTGGCCAATATTGATATCAAAATACTAAAGAGACAAGATGACACCAAGTTGAAGGGTACACAAGCCCCCAACTCAAGATCCTATTGGTCCATTATGTTAAGACAAATATGCACACAAGACAAAACAAGATTTAATCAAACATAAAGCACTCAATGAAAAAATGTACACTTAAAAGAATAAACAAAGAATACATAAATAAAACAAACCACATACAAATAATACACAAATAAAAATGTGGAATACATAGAAAACACACCAAATACACAAAGAAAAAACATAAAAATAAACAAGGAAAACACATAATCAACACAATGTAAACATGATAAAAATAAAACATAAACACAAGGTTAGTATGCTAAGAAAAAGATTCAAGTCAGTAAGGTAAGGAGATCTTAGTCTTAAATTTGTCTGAAGTACCAAAAGTCATCCATCAAACATGATGTTAAAGAAAAAATGGTTCTCTTATAAGATCAACAATGTATGCTATGATAAATCACTCATGAGTTGCATGCATCCATTGGCTAGAAAGCTATGCTATGGTAGTTGGTCACATAAAAATTCTCAAGTTCATGAACAAAAATATCCATTATTCCAAAATCATGGACTATGAGCACATAAAATTTTAACTTCACAAGGGATGAATTGATAACCACTCCTCTAGGGGAATTATAAATAATACCACCACCAAAGGGGTATGTCAATAAGCCAAAAATCAGAAGATGTCAACAAAATAGATAGGATGATATACCCCCCCTTAAAATGTCAATATACTTGCTATGCTGATATTTTAAAGAAAAGAAAGGGGAGAGGGGATCCTTGAAAATAATACACACCTCCCAATATTAATTATCCTTGCCCCCCAAGTGTAAAGTAAAAGACAATCATACAAGATACTAGCATGTTGCTACCATAGAAATAAATATGGTTGCATGAAAAATTGTACCAACATGAATGACAATGAGCAAACATATGAAGCTAAAAATGCCACATAATGAGGAGCAATACCATAGAAGAGAATTTATTAATATTTAGAATTAATAGGTGCATTATCACATGGAAGAACACCACAATCAACAATTTATTGTATTTTATTATCCAAGCCCTAAATTTCATTTATATAATGACCATGCACTCAGTGATACGCACCAAAGGAGCTATTTTAATCAAATTTCTTACATGTTGGATGAGGAAGAGTAATTGAGTGGTATTTTAAAAGTCTCAACAAAATATTCTCTTTCTCCATTAGAGGATAAGGAGTAGGAAACAATTTTTTTGTGAAGAAAAGTTTTCTCTCTTACCATGAGATGTTATAAATATAGTAGATGATGGAGGATGATACGTAGAAAAAGGAGAAGGTTGGAAACCTAAACCACTTTTAAGAAGGTATAGTGTAGACTTCACATGATCCTTAACTCGTTGTTTCATATTTTTCATTATATACAACTTTAGAAATAATTTTAAATCCAAACCCATGACACTCTTCCAACTCAAACAGAGTCTAGGATAAGTCTTGTTTAAATGATCATGAGAATAATTGATTCTTTTATAAGAATACAACTGATTTTAAGTGTTAAAATGTGAGGATTAGATATTTCCAATACACAAGGGATAAAATCTAAAGAGCCACCATCAAGAGCATGGGATTATGTTTTTGGATTTGTTGATTTAGAAAAATATTGAGAAAATGAAACAAAAAGACTCCTTAGGTTGAGATTGTGATATTTTTTACTCTCCCACAAAGGAGGCTGTAAATTCTAATGAACCTCAATTATCACCAAAATATGTGCTTGAAGATGAAGCATTATTTTGATTGTTATTTGTACTAGATTTTTTTGATTCTATTGAAACAACATTTGACTCTTTGGGATTTGATGACCTGAGATTTTAGACTTCCTCATGAAAGTAGGTGTAAAATCTAAAGAACACCAATCATCACCCAAGAGATCATTTATAGTATCATCATCATTAGAAGGTGATAGTTCAAATTTTTAAGATGGAATAAAATTACTAAGAGAGTTGGAAGTGTTGTGTTCAACTTCAACTTGTAAATTATAAATTTTGCATACAATTTAATTGTATATATCTTATTATTATATTTAAACTACATCTCACAATGAAGAGTAGATGAGACTCCTTTCATAGCATGAATCCATAATCTACCAAGGAGAATATTGTATGAAAGAGGTTTTGGCATGACATGGATAAGGGTAGGAAAAATCATAGGTCCTACATTAATGGGTAGTTTGATTGTCCCTAACGATTTCCTACCAACATTATCAAAGCCACAAATAGAAAGATTATCAAGTTTTATGAGATTATTATCCACACCAAGATTATCTAGAAGAACAATGATACCATAATGGACCACAAATACCAATAGAACCTCATGTTGTTTTTGAATCTTAGGAGGGGGTAACTCACTTTGATGGGAAATGATATCTAGGTTTTTTGTATTCATACCATCCAACAAGGTTGCTACATAATTTTATTTAATAGAAGGTGAGATACCAACATTCTAAAAAGCCTCTTGGAGCATCCCATGGCATTGCAAGAGGAAATACCCAGTGTGAAAATAGATACTTCACTTTTCGATATAGAGAATTTGAAATTGTTAATTGATTCTTTTAAAGAATATGCCTCTAGTCTTAAAGGAAAAATTGAGAATGAGGTTGGAAAGAGAATAATTGATAATAAAATGATAAATATCACTAAGAAATGCTCTCTTTCACATAAACTTTCAAGAGAATATGAAGGATGCACACAAGTGTGTAGATGAGGAAAGGCTCTTTTTCAATATGGCATGAAATGGCCCAGAGGCACATAGAGCATCAAGAAGGAGATGGAATGCATTGAGTCCTAGATCAACAATGCCTCTAGTGCCTATGATCTGACACTTGATCTAGCTAGAGATACAAGGAATGTCATAGAAGATTTTCATAATAAATTCTTTCAGTTACAAGCTCAGAAAGAGCATATCATTTTGAGATAAGGGACTTGGTGAATCCCAAATTCATACTTGTTTCAAGAGCCCTTTTAAGTGTTACCAAAGCTCCATAGAAGAATCTTGTACCTAGCACTCTGGAACAAGGAGAAGAGTTACTGATGGAGTTTGAAACTCAATGAAGATTGCTTGGGGCAGCCAAGAAGGAATGGAAAGAAGGTAAACAAGTGCGATAGGCCCATGTGCAGAAATTACAAGAGTCAAAATCTTCAAATTGATAAACATTTATTATTCTCTATGCACTTTCAATTTTCAATTTTCAATAATTTTTAAATATGTGAAGTATATAGAGTAGTTTCCTGTACAAATTTTGGGTTTTTCTCTAGTACATGAATTAGGGGGAATCAATTCAATCTTTCAGTTTGTTAATATGCATATATTTCTCAAATGGAAATTTGGTATATGTTAGAACAATTGTTGTAGGCACCCTTTTCCCTTGATGTCAAAGGGAGAAAATATTTTGGAGATTTTAGAGATATTTTGGCATGTTTCCATCAATGACAAAGGGGGAGATTGTTGGAAGAATGATGAGATGTCATTGATGTTATTGTTGGCTACATGACCATGAAGGCTAGACACACGGTATATTATTATGTGTTGCAGTGTTGTCATTGATGTCAATATTATATACTGATATGGAGATCTGCACGAGATCATATTGGTTGATTCTAACATGCTTTTTGATGTTTGTGGAAGAAAATTTTGTAAGATGGTTTGATCTAGTAAAGTTTATTATGATGAAAAATGGCTAAGTTTCAATACTAATAATTATATGTAATAGAGCATCCAGTTTTGGGTCTACACTGGTCCGTGAATGAACATTTCACTCAGTAGTTGTAATATGTTTTTTTTGGTTGATAAAAGCATCTAATTCCATAATTTCATTAGGTTTTGACCTTTGGTTTGGAAGTTATGAATAACAAAATTTCACCCTGGAAAATTATAATCATTTCATGTATAATGGAGGGCGACTGCAAAAAGTTGGAGGGCTAAAACTAGCCAATTTTTTTTTAAAATTGAAAAGCCATAATGTGAGCGCGTTATAACGCACTTGCATTATAGCTTCGATGTACTGAGCCTAAGGTTTAGTCACATCGAGCCTATAACGTGCTCATGTTATAATGTGAGTGCGTTATAAGTGTTTATAACAAAAAAAAAAAACATTCAATTATTTTTTATTTCTACATTTTTCTCCAATCTTGTGACCTTCAAACCATCAAAAGAAAACTCTCATTCTTGGAGAACAATTTCTTCATCAAATCGTTGTTGAGTCTTCACCATAATGTCGCCACAACATTTGGGAAGTGTTAGGATTAAGTATTTTTTGTTTTTATTTTATGATTTAGTTTCTAAATAGATAGATTTTGTAACTGAGGTATAGTTCTAGGTTAGTCTTAAATCAAAAATAGAAATAAAACCCTAGCTTAACTATGAAGAACAATGGAGGAAATAGTGCAAACAAAGAGAAATGTTACCCAAGCTCTTCAAAACCTCCATGAATCACCTCCATAGCCCTTCTCCATTTTCTGTAAATATGTTATTTACCATCAGATTTTTGTGAGCAAATATGTCTATGAATATGACCTAGCAAATATTGAAGGTTTTCTATGAAAATGCAAGTGAAACTAAATTCTACATGCAATGGAAAGACCTCCAAAATGACAATGTTAGCATAAGAGATGTGAAGATCCTAAGCATCAAGTGTCAAAATGAGGTTGATTTTGAAATTTTATAGAAATGCCATATTTGATTGGAGGGCCAAGATTAAAAGATGAAAGATGCCCTAAGATCAAGGGCTGTAAATACTTGTGAAAACCCCTAATGAGGTTTAGGGAAACAATGCAAAATGAATGGCTAGGATTTGATTTTGAGAAAATCAAATCAAGGGTCAGAATTGCATGTGACAAGAGGATATTGGGCATGGATTTTGAAGTTGCTAGAGGGAATTAAAAATTATTTGAATGAGAGGGAGAGTTGACTTATGAATTAAAAATTAATTTAATTCACAAGTGGTGATGCCATGTGACAGTAAAAATAAATTTAAAATAATTTACTTGGAAAGAGGGAAATTTCCAAGTGGAAATTTAAATAAATGATTTTATTTAAATTTAGAGGAAAAGTCAATGGGACAATTAAATAGTTAATTCTAATTATTTAATTATGGAAGAAATGGATAAAGTGACCAGTAAATAAATTATGGGGGAATTTATTTAATTATGAGAAGACATTAGAATTAGAGATGTATTTAAATAAATAGAGCTTATTTATTTAAATAATCAGGAGGAAAAAATGGACTAATTAAATAAATTTAATAATTTATTTAATTAATTAAAGAGGACATAAGGAATTAGTGGTGTATTTAAATAAAATAAATGTAATTTATTTATTTAAATAGTTAGGAAGAATAAAAGATATGAATTAAATAAATAATTATTAATTATTTAATTAATAGACGAATTTGAACAAAAAGACATAATTAAATGTTTTAATTATGTTAAAAGCAAAAATATGAAGAAAATCGAGTTCGTAGGCCTTGGTCAATTTTATGTGTCTACATTTTCCCCCTCTTTTTCATAATGTAGTTTATCACATTATGGCAAAGAAAACTAGTCAAAAACATGCCCCAACAAAGATACAAAGTGTCCATGTCCCCTCGAGAAAATTTGTGAATTTTGGCCCAGGGACGAAAAAATTTGGAAAATGTCCCGATAAGTCAATTTGAGGACCAAAAAATTAATGGCACGATTGGTTTTGAAATCTGATGAAGTTAAGGCAGTCAAAAGGCTGGTAAAACTTGGTCAAATGAGCCTCCAATAATAATCGTGAAGGTAAAACCCTAATTTTCAACATATAAATAGGTTTGAATTTGGTAAAAAGTCATTTCATTTTCACTTTTTCCTTTTGAGATTTGGAGAGTTCAGAGCTCGGAGAATGTGTTCGAAGATGGTGATTCTAGTGAAAGAGCATCACGGATATCAGGTGCGGACCTTATAATGGCCTGTAGTGCCTCTCATGTTTTGATACTCTAATACTGCTTTGGTGTGTGTGTGTTTTCTTCAGTGTGATTTCTAGTTATGTTCTGATGCATATTTGATACTTTGTTTGACATCTTTTCCGCCATGTGTTGGGCATGGTAGACAGTTATGGTTATTTTCTTATGAGAGTTGGACTTATGTGTGGGATACTCATGTTATGATGGTGTTACTTTGTGAGTTATATTGATGATGTGATACTTAGATTTTGACTATTGTATTTGATTCGGGTGAAGGAGATGGGGTGGCATTGCTCATCCATGAGCACCCTACCTCACCATAACTCTCCTTCACAATGTGTTTAACTATGAATTATTTGCATATGTACATGTTCGATATTTTGTGTTATGCAGGAATGCAGGTATCGGGTGTTGACTCCACCCGCATTGTCGGGTCTGAGCGCACCCTAAATACCCAATGGTTTGATTTAGTTAGGGAGTTGGTAAGAAATTACCCTTGTCTATGTCAGTGGTTGGTCCAGTAGTTGTTCATGTTGTATCCGTACTTCCTTCATGTGGGTATGGTTTTAAATTAAATCATTTTCTTTCATGAGTTTTTTAAGTTGCATTTATGGCCTGGTCTAGTGCTTTATGATTTTAATTTAAATGCTATTCTATGGTGCAAAATATTAAATTAATTAAATGTTCAATGTTGTTAATAATATCAATACTTTGGAAAAATTATTGTGTACATTAACACTTTTATTGTTATTGTAAAATGTGAAGCTATCTATTAATTTAAATCATTAAATAAATAGATTATTGTTATGGATTACTTTTAAAAAATAAAGATAGGGAAAGTGTTATCATATTTGATTTTATTGGAAAAAGGTGATTTAATAATATAAATTATTTTAAACTTAAATTATAACTAAGTGAAATTTTGTTTAAATTTATTGTTATTTAATTGTTTAGTTTTCAAAAGGCAATTTTATTAAAATGAAATTTAAAATATTTAAAAAGGCATATTTGGTGTAAATTAATTATGGAAGATGCTTCTTCCAAAATTGGAAAATGGTAGAAATGGTGTGTTAAGTGGAATTTGCATGGGAAAGTGGTCAAGGAATTTATGGAAAAATTCTGACTTGGTTTTCTTGGAAAAAAATATATTTCCAAATATTGCATTTTCGAAAAAGCAAGAGAGAGGAAATGAAAAATGAAAAAAATGTCTACAACTCAAAAAAATGTTGAAATTTTTTCTCAGGATTAGATAATCTGTGTGGTTTTTCATCAAATTGATATAAGAGAATTTTATTTTCGATTGCACTGGGTTTTGTTGTCGAATCTGTTGTTGTTGGGGTTCAAAACTCTGGTTTTCGAAGATTGTAGCTGACTGGAGTCACGCATCATTTCTCCTCAAATCAAGCTTTGCGTAGGACTCCGAGTAATTCAAATTTCATAATTTGATCTGTGTAAATTTATTTTTAAAAAAAGAAAAGAAATTATATTTGAAAGAGAAAATATGTTTTCTGTATGTGTTTGGGAAAATCCCATTCTCTATAATTATTTCTTCTTGCCTGTAGATTCCTCCTTCCTCTCTATATTTTATTCTAGAATTCTTGTTGAAATCTTGATTCCCTCTGTCCTTGGAATCTCCTTAGCTTTAAACCTTTGTAATTTTCCTTCTGTCTGAAAATCCTCCTTTCATTCCCCGTATTTACCCAATTTATTCATTCTGGAAATTTTTGCTTCTTCTTTGTTGTTACTATAATCATTTTAATGAGAAATTTAATGGATAATATATATATATATATATATATATATATATATATATATATATATATATATATATATATATTTCTGTTGGAAATTTATTTTAAACCCCTGCCATTTTACTCGGGCATCATATGGAGAAATGAGGAAATATTTGTATTTGTTGCTGAAGTCTGTATTTGTTTTTTGTATGTTATTGCTTGTGGGTGGGGAGCTTATCCCCCACCACAACCTTTCCCTCATGGAGGAAGTGCTACCGATGGAAGCACCCTCCACAAGTATGTGGAGAGAGCATTGCCAAAGGCAACACTGCCCCCATTCATGGGGTGGGTGGCCGGTTGTGTGAATAGTCTAGCACCCCCTTAAAGCTTTATTTGCAGTGCTTAAAACTTATGTGATTTCAATTTTTTATTTGGTGTTTGATTTTTATATATATATATATATATATAAATATATCTGGATATATTAATGAATGCTCTAAAGTTTTGTATTTTTTTAAAACATAATGAGAGTTTTAATATATATGTATATATGTATGTGTATATATATTCTATGAATTGTGGTATTCAATTAATTAATGTGCTTTAATTGTAGCAGCAATAGTAGAATTAATAATTATTTATTTTGGCATATACACATATATGTATATGTGTATATATATATGCATGTAGTGTATATAGAGGAAATGTGAACAGATAATTGAAAAGTGGAAATGAGTTTTTGTGTTGGAAATTTTTTAAATATGATGAGAAAATGCTATTGTTTTAAATTCTGATTAAAAATGTCTTTTTAGTTAATTTGTATTAAGAAATAGAAAAAGAATTGTATTTTAAATTATACTGTAGATTTTGATTTCGTTATTATTCTAGTCAAACTATACTTTGAAATATCAAAATAGTTGTTGTAAAATTAAGTGTTGTAATCAAATTCTGAACTTAGTAAATTAATGAATTAAATCTGCTTTTTACTTTAAACTGAATTTTAAAAGATTATTTTTCCACTATCTTAGAAAAATTAGAATGTAAATCAGATTTTTAGAATAATCTATGTGGAAAAGATTTCTAAAACAGAAAATTAAAATATAGCTAAAGAATTGAAATTAGTGAGTGATTTATAATTGGTTTTTAATAAATTAAGGTAATGTCTTTAATTGTTAAAAAAAAGTTTATTTTTTTATGTTTAAATAATCATGGAATTGTCATTGTTGTTCTTTAATTAGATTTTTAGCAAGTTTGTAAACTTAGATATTTAATAAATGGATTATTTAAAAGTAGGTAGATATTTATTACTTTATTATTGTATTTGGGTTAAATGGAAATATCAGTGAATTTCTTTATTTTGATTTTAATAGATGAAAATGGTTATTTGCTTGAGTCTTGGATGATTTATAATTTAAATGCCTTATAGCTAATGATGTGGTGTTAATTCATTGAATGTGATATTTTATTTTATTCTTGTATGGATTAGTGTTATCTCCAAAGGTTAGGGAAGTGTGAATGCATTTCTATGGTTGCATCTTTTTGGTTTATCTCGATACCATGTGGGTAATTGTGGGTGGTACCTTGTTGTGAGTTAAGATCCTTTTTGTTTGTGCATTGTGGTACCCATTTATTGGTTTTGATTTTAGGGAAACCATAGGGGAGAGTGGATCTTCTTGGGGCTAGTGTACAAGTGGTCACCCTTGAAAGAGTTTCCCTAATTTGGTGAAAACCTAATTAATTTACCTAGTGGGTTGGGATAGTTATCACATAATAAGATAAAAATATACACCCCACCCCTGTCGTTAGTGCTCTCAAAGGCTAAGAACAGGTGGGAAGACTTGGTTGGTAAGGTCACTACCTTGTCTCCGTGAAAGGTAAGTGGCTCTGCATGAGTCACCCTATGGGGCGGTGCCTTGAGATAGGTTGCTTGGCTAACCATAGATGGAGGCAGTTCCTAGTGTTAGATAGCCTAGTTGATCCACAGAGTTGGAGTCAGTTCCTAATGTTAGGTAGCTTGGTTAATCTATGTAAGGCCATGTGATGACACTCTCCCATTGTTCCCCTTTGTTTCCCTAGTTCTTGTGCCTCTGGAGTTGTTTTAGTTATTTGAGTTGTTTTATTTACTGTTGATGTTTATGTTGTTTCATGGGCTTGAGTCTTATGATGTGAGTCATTATGTTTGAGTTATGGCCAAGGGTTCTTTCTTATCGACTCCTTGCACGGGGGGTGTTCCTTCAAGTTCGCATGGTCGGGTGGAAACATGCAATGCACCCATTGGGTCACTAGTTGTGATCATGGCATGGATGTAGTTGCAGTGACCTTGAAGCTCACTTAAAGAAGATTGTTCCTTTGAAGAATTCTCTTTCATTATTATAATTTTTTTATTATGATTGTACCCTTCCAAATGTTATAAGGGAAGTGGCCTTGTAATGTAACTTTGATTTTATATTGTGTTGTATTTGTGGAAATATATTCCACATTTGTAATTCTGAACTCTAAAGTTGAATATAATATTATGTAATTTATGTTTATGAGTTTATATCTTATTCTTGTTAATGTATGTCATACTTATATCATGTTTTATTCTCGTTTCTTTCTTCCGCTTTATTTAGTATTATATATCGTTTAATTATGGGTTCGTTTAAGTAACACACCATGTACCCCATAGAATTAGGTTAATTCTTTACAATTATATCGATGTTGTATAAATGTGTAATGTTGTAATGCGTAATTGTTGTTTTAAAAAAATATTATTCTATTATTGTTGTAGTTGTCCTATGGGGTTTGCATGATAGGGCATTACATGGCCAAAGGGCACAAAGGCACTGGTATGTACCCTTGTCCTGCTTTGTAATTTTCTCATTTTATGTGCCCTTTTAGGTTTTAAACTTAGGGAATCAAATGCATTGCGACACATGCACATTCGCATTTGCGTTGCACACATTTGATGTGTCACAATGAAAACACAAGGGACATGGTAGAGTTAGGTTTACAATGATGCAAATGCAAGGCCCCAAGATGCAAACGTCAAAATTCCACGCAAATGTAAGGTCGTGCGATGCACTCGCCGAATTGCGATGCATATGTAGGACCGCACGATGCAAATGATTTAAAATTCAATTCAACTGACTTGTGAGATGATGTAAGTTCCCTAAAATGATGCATATGTCATATCAAATGACACAATCGCTGGGACGCAACACATGTGCAGGATGGAATGATGCATGTGACCTGGCATGACATAATTGAAGTCAACGTGATGCATTTATCTTTGACCAAAGTTGACTTAGTTTAGGCATAGTTTCTTAGATGCTTTTGATTAGATAGATGATAATGATGATGTTCAATGATGTGCTAACTCATGTTTCTGTATGTGCAAAAATGATTACCACTTATCTATGCACATGAGTTCTGGCCGACCACCTATGTCTTCAGAGATCAACTGTGAGATAGAGAGAGAAGACGACTGATGTAACTAGGATTGTACTATGTTACCTATATGCCCATTATCCAGGAAAATAGGGGTCTTTTGACAACACTGATCAAGAGATGGCATTAAAAAAACTTGTTCTTTTCACATGCCAACAAGAGAGGCTACCATCACTTTGGAGGATGTGTATAGGATTTTTCGCATTCCAATTAGAGGAGAGTGAGTGGTCTATAATCCACAACAAGGGAGCTAGGCTGTGACTGAGTATTAGGAGCCTGTGGATGACATGGGGATAGCTATTGAGGGTTATGGGATTAGGTGGGATTTTGTGGCTGAGCACTATGCTTGATGGGACACCATGCTATGCAATTTTATTATCGGTGTTTTGATTCTTGATCGTCAAGGACACGAATTTCTAATTAGATGGGGTGATGTATTGGTCTGAATGAGACATGATAGGAATATATATTCTCAGGGACCATGTTTTCTTGAGATGCTTTATCATCAGTTGCATGAGGTGGCTTATAGAGAGGCAAGAAACATCAACTATTGTACTAAATTGTTGATGATCTGGGCCTAGGAGTATATTCCTTTTTCTTGAACACTAGTTTAGATACAACAACTAGGTGAGAGGATGCCATATATTTTCTTATATGCCAGTTTAGTGACATAGACCTAGGTCAGAGGTACAGGGTATAGGCACCACCATATTGACACTTTGATGGGATTTATCTGTAGGCTGTATAGGGATTATGCCCAGTGGGACAGAGAGGTTGATCATCTTTCCTTTTGTAGACAGTTTAGGTATTTGATTGGATGGACAGTCTAGTCCCAACATATTTTTGAGGTCTACCTACCCCAATAGGTACTATGATAGTTTAGAGAGTAAAAAGGTGTTCTTGCAGGAACTGCAGAGTATGCTAGATCATCTCGAGAGACCATTTGGGGACCGCCCATATCAACTCCATTAGCAGTGTAGCAGGTGGATGGATTGGTTGAACAACATTGGGTATAGAGTGGGGGTCTAGTAGATCTGGGGACCACTACAAAGTTTGACACCTAGTGGTAGGCACATAGGCCAATACCATTGATAGATCCCAATGGGCCAACACCAGTTGATCATCAATTAGTGATACCACATGTATGGTGAGGAGGACGAGGAGGGAGAGATGGTGACAGGGGTAGAGGTGGAGATGGAGGATGAGGAGATGGGGGAAGAGATGACGGAGGGGGCAGAGGGGATGGTAGGGGTGGTAGGAGGAGGAGAGGAGGAGAGGGTGAGAGAGGTCAAATGAGGAGAGTATGATGACGGGTAGGAGGAGCACCATTTCATCCCATACGAGAGGAGGGAAAGGAGGGAGAGAGAGAGGAGGAGGTTAGACAAGAGGAGGGGAGGGCTAAGGTAGAGCAACCAGAGGTCAGGGCAGAGGGAGAGGTTGGGCAGGAGGTAGAGGTCAAGCTAGAGGGAGAGGTGCCAAGGGAGGATGATGTATTCATAGGGAATCATGCACTATGTATTGGCAGAGAGGAGGAGAGAGACGAGGTAGAGATAGATGTCAGGGGAGAGGATGATATGTATGAGGTAGAGATATAGCTCCTAAAGCAAATGATAGATGAAGAGGAGGAGAGAGATAGGCCACCACCCCTACCACAAGATGCAATAATGGATCAGAGATTACCAGACCTACAGAGCAGATTAGATGCGGCCCTATCTCATTATAGGGTGCTAGTGGTAGAGTTAGAGGTTGTGAGAGTGGAGAGGGATCAAGATGTGATCCAACAACAAAATTTTGAGAGGTGGTGCACCGAGTTTTATTAGCTATGTACATGGACCACATGAGACATGGCTAGAGATTTGGCGAGGGTTAGTGAGATTCAGGGATGATACATGTTATTGTATGAGCAGGTAGTGTCGACTGAGCAGAGGTATCCTAGGTTGTCTTGGTCACAAAACAGGACAAGGAGTGGTAGCAATAGGAGCCACAACAATCACAACCAGACTAGTGTAGGTGGATCAACATCATATGGAAAATCCTTAGGGCACAAGTCACATCATAGTCATAGGCATTCCTTGGGCCATAGATCTAGTCAGATCCATGGGTCAATATCTTTGGGACATAGGTCTCATCATAGCCAACCTCTAGTTAGTGATATGTCCACCTCATAGATCCATCCTACCAAGTCCTCACAAAGTCAGCTGGCAGTATTAGTGTATGTGACAGCCGAGCTCATGATCAAGCATCAGTCACCTCATTCCTCACCTCGAGGGGATGGGGGGAGCACAACTTAGGGAATGTTATTTATTTATGACATTATGTTTAGACATTTTATATATTGACTATTGAGCCTGTGAGCTCTATTTTTGGGATTCCATGAGACTCTGACCTATGACATGATTTTTTGAGGTATATACATGATGTGATTTATGTGATGATATGATGATGCATTTATGATGGTTATTTATGTTATATGCCATGATGATGCTATGTTTATATGATGATGATGATATTATATATGACTACATAATGTTGTTTATATGATGCCATGTTTATGATGATGGATGCATTAATACATGTATGACTATTTATGATGAGATGTGTGTACTAATGATGTAGCTTTATGCATGATGATGACATTACTAATGGATGGCATGCTTATGATTATGAATTAATTTATGGATGTTTATGTATGTACAAATTATGTGATGTACGATGCTTTTATGTTATGATCCTATATGTATACATTGAGGATAGGGATGGTTATTGCATTTAAATGCTATGTTAATGAAAAATGAGTAAATGATGGAATTATGTGAATGCAATATGGATGCTATTATGTGAATGGATTTATGCAAATGTGCTAATGAGATTTCCATATGAGTATGCAATTTTTTTTTTTAATGTCACGGGATATCATCAGGGGATGAGAAAAGAGAGATGACTAGATGAAGGTGGATGTTAGTGCGGAGAAAGAGATACACGTTAGTGCAGAAAAATAATCCTTCAATATTTGCCAAAGTACTAATAGGTGTTGCTCTAATCATTTTTGGGTGGATTGTCATAATGGCCAACAAACACCATGATATGACATAGATCAATAGTGTTCCAAGTTGTACCATCACATAGGACAAGCAATCACAGACAAGGATGATCATGACTCATACGAGGAACTCAATTGCCCCTAGTCTTTTTGCAAACAAACAAGACTAACCATGAAACGAAATTGCTCCTCTAAATCTTGATGTCAGGGCATCCTCGAGGAACTAGCCACATGATAGCCATAAAAGACAAGATGATAATTATACTACATCATTTCTCCTCTAAATCTTGATGTTAGGAAGTCCTTGAGGAACTAGAAGCATGATGATCAGAAAAGACAAAGACAAGAATCATGATATGTCATAGCTCCTTTGAATCGAGGAACTAGTAGCATGATGAAAATAAAATGACAGATAATGTTTGCCAAGTGTTTGCCAGGTATTTCTAGATGTTTTCTAATGTTCAAAGGTCAAGTGTTTCGATGTTGAGATGCCAAGTTTGACGAGGTCTAGATTGTTGATTTTCAGAGATGTTGGATTTAGGAAGGACACATCTTGAATTATGTCGATGTCAAGGGGATCGATTCTTGAATGTCAGGAGAATCCCTCGAAATGCCAGATGATGGTATTGATGCTTAGGAAGGACACCTCCTATAGCATAAATAATTGACACAATTTTATCTTCAGAAGGATATATCCGAAGGGTAACCCAAAGATGACAAGTAGACTTGTGATGATAGTTTTATTGGAGTTGACTGAATGATTGATTTGACCGCATATCAATGTTGATATGTGAATTAAGATGAAATATCGATTGAGTGCTTTGCCTCCATTTGATCCAGAGTTGCTTGATTTCAGATGAAAATAATTTTCTTTATTTGAATATGTATGAAATGCGTGATAGTGCAAGTGACAAACCCTAATGGACTAACCTAGTGTGGCCTCAGGGGCTCATCGATTGATGGCCTTGCCTATGTCATGCACTCAAAGACCTCATAGTTTGACATGACTGGTGAATTTGTCTTAATGACAAAAGATTGATTCATGATTTTATTTTTCCAACCTAAAGGGACAGACCTAATATCTTAGGGAATTATTTAAGATGAGTCTTGCCTACGTAGAAAATGCATAGAGAAAACATAGTTCGACTATGAAAAAGACTGACAAGACAGACATGATGAAATTGGACTCTATTTTTGGGATTTTTGATGTTTTTTGGATGTTTTGATTTTATTTTATTTTGGATTTTTGAAGTTTTTTGATGTTTTTTCAAGACTTTTTTCTAAATTTTGTCTTTTTTAGAACTTTTTCTGAGTTTTAGGTCTTTTTTTAGGGCATTTTATGATTTTTAGGTCTTTTGTAAGGATATTTTAGGACCGTGTGTGAGACCCACTATAGGCATGTGATAACAAGTGTTGCCCCCAGTCAGGCCTAGGATGAGCCAAGATGAATGGGATGGAAAAGGACATGTATGGGATGAAAGTCAGGGGATAAACAAGTCATGATGTCAACCATTTTCAGCCATGGCTAGAAGTAGGGTTTTATGATGGATGGAATGTCGACTATTTATCATGGATGAAGGTAGATGGAATGATAGTATATTGTGTAGTAAATATGGACTACGCATGATGCCTATTTGCTATGTTTTCACCATGATACTTATCCAAAGCGCCACCGAAGTGGTTTTCACTATTGGATGAATTATTTATCTTTACTATTTTTTTGGTATTTTTTAATTTTTTAGTGTCACCAAAATGTCTATTTGCTAGGTTTTCATCAGGGTGACAATTTATTTGTATTTTTTATTTTTATTTTTATTTTTAAGGTCTTCAACCAAGCTCTCTGATGCTATGTATAAAACTTGTGTAAATGCAAACTATTGATAGAATCTGTCAATTGTTCCCTGTCTGGTGTAGCTAACTGATAAGCACCCAGACCAAATTCAGTAGTGATGATGTAAGGACCTAGCCAATTGGGCTCAAACTTGCTAGGTTTCTCTTGATCAACTTGATTTCTTGGATTCTGCATTAAGACCAAATCACCAATTTCAAATATTTGGACCATTACTCTTTTATTATAGCTTCTACAAAGGTGATTTTGATATGCCTATAAGTGGATCAAGGCATTTAGTCTTCTTTCTTCCAACATTTCTAAATCATGTAGTCGAGACTATCAATATTCTTCATCATCAATCAATCCCTTCAAGGAGACCCATAAGGAGGGGATTTTGACCTCAATGGGTAATATAGCTTTAGATCCATTGACCAGGGAAAATGGGGTGGCTCGAGTAGGTGTCCAGTCATGACCAACATCATTGATAGTCTTTTTAAGAATTCAGATGCCTCAGCTTGATTGTTTTATTGGATGCCTCAGCTTGATTGTTTCCTTGCAGATAATAGGGAGTGGGAAAATGGTATTGAATGTGGAAATTTTCACAAATCTCATGAACATCCTAATTTTTGAATAGATGACTATTGTCTATGATGATGGATTGTGGTTCACCATATCATTAAATAATGTAATTGAGGATAAATTTGGAAATCTTCTTACTGGTGATGTAGGTGAAGGGGATAGATTCAATCCACTTAGTGAAATACTTAGTGGCAGTGATAATTAATTTATGGTTGTTGGATGAGGTGGGATGGATTTTACTCATGAGGTTGAGTACCCATTTTGTGAAGAGCCAATGAGAAGTGATTGGTCTAAGCTCCTGTGCAAACACATGAATTAGATGAGTGTGCACCTGACATTTCTGACATGTTCTTACAAACTAAAATGCATCCTTTTCCATTGTCGGCCAGTCATACCCAAGTCTCATAACTTTCCTAGCTAAGGTCGAGCCATTTGAATGAGATCCATATATACCCTCATGTACCTCACATAATTTTTTTGAAGCTTCACTAGTGTCGAGACAACGAAGAAGGGTGTTGTCAAAGTTGCGGCGGTATAAGGTGTCACTGATGATGGTATAACAGGTGGCTTTAGGAATGAAGGATCATCGTTGGTTGTTGGATAGGTTTGGTGGGAGATTCTGGAACTTGAGGTAGTCATATATGTCTTGATACCAAGGTGAACTAGGGCCAAAAAGCTCACAAACCATTTCTAATTCTAGAATATCATATGCAGGGACCAAAAGTTGTTCCATTAAGAACTCGAATTGTGGCGCATTGCTAGGAATTTCCTAGAGAGATCCTATCGTTTCCATCACATCTTCTACCTTATTTTGTGCCCTAGGGATCTTCTCAAAAGCGACCAAGTGGAAATAGGTTAGAAAACTATCAACCATGCATTTGTAGGGAAACAAATTTTCATCATTGGTATCATAATCATCATTAACCTGGTTAATGACCAACTAAGAATCTCTGTAAACTATAAGCGTCTTAATTTTCCATTTTATAACCATTCAAAGTCCTGTGACAAGTGCTTCATATTTTGCCACATTGTTGGTACAAGGGAAGGAAATTTGAAATGACTTAGGAATGGAGTCCCCTTGTGGTGTGATGAACAGTATGCCTGCTCTTGAGCCATGACCAGTATGAGAGTCGTCAAAATAAAGTATCCAAGGTGATGTAGGTTCCATGTGAAAGATATATTCATCCAGGAAGTCATCTACCAATGGATGATTTCCTTCTACAAGTTCATATACGAGTTGATTGGCTATTACTCGTCCTTCTATTTCCTTGCGGTCAACGTATTGTATGTCATATTCAATCAAGATCATTACCCATTTCTCTAGATGTCCTGTCAACACTACCATACTGAGGAGGTATTTTAATGGATCTATCTTTACCACTAGGTATGTTTTATGATTCAACATGTAGTTTCACAGATTCTAAGCAACAAAGATGACCACAAGACATGAACATTCAATGGATGTGTAGTTGAGTTCATATCTGACCAATGTGTGACTGATGTAGTATATAGCTCATTCTTTCTATTCATTGTCATTTTGTGCAAGCAATTCCCCTAGTGCATTAGTGGTTGTTGAAATATACAAGAGCAAAGGTTTCCCCTCGATGGGTGGAATTAGTACAGTTGGTGTAAAAATATAATATTTGATTTTTTAAAAATTTGTTTAGCACTTGTCAGACCAGACGAAGAGGATGCCCTTACATAGCAGATATTGGAATGGTTGGCATTTATCACCTAGTTGTGCGATGAAGCACTAGATAGCCTATAACCTGCTTTGCAATGTCCTTAGCTCACTGATTCCTTTTGGTGGAGGCATGTCTAATATTTCTTTCAATTTAGCAAGATCCACTTCAATGACTCATCAAGAAACTATGTATCCCAAAATTTTCCTGAAGTTACCCTGAAAATACACTTCTTTGGGTTCAAATGGAACTTATATTCTTCCATCCTTTTAAATATTATGTGTAGGACTTTGAGGTGATCTTTGTGTGTCAATGAATTTTCCAAGAGGTCATCAACATAATCTTCCATTAGCATGTGCATAATATCATGCAATATTGTGGTCATAGCTCATTGATATGTGGCACCTGTGTTCTTCAAACAAAAAGGCATGACGTTCCAGCAAAATTTTCCCCAAGGACAAGTGAATGTTGTTTTGTGTTGGTCTTTAGGGGTGATGTGAATATGATTATATCTAGAGAAACCATCCATTATGGAAAACATCTCATACCTCACTGTTAGGTCTACTATGATGTCGATGTTTGGAAATGGAAAGTCATCCTTTGGACATGCCTTGTTTAAATATAAAAATTATGTAGAAATGCATATCTATCCATTTGGCTTAGTGATGGGCATGAGGATGGAAATCCAGTTGGCATAGTCTATTGATCTAATAAATACGATGTCTAGTAACTTTTTAAGTTTGACCTTGACAAGCAATGCAATCCATGGATGCATCTTTCATAGTTTCTATTTGACTAGTTTGGCATTTGAAAGTAATGGCAGATGGTGCAAAATGAGTTCTGGATCCAATCCTAGCATATCGACATAGGACCATGTGAAGTTAATCTTAATTTCTAAGAAGAATTTTTGAAATTTAGGCTTTTCTTCTTTTGTCAAGGATGTTGTGACAAGAACAATTTTTGGATTTTCTGGTGTGTTTGTGTTGATTTCCATGGTATCCTCAATTAAAATTGCTGATCTCTCTTGGTTAATGAGAAGAAAGTCCAATCCTCCATCCTTGGGAACCTCAGAGAGGTTTTTGCTCTCGGATACATCCATTATTTTTTCTCTTTTATCGTCAGAGGGTGCCTTGAGGTTTTCACCCAAATATGTATTCTTTTTTGTGTTGTTTTAATTATTTTTGTGACTAGAGGATTGCATAGTCTCCCCGAAGTATTCTACACAATCAAGGTCTATTGTGAATCCATCTTTATGGTCCCCGCATGGTATCCCTTCATGGAGTCCCATGAATTTTGTGATGACTTCATCATTCTAAAATATGTCCATAACGAGCAGGCCTTGTTGATCCCAATCAATAAGCTATAGGTAGACAAGGGAGATACCATTATTAATGTTGGAAAATGGTGAGGATGACATGAAAAGCATGCAAATAAAGGTGAAAAGTGTAAAGACATAATTGTCGTCCTCAAATTCCTAGTCGGATTCTATCCAAGGACCATCTTCGAATTCAAATGAGTTATACTCATGGTCAAAGTAAGGGATGACTAAATCAAAATCATAATTAATAGGTTTGGATGGTGATTCAAAAGAATGGATAGTAGGATTAGGCATGTCAGGCTCATGGAGAGGTTCAAGAATGGGGTGGGGTAAGTCAGACGTTGTTGGCAATGGTTTAGGTTTATTACCATTTGGGCCCTAGAAATTGCTTACCCATTATTTTCGTTTAGAATGATCATCCAGAGGATCAATGTTATACATGTTTCTGAATCTTTCCTCAAGAGAGAGTTCGTTGGGTTCAAGAAATAGTTCATCAATGTCATAATCACTAAGGGTTTTATTAGAACCCCATTCCCATTCATGTGAATTAGTTTCGGTAGAGGAATCTTCGCTTTTCTTGACACTTTCAAGAGCCATTACATCCTCACTCGAGAGTACATTGGTACATTGATTGTCAGTTTTGATTTTCTCGAACCCTAACCCTAGATTTCTTTGTCTTCGAGGAGGAATGATAGGCTCTCTCCTTCCAGTTGTATTTATCCCAAGGCCACTAGTTTTGTCAAAACCTTGTGCTTTCATTATGTCATAGCCTTTTCCATATATGTATACTGGTAACAAGGGTAGTTCTTTTGGGTCTTTGTAGATCCAAGCGGATATGTCTGAAGTGTCTTCAACATTCATGTCCCCCACAGTGTGAAGGTTATTATCAGAGGGAATCTAAAAATATTTTTGGGTTCCACTGTGAAACAAGGTCGACCATAAACTTTGGGTGGCTTGGGTATTGTTGTGATACAATAGGCCGTGTTTAGATTGTATTCTTTGTAATCGATGTCCTAGATCTTGATAGTAGGATCAACACTTGGTATAGTGGGAGGGGATGCTGTGGTGGATGTGGATTTCGTAGTGAGTGTGGATGGATCAATGTATTTGGATGAGGTGGATGTTGAATCCTCGCGGTTGATGGGAACTTCATGTTTAGAAGTAGCTCTCAAATTGGTACAGTATTCAAAAGGGTCACAATCTCTTGGTATGGTGATTTTAGTTCCATCAAAAGGGAACTTCAAACATTGATGGTAAGTGGAGGGTACAACCTTTAAGGCATGGATCCAAGGTCGACCAAGCAAGGTGTTGTAAGGTAGTTCACGATCGAGCACCTGGCATGTTGTACCTATGATGACTGTCCCCGCATGAATTGGAAGTGTGATAGTACCCTTATAAGAGAATTCCTCATCATCATACACATTTATCATAATGCTTTTTGTAGCATCCACACAAGCATCAGAGAAGCCGAGATCTTTAAATAGTTTTAGAGAGAAAATATACAATCCTACTTCGCCATCTACTAAGATTCGTCTAACCTTATATTTATCGATGAAGACTTTGATATGTAGTGAATCATTATGAAATGGATTTTGTGAGGAATAATTGAGGTCTGAAAAGGTGATGTGATGAGGGAATTCAAGTATTATGATACAGAGGCATCCAGAAGATTCAAAGAACATTCAATTACAGAGGTTGTCGGTGATGCAGTGAAGTTCAGTATGATGGCTAGCGTAGTATATTGAGGATGGGAAGTTATGGATTAAAGGGTTTTTTTTTTCAGGTATATCTAGTTTATCCAACTGAAGTTTCAAAGGTTTGCATGAATATTTGATCAAGTTATGAGTATTTGTGTTCTCATAGTTGTTTGGTTGTTTTAGTTGGTGTTCCTCATGGAAGTTGATGTGATTCTAGTAATCTGAGTTGTTGTGAATGTTTTAGTGATGATTCATGGATGTTTCTAGATCACGATCTATCTATTTTTTTGGTTTGCATCGATTGTTGTGCTCATGATTGGTGATTTTCTTTTGGGAGTTCATGTTTTCATGTTCTTGGTCGACCGGGTGATTATAGCATGTTGTGGATCTTCGAGCATAATTTTTAAAGGTGTTTTATGTTTGAGGCATGTTGTTTTGGGTCCCTACTATGTTTGGGCCAACATTGGTTGATTCACATTGATAATTTTTTATTGATTTGGGCTGAAATTTTGTACATATTTCATATTTTGTTGGGACGACATGTAGTTGATGTTATTCTAGATGCGGATATACATATATGATCGATTATTTTGGAGGAAATTAATAAGAAGGGAATGAAAGCATGAAGGCAAGGTGCAAGATGTGTGAGTTTTGTATGTGAATAATATTCTAATCAATCAAAGAGCAGTTGATAGAATGAAGTCATGAAGCACGATGACGAAATGTTTTGATACAAAAATATCATAAAGTAGAGAAATTGTGGAGCAGAAGGAAGAAGCGTTGGAATAAAAGTATTGTATGAATTTTTTGTAGTTACTGGGCTATGGCCTAGCATCTGTAAAACCCGAGTGGCATATGTAATGTGTTTTGAGATTATAATATAATGAGGATGTTATATTTGAAGGTTGGGTTTTTCCCTTTGAGGGATTTCCCAATATAATTATTATGTCATGTGTTCTTGCATCTTTATGTTGATTAATGGTTATCTTTCAGTGTATATCCATTAGATCTAAGTGTTAGTTATTTAGGCTACGAGGTGGGACAGTCCCTCATCAGACCCTCCTACCTTGGACCACATCAATTGGTATCAGAGCTGGTTGTGAATCTGTATCCAATTTGTTGCAGAGTAGGTCTATCAAAGTTGAAGAGCTAGTTTATTAGTGCTGGTTGTGAATCTCTTGAAAAATGGGGAAGATTGGGAAAAGAATGAAGAAGGAAAAATAAAACCTAATATGTGAAAGGAATACTTTGGAGGAAGAATTATGCAAACTCAGGAAGTGTAATTCAGAATTGATGGAAAGGATGGAATAACTAGGAAAAGACAAATGTGATGCTCTTGAAGAAGAACTAGAAATTGAAAGAAGGAGAAATGAAGAACTGGAAGCAGAGCTGGATAAGTTTGAGGATATCGAAAAGGAAATAGAAGAAGGTTTCAAGTTGTTTAAGAAGTTGGACAAGAGGAGCAAAGATCTTGAGGAAAGTTTGAAAGAGCTGAACAAGGACTATAACAGTTTGCAAAAGAAGGAAATATCTTACTTGAAGGAACATGCTAACCAGTTGGAGAAGGAGAATGAGAATATGAGATCTAAACCTGAAGTGTGTGATGTTGTTGAAACCTCTTTAGAAAATGGGATTGAAGATGAAAGTGTGACTAATCCTGTAATTGTTGGAGATGGTATTGGTTTCAAAATCATGCAAAGAATGGGATATAGAGGAAAATGATTGGAAAAGCATCAACAAGGAATGAAAAAACCTATTATGTCGGTAAGGAGAGTAAGAATTGAAGGCCTTGGATATAACATAGGTAAGGATGTTGTTACAAGTTCAAACAATTTGAATCAAGGAAGAAAAAGTATGTATTGTTCACATTGTAATGGGAATGGGCATGAAAAGGAATTGTTTTGGGATCTATATCCTTGTAAGTTTTGTGGATTAAGGAATCATTCTAAAAATATGTGTTGGGACAAATTGAGAAGGAGAAATCCTATGAAAAATTGTAAGCAGATGAATTATGGATGGACTGATGGAGAAAAAAGGAAACATGTTACTTGTATGTTTAGAAGATTGTACAGATGGAAGAACTCATATGTTGGAAGAAAGGAAGGATCAGGATGTAGAGAAAGAAGACCTTATGCAGAGAAGAAAAAGGAAATTTACTCAAACTATAGAGGGAGAGGTGAAAAGAGTCATAGTTCTTATCACAATAAAGGGTACTAGAGGAGTGAAAGAGGATTTGCTAGAGAAGGAACCTATTTTCAAGTTTGGAGGAAGAAAGAATCAAGCACTAAATGTCAGCAAGAACCTAATACTAGAGAAGCTAATGAAAGAGAAGTAGTAATGGATGTAGAGATAGTTTGTGCAGATGAAGAAGATCCTCTTGATATAGAATTAGTTTATGTAGAAGAAGGGGAACCTTTGGAGGAATCTGATTTCATAGAGGAACCAGAAGTAGGTGAAGCATTGATGTTAAGGAGAAATTTTATGTACTAGAGTGAAGTAAATGTGAATGAAGGAATAGAAAAAGAAAATGATCTTGAGACAACTTACGGAGAAGGCTTGCTCAGACCACTGACCATTGAGGTAGTGCAAGGCTTGCAAGTAGACTGCCAGACCTATACTTTGACATGATGAAGAACTTGAGGCAACTTGCAGGGTAGGATTGCTAAGACTACCGACAAGTGAGGCAGTGCAAGTAGACCATCGAACCTATTCAAAGATAATTTATTGGAGAAGAAATCGATCTTGAGGGAAATTTCAAAGAAGGATTTCATAGACCTCAGACCATTGAGGTAGTGCAAGGCTTGCAGGTAGATTGCTGAATCCAAATTACACTTGAGGTAGTTTTTGCAAGGTGGACTTTAATAGACCACTGACCTTGAGGTAGTGCCAGGTACCTGGGAATAAATCATCAAACCAATTCAAAGAGACAACATTTATTTTTGAATAACTTAGCCCAAACTGAAGAGGCTCACTTTTCAAATAACCCCGAGAGTCTAATGTAGGGGCATCTGAAACATTCAAAGAATATTCAGTTGCAAAGGTTGTTGCTAATGTAGTGAAGTTCAATATGATGGATACCGTAGTATATTGAGGATGAGAAGTTGGAGATTAAATGGTTTATTGTCGGGTATATCTAGTTTATCCATCGGAAGTTTCAGAGGTTCACATGAAGATTTGATCAAGTTATGAGTATCTATGTTCTAAGAGTTGTTCGGTTGTTTTAGTTGGTGTTCATGAAGGAATTTGATGTGATTATATTAATCTGAGTTGTTTTGGATGTTTCAGTGATGATTCATCAATGTTTTTGTATTGTGATCTATCTGTGTTGTATTTTTGCATTGATTGTTCTACTCGCAATTGGTGATTTTCTTCTGGGAGTTCATGTTTTCATGTTCCTAGCTAACTGGTTGATTGTAGCGTTTTGTGGATCTTCAAGGCTAATTATTTTAGGTGTTTCATGTTCGAGGCATGTTTTTTTGGGTTCCTACTATGTTTGGGCTGACATTGGCTGATTCACATTGATAATTTCTTATTGATTTGGGTTGACGGTTTGTACACATTTCATATTTTGTTGGGCCAACATGTAGTTGATGTTATCCTAGATGCACATATATATATATGATCACTTTTTTTTTAGGAGATTAACAAGAAGGGATGAAGGCATGAAGGCAAGGTGCGAGATTGGAAATTTTTGTGTGCAAATAATGTTATAATCAATCAAAGAGTAGTTGATAGAATGAAGTCATGAAGCACAATGATGAAATTTTTTGATTCAGAAATATCACAGAGCAGAGAAATCGTGGAGCAGAAGGAAGAAGCGATGGAAGACAAGTATTGTATGAATTTTTTGTAATTCTTGGGCTGTGGCCTAGCATCTATAAAGCCCGAGTGGCATATGTAATGTGTTTTGAGATCATAATATAATGAGGAGTGAATTTTGAAAGTTGGGTTTTTCCCTTTGAGGGTTTTCCTAGGATAATTCTTGCATCATGTGTTCTTGCATCTTTATGTTTATTATCTATTAGATTTCAGTGCATATCCATTAGATATAAGTGTTAGTTATTTAGGCTGCGAGGTGGGATAGTCCCTCATCAAACCTTCCTACCTTGGACCACATCAATTGGTATTAGAGCTAGTTGTGAATCTGGTGGTTGGTTGTGAATCTGTTGGTTGGTTGTGAATCTTTATCAAGCTGGTTGGAAAGTAGGTCTATCAGAGTTTAAGAGCTAGTTTATCAGAGTTGGTTGTGAATCTATTAAAAAATGGGGAGGATCAGGAAAAGGACAAAGAAGGAAAAGGAAAACCTAATATGTGAAAGGGATACTTTGGAGGAAGAATTTTTTAAACTCAGGAAGTGTAATTAAGAATTGATGGAAAGGATGAAAGAACTAGGAAAATACAAGTGTGATGCTCTTGAAGAAGAACTAGAAATTGAAAGAAGGAGAAATGAAGAACTGGAAGAAGAGATGGAGAATTTTAAGGATATTAAGAAGGAAATGGAAGAAGGGTTCAAGTTGTTTAAGAAGTTGGATAGGAGGAGTAGAGATCTAGAGGAAGGTTTGAAAGAGCTGAACAAGGAGAACGGTTTGAAGAAGAAGGAAATATCTTACTTGAAGGAACATGCTAACCGGTTTGAGAAGGAGAATGAGAATATGAGATATAAACTTGAAGTGTGTAATGCTTCTTGTGATACTGATGATTTGTGCAATGTTGTTGAATCTTCTTTAGAAAATGGGATTGAAGATGAAAGTGTGACTAAGCCTGTAATTGTTGGAGATGGTATTGGTTTCAAAATCATGCAGAGAATGGGATATAGAGGAAAAGGATTTGGAAAGCATCAACAAGGAATGACAAAACCTATTATACCAGTAAGGAGAGTAAGAAGTAAAGGCCTTGGATATAACAGAGGTGAGGATTTTTCTACAAGTTCAAAATATTCAAATCAGGGAAGAAAAAGTATGTATTGTTCACATTGTAATAGGCATGGGCATGAAAATGAATTGTGTTGGGATCTATATCCTTGTATGTTTTTTGTATTAAGGAATCATTCTGAAAAGATGTGTTGGGACAAATTGAGAAGGAGAAATCATATGACATATTGTAGGCAGATGAATTATGGATTGATTGATGGAGCAAAATGGAAACATGTTACTTGTATGTTTAGAAGATTGTATAGATGGAAGAAACCATATGTTGGAACAAAGGAAGGATCAAGATGTAGAGAAAGAAGACCTTATGGAAATCAAAACAAGGACAATTACTCAAACTATAGAGGGAGAGGTGACAAGAGTCATAATTCTTATCACAATGATGGTTACTAGAGGAGTGAAAGATGATTTTCTAGAGAAGGAACCTATTTTCAAGTTTGGAGGAAGAAAGAATCAAGGACTAAATGTCATCAAGAACCTAATACCAAAGAAGCTAATGAAAGAGAAGTAGTAAAGGATGAAAAGATAGCCTGTGTAGATGAAGAAGAGCCTGTTGATACATAATTAGATTATGTAGAAGAAGGGGAATCTTTGGAGGAATCAAATTTCATAGAGGAACCAAAACAAGGTGACACATTGATCTTAACGAGAAAGTTTATGTACTAGAGCAAAGTAAATGTGAATGAAGGAATAGAAAAAGACAATGATCTTGAGGCAACTTGCCTAGAAGGCTTGATCAGGCTACTGACCAATGAGGCAGTGAAAGGCCTGCTAGTAGACCACCAGACCTAGAATTTGACATGATAAAGAACCTAATACAACTTGCAGGGTAGGCTTGCTCAGATCGTCGACCAGTGAGGCAGTGTAAGGCCTACAAGTAGACCGCCGAACCTATTCAAAGATAATTGATTGAAGCAAACATTGATCTTGAGGCAACTTGTGGAGAAGGCTTGCTTAAACCATTGACCATTGAGGAAATGAAAGGCTTGTAGGTAGATTTCCAAATCAAAATTACACTTGTTGTAGTTTTGCAGGGTGGACTTGAATAGACCGCTGACCTTGAGGCAGTTGCAAGTACCTATGAAAAAATTGCCGAACCAATTCAAAGAGATGGCACTGATTTTGGTATAATATAGCCCAAAGTGAAGAGGCTCACTTTTCAAATAACCTTGAGAGTTTGATAAAAGGTCATCTAGAAGACTCAAAGAACATTCAATTATCGAGGTTGTTGGTGATGTAGTGAAGTTCAGTATGATGGCTAACTTAGTCTATCGAGGATGAGAAGTTACAGATTAAAGGATTTGTTTTTAGGTATATCTAGTTTATCCACTAGAAGTTTCAGAGGTTTGCATGAAGATTTGATCAAGTTATGAGTATCTGTGTTCTGATAGTTGTTTGGTTTTTTTAGTTGGTGTTCCTAAAGGAATTTGGTGTGATTCTAGTAATCTGAGTTGTTGTGGATGTTTTCGTGATGATTTGTGGATGTTTCTAGATGATGATATATTTGTGTTGTTGGTTTGCATTTATTGTTGTGCTTGTGATTTGTGATTTTCTTCTAGGAGTTCATGTTTTGATGTTCTTGGGTGACTCGGTGATTGTAGCATGTTGTGGATCTTTGAGGCTAATTTTTTAAGGTGTTCATGTTCAAGGAATTTTATTTTGTGTCCCTACTATGTTTGGGATAACATTGGATGATTCACATTGATAAATGCTTATTGATTTGGGTTGACAGTTTGTAGACATTTCATATTTTGTTGGGCCGACATGTAGTTGATGTTATCCTAGATGCAAATATATATATATATATATATGATCGATTTTTTTGGAGGAGATTAACAAGAAGGGATGAAGGAATGAAGGAAACATGTGAGATGTGTGAGTTATGTGTGCGAATAATGTTCTAATCAATCGAAGAGTAGTCGATAGAATGAAGTCATGAAGCACGGTGATGAAATGTTTTGTTTCGAAAATATCATAGAGCAGAGAAATCGTGGAGCAGAAGGAAGAAGCGATGGAAGAAAAGTATTTTATGATTTTTTTGTAATTCCTAGGCTGTGGCCTAGCATTTGTAAAGCTCGAGTGGCATATGTAATGTGTTTTGAGATCATAATATAACGAGGAGTGAATTTTGAAGGCTGGGTTTTTCCCTTTGAGGATTTTCCCAATATAATTCTTGTGTCATGTGTTCTTGCATCTTTATGTTGATTATCTATTAGCTTTCATTGTATATCCATTAGATCTAAGTGTTAGTTATTTAGGCTGTGAGGTGGGTCAATCCCTCACCAAACCCTCCTACCTTGGACTACATCATATTCGACCATGGTTTCAAAGTGGTTGACAATGATGTTGGTTGGTATGGAATAATTTTGCAATACTTTGTCTAATATGGCTTTGTGTGTAGGCGAAATTTAGAGCAGCTCGAGGATGGAGATTTGGGTGGGCATTTTGTTTAGTTTTTCAATACTATTAAGTTCTGAATTGGGTTGTAACGGTTTGGTAGAGGGACTAGGTATTGTGATCTTGCGCTATCTAGCAGAAGGACCTGGTATTGTGACCTTGCCTCTATGGGTAGTGATATTACATTTCAAATTTTTCTTGATGGTAATGGTATTGACATATTCGTCAGCATCTCAGAGGTGATTAATGATGGGTTCGGTAGAGTAGTTAAAGGCAACACGGGTGTAATTGGCTCGATTTTCATTATTATTTGCACTGGATGTCGAGGGGTTACCCAAACCATGATCCTATAGTGGGTTTTTGTGAATTGTATGGTTTGAGTTTGAAGCAAATTGTTGACCATCAAGTTCAATGGTACGACTTTCAATAAGATTTTGTACAAGATTTCTTAATTACCAACAAGAGGAGGCTTTATGCCCTTTTATGTGGTGGTAATCATAGAATGCGTTGTCATCCCACCATGATGGTTTGAACTAGCTAGGGTCATATGGTTTAGGGTCCTATAATGTGATGACGCCATTTTGGATAAGCTTCTTGAGAACAACTTCAATTGGTTCACCCAAAGGGGTGTATGTTCATCTTTTTGGAAATTGTCGAGTTTGTCTTGGTTTCCTTTGGTTTTTGGTTGTTCTGGATGGAATTTTATGTCAGTGTTGGTGTGACCACAGGTGTGTTTTAGGGTTGAACTCCTTTAAGGTTAATTGTAGGACCTGTCGCATTTACTATTTTTTGTGTCAACAATTCCATCATTAGTGATATGTTTATTTTTGTCCCAGTATTTATTTTTGTCGATGGAAGCTTTTGGGTTTGTGTTTGTGTTTGTGTTTTTGCTACCATATTTGAGTTCGCCTTTGGTAATTAGGGATTTTTTGAGATGAACTCCTTTTTTGACAACGTGAGTGAAAGTGTTGCAGCAATGGACCTACAAACCATATCTCAGTGGTCCAAGGAGATTTTGCACAAACATGGTGACCTTTTCTTTTTTTGGTATTTCCACAAGACATCAACTTGATAAATTCCTCCATCTTTGAAAAAATGGAATAAATGTCTCGCTTGTTTCTTCTTGAGTAAGTCTACATAATGAGGAAATGTCGATGTCTGTATCAATGTTATAGGAATAATTTCTGACAAACTTGTTGGCTAATTCATCCCATGATCTTATTCCTTTAGGTAACTATGAGAACCATTCAAGTGTGTGACCTACGAGACTCCTAGGAAAGAGTCTCATTAGATAATTATTTTCATAGGCAATGTCCACGTAGTTGGTTGTGAATTATCTAATGTGTTTGATGGGATTAGTTTTTACTTTTTATTTAGAAAAGTTTGGAACCACATATCCTGGTGGGAATTATGACATATACAAGTTTGTGTCAAAAGGATATGGGCATAAGTCATATGACATGTGAGTTTTTTTGTTGGGAATTTTCAGGTTTTCCACATGTTTCTACAAAGCTGCAAGTTGAGTTGTGAGTGCATCCATGATGGGGTTATCCATAACATCACACATGCTAGTGATAGGTATCATATGAGTGCCCCCTTGTTGAGATGGTATGTTTTTATTTGATATGTATTGGTGTGAAGAAAATTGCATGTTTTGGTTTGGAATATGTTGGTAGTGAACATTTTGATTGGGTATATGTTTTTGTGTATGTATTTGAGATGCATAGGTGGGAATGTGTGTTTCACCCATGTTGGATTGAATCTGCGGACCTTGTTTTCCTTGAACATTTTGATGACCAAATAGAGTCATATGGTGTGTTACTTGGTTGCCTTGTCCAAATTGGTAAATGTGACCATGGAGGATGTTTTTATTTTTCCTTAGGGGAATATTAGTGTTGGTATTGATTTGTGATGAGGTAAGGACATTGGGTTGAGGTCCTTGAATGACAACTTATCTTTTTCTCCTCCCAAAGGGGTGTGGTGAGTTTGTTCCCATGGCATTGGTTGAAGATCCAATCAAAGGGTTTTATGATGGCATTCCCATGGCACTAAATGAAGCTCCAAGGAGGTTTGTTGTATTGGTTCCCTTTGTGTTAGTTGAAGCCCCAAATGTTTCTCCAATAGTTTGTGATGAAATTGTGGATATTTGTTGTGGAATCGAATGTGATGTGGTGTTTTCTTGGGTTTATGTTCCTCCAATAGATATTGTATTGAACAAATTGGATGTGTATATTATGGTTTGAGAGGTGGTAGCACCAATGGATGTAGAATTAATGGTATGTGTGGAATTTTGTGTTGAGGCTCCCATAGAGGTATTATTTGCATCATGTGGTGTTGCTGAATGGGGTTGACTTTTTTGAGTGGTATGATCAAGGGATGTTGGCCTTAAGGTGTTAATGTCAAATCCTCTTGGCAACCTAGCCCCTTGGTTTAGGAGCATGGCTAGATATATGTTTGAATCTTGTAGGAATAATTCTTCCACAAAGGAGGCCACTTTAGGATTTTGTGCAGCAGCTTCTAGGTCTTCCACAAATACTTGTCCATTTTTTGTCTCTACGTATAAATGGTTCAAAAGGGTTGTGTGAGGAAGCTGGAATGTTCATATCACTTAATAGATTTATGAAATATTTCCCCATGTCCATATGTGCATTCATGACATTAGAAAGGGTGTTTCCTTGTCCAAAGGTATCCATGTGTCTCCTTTTTCTTTGTAATCTTGTTTCAACCATATAAGTCTTTCTCAAATAGGGGAGGATGGATGATGATCAAACCTATATATGCAAATGATATGAAACTATTTTTTTAGGTTTTTGTGTGAATAAGGAATGCTAAAATGACAATGTTGTCTAATGCAATGAAACTAAGGAGGACTAAAATGATGGAGACTAAATGTGTGCTAATGTAAATGCAAGGAGTTCTATGATGCACTCAATATTGATAAAGTTAAGGAAAGGTATACTCAACCATTCAAAGTTTGGTCAATGTATCAATTTTGGAGTGTCAAGGGACCTGTTTGAAGGACTAAATGGCAAGGTGACAAAGTGAGGTTTCCACACTAGACTAATAAGTTGGAAATAGCTCACAAAGGGATAGAGGCTAAAAGAAATTATTTTTATTAAGTCCAATGAAAACCTACTTTTGAAAGAAAAGATTTGGAAAATTATGGCAAAGGTTCCTATTCTAAAGTCTAAAAAATGAGGACTTATGAGTTTATGTATGCTGAAAATGATAGTGAAACCTAAGGTACAACTAAAAAAAGAGGTGCAATGGTAGACCTATGGGAAGCTAAATGCAAACTAAAAATGCAAGGATGGAGGATTTGAGCAATTCCTTTTCTAGCTTTTGACAGGGACTTTAGAGAAAAAATTTCTAAAAAAAGTTTGGAAATGTTTTCTCTCAGGTTTTTGACAACGATAGTGGTTTTTCTAGTTCATAGGAAATTGTGTCATTTCAGGTGTCAAATGTATTACAAGATGTCACATGCATCTCAGGTTTAGAAAATGCATCATTTTAGGTCACAGATTCGGTTCAGGAAGTCAATTGCAGTGTTCTAGAAATAAAATACATTGTGATACAGTCAAATGCATCATTTCAGATAGCAAATATGGCTTAACAAAGAAATTTTGTTGCATAGAGTCGTGAATGTGGTTCAAAATTTCAAATGTGTTACAATGTGAGAAGTTTGGTTTTGTTTGCAAGTTTGGAAAAAAAATTATGATTGTTTTAGTTTGATAGTTTATTTCCAGATCTGTGAAGAATGTTTATTTGTTCAAAAAACACTTGGAAAACACATTGTCTTTGAATGTTTTGAAAACAAGAAAAAGAAGACAAGCACAATCCTAGGGTTGACAAGGACTATATTCTCTAGATTCCACGTGGGTGTCCCCAACTGCACTTATTCTTAGCGGATGATTTAGAAGCTTGGCCACATAGGCTCCCCCTTACATTGCGCTCACTTCTGGGGTCAACCAAGCTTAAAGCCCCCATAAATTTCCAATGGTATGATTTTCACCTATACTAAGAACTGTTAGAATGTGGATGCCTTGGCAATGACCATTGCTGCACCTATGAATAGATAAAGGTTTTTGCTTCTACACAAAAATTTTTAGTTTGGGCACCCGTTCGAGTGGCCACACATGAGGCAATATTAGCTCCAATAAGGAGGAATTCCAACCTAAAGAGGTTATGCTCAATAGGGCTTTGGGGAATTCACTTGTCTATGTGACACATATTCACTCATAATCCTAAGTTTTCCATTAGGATTCACATTTGTATACCAGTCAGGAGTAACTCAGCTAAAGAGCTTCATCTCCTATTTGAGTCGCCTTGGGGTGAGTAATTTTTCCCACCAAGCAAGGCCCAAGTCCTAGATTCAATAGCAGTTTATCTTTCACCTAGGATCACACAAGTGTGCAAGGGGAAAGGATACTTCTATTATTGAATCAGGGTTACACAAAGTGGAGACACTTGTTTATTTTAATTATCAAAATTGTAATGTGGAGCAAAAACCTCAAACACTTTTTTCTTTCTAAACTTTTACTCAATGTGGAACAAACAAATTTCATTTTAAGCCCATGTCATGAAAATGCATGTTCATTTTAAGCCTTATGAGTTGTAATGCAAAGTTGTGTTCATTTTAAGCCCATGAGTGTGCATGCATGTTCATTTTAAACCCATGAAATATGAATGCAAGTTGTAGATTGTGATTATTTGTTTGTTTGATTTAAGATTGTGAAAAGAAATGAAAACACAAACAAGCAAAGGTTAGACTCCTTGCCACATGCTGTAAACATAATATTAGTAACCCAAAAAACGTCTAATCTACTAAACAAAAAGGAGAAAATTTAGAAATTTTGGAAAAAATCAAAAATAAAATTTTACTAGAAAAATGCATCACTCCACACAACAAATGTGTCTTGGAGCCAAAAGATTGTATACACAGGAAAATGTGTCGTTCTGGCTTGAAAAAGTGTCTTAATAGAGAGAATGTGTCATTCAACTTATCGAATGTGGCTCAACAAAGTAAATGCATTGCGACACAATGATTGCAGCTCAAAAAGTTGTGAATACAGCTCTTCGTACCTTTACTTGTAAAAAAGCCAAAAAATCCATATGGAAACTGCAAAAAATGAGTGTCAATTTCACCAATGTAGTTGAGGTATATTTCTAGGTTAGTCTTAAACCAAATATAAAAATACAAACCTAGCTTAACTACGAAGAACAATGGAGGAAATACTGCAAACAAAGAGAAATGTTATCCAAGCTCTTCAAAACCTCCATGAATCACCTCCATTGCCCTTCTCCATTTGCTGTAAATATGTTATTTGCCCTCATATTTTTGTGAGAAAATATTCCTATGACTATGACCTGGCAAATATTGAAGGATTTCCATGAAAATGCAAGTGAAACTAGATTCTACATGCAATGGAAAAACCTAAAAAATGACAATGTTAGCATAAGAGATGTGAAGATCCTAAGCATCAAGTGACAAAATGAAGTTGATATTGGCATCTTATAGAAATTCCAAATTTGAATGGAGGGCCAAGATTAAAAGATGAAAGATGCCCTAAGATCAAGGGTTGTAAATGCATGTGACAACCCCTAATTATGGTTAGGGGAACAATGCAAAATGAATGGTTGAGAATTGATTTTGAGATAATCAAATCAAGGGTAAGAATTGCATGTGACAAGAGGATATTGGGCATGGATTTTGAGGTTGTTGGAGGGAATTAAAAATTAATTTAATTCAAAAGTGATGGGACCATGTGACAATAAATAATAAATTTAAAATTATTTACTTGGAAAGAGGGAAATTACCAAGTGGAAATTCAAATAAATGATTTTATTTAAATTTAGAGGAAAAGTCAATGCGGCAATTAAATAATTAATTCTAATTATTTAATTTTGGAGGAAATGGATAAAGTGACCAGTAGATAAGTTATGGGGGAATTTATTTAATTATGAGAAGACATTAGAATTAGAGACATTTAAATAAATAGATTTTATTTATTTAAATAATCAGGAGAAAATAATGGACTAATTAAATAAATTTAATAATTTATTTAATTAATTAAAGAGGACATAAGGAATTAGTGGTGTATTTAAATAAAATAAATGTAATTTATTTATTTAAATAGTCAAGAAGAATAAAAGATGTGAATTAAATAAATAATTAATAATTATTTAATTAATAGATGAATTTAAATTAAAGGAAATAATTAAATGTTTTAATTATGTTAAGTAGAAATATGGAGAAAATCAAGTTCGCAAGCCTAGGTCAATTTTGTGTGTCTACAGATTTAATAGGTTTTTTTATGTAAATTTATTTAATTTAAAGGAAATGATAATCAACCTCCCAATCTTCAAAATTATCCTTCACCTCAACCTGAAATACTTGGTGAAGAACAACCCCAAATCCAACAACAAAATCCTCCAATAATTCCTCAAAATTCACTTAGAACTCAACAAAATTTAATGGAGGAAATTGAAAACAATAAAAAAAAATTGAGTAGTTAATTATGAGGTTGAAAGATCGTACAAGTTCAACCTCGCAAAGAACCATGCTTACAGAATCACTTGAATATATTTTAAAACATTTAGATTCAATTTGCAAGCAATTAAGTGGTTGGGCGAAGAAGAGATGGGAGTGCAGATAATATTATGTAGATAAACTATCTTACACACAAGTCAAAACTGAAAAAATTACAAAATTTGACTTGTGTTCACTTTTCACTAACCCACAAACAAATCAACCTCTACACCCTACAAGCAAGAGGTTTCCTATCCATTGGTTCAACCACCAAGGGATAAAGGACCATTTTTGGCAAAGGTGGTGGATGGTTTTTTACCATCCTCCATGCAACAAAGGAGGTCTCCTATCCATTGGTGCATCCACCAAGGGATAAAGGACCATTTTTGGCAAAGGTGGTGGATGGTTTTTGACCATCCTCCATGCAAAATTAAGGAGGTACCACAATATTTCTTGAGGAAACTCTACTACGATTTTTTCCTCAACAAAATCCCCAACTATTTTGATGTGCAATAATTTTAGGGTAGAGGTGGTGGGTCTATATATGGTAGACTAGGGGCATGTCCTGATCCTTAGTGGTCAGTGAGATGAGCACTCACTAGACTAGCTTATGCACACATGGCTATCCCTTCTATTGTGAAGGAGAGTGCTGAGGTCAAGACTCTATAGTCTATTAGTTCTCTGACCCAAAGTATGATAAAGCATGTGAGTCTTGCAGTATAGCCTGAGCCGGAAGAGACTTCGAGGGTAGGGTTCCACTCCATATTTTTCAGGCTTGTGGTTCCACTTGGGGTTATGACCCCATAGATATTTAGGACGTAGGTGTATAGGCTATGTTTGTAGGTGACCAATTGGCGATGATAAATTCCAGCTTGAATGAGGCTTTCATCCTTGATACTTAGGTAAATATTAGCAAGTTCATTGAATTTAATTTAATAAATTTCATTTTCTAAATGCAATATTAACTAATTTATTTTAATGATTGTAATGAGCTATTAGGGCCATAGTTTTCATACTATTTTCACCAGTCCTCCACCTCTATATTACTCCATGACATGTATTGCTAAGGTATGTAACTAGTAAACAATTATAAATATTACATGTGAATAGAATTTTTATATGAATGGTATTCTAATATTTGATTTTATATGTTGAATAGGTTAATTTTAGATATTTCACATGAACACCTCCTAGTGGTGGTGGAGTTCAAAGCTTCACTTAGGTAATAGAATAAAGAGTTTAACTAATGAATGTACTTAATAGATTTTTTTATTTTATATTCATATTGTTGATTACATTGCATTACACATCTTTTAAACTCAAATAATTACTTTGCATTGCATAACTAATAACTAGATGTTGATAGATGACAAAATTTCAATTACAATATCATTTTTTAGAAATTCAACATAAGCAGTGATGCAATTACTTCACATAGCATAACTAATAACTAGGAGTAGCTACCAATTAAATTTTCTTATCATGGCATTCCATGAGACCACATTTTATTGAGGCACTTTTTCAAACAATTCACTACCTTGCTTATGCTATGGATGCTTGGAAATTTTTTATCAAAGCATAATAGTAAGCAATAGGATAGACAAGGAAATGAGCTATTTAAAAAAATGCCTCAAAGAAGTGTGGTCTCATGGTGATGTCCATCACCATGATACCACATTTATTTGAGGCATTTTTAAAAACAACTCACCACCTTTTCTATGCTACCACATTTTCCATACATGTCTACCAAAGCATTTTATCAAATAGTTGAATTCCTTTCTTCTATGGATAAAAGCCTAAAATAGGTTCTTTCCGACAAACTATGGATGCTTGGAAAAAATCTATCAAAGCATAATAGTAAGAAATATCATAGAAAAGGTAGTGAGTTGCTTGAAAAAAATTCCTTCAATAAATGTTGTCTCATGGTGATGTAATTCCATTCCATCACCATGAGACCACATTTCTTTGAGGAATTTGAAAAAAAAAACTCACTACCTTAAGAATAGATAATCCTCTTTAATCAAATAAAATAATTTTAAGGTCTTGGGTTTGATCCCCAAATATAACCCCATCCACCATCTTCATCCTTAGATCCTATTCTTCCAATCTCCAGATTCATTTCTAATCCATCATCCTAATTTCCATCCTCATCCAAAATCAATACCAATCTTTCTTCCAATCAATGATCCATCACGTCTAGCCATATAATCTATCCTCCATCCAACCTAATCTATTCTAATCGAAATTCATCCATTCCAACCAACCCCAACCATATCGATGGTGATGAGGATAGCCTTTTTGACTAGCCTGAATATAATCCCAATGATGCAAATGACAGCATTGTGGATCACCTTGAATCCATTTTCAATAGACAAAATGCTCCAATTTTCCACCAATCCCCCATCCAAAGCTCCCCTCAAGTCCCATCCATATCATCTCCATCCACCACCACTAATTTTATCCTCACCTAATACTTCCATAATTATAAGGATGTCATGCTTAGATGTCTCCTTGGCATCGGTGCCAAGCTTCCATCCTCTGTACCTTCATCCAATCCTAATCCATCTCATCTTTCTTACCCTTCCCCTTCCTTTGACAATGGAAACCAATCCTTTAGCCAAAATTCCCCTCCAAATCCTTTTCAAGGTCCTCATACTCATCCTTAATTTACCAATTTTATGGAAGCTTCCACCTCTTATTCCACTTGTTTATATACCACATCCTTAAAATCCACATCACCCCACTATTACCAAGAAAATTCATCCCATATATCTCATAATAAATTCATCCAAGGACTATTTGCAAAGGTGGTTGTTTCCCCATACAAAAAAACTGGTGTAATATTCCCATATCATGCTCATGTATCCACCTTCATCACACCCACATCAAGACAAACCCTAATACCCTAAATCTTAAATGAATCCCCTATCAATCCATCTATCCAAGTTGAATATTCTATAAAACCTTCCTCCCTCATGACACCATCCATATAAAATGAACCATGCCCATCTCCTCATCCAAAGCATGCTAACGTAAATTCCCCTCCATATAAAGATGAAGGTAACCCTTCTCAAACATATGATCCCCTTCCATCTCATCATCCAATTTCCAATCAAGAACAACATATCCCTTCCATCTCATCTAATGACATATTTCCATCTCAAGAGAAATATATCCCTTCATCCCCCTATCACAATCTGCTCTTCCCCACTCCATCTAATGGCATCCTTTTGTGTCTAGATCAAAGTACCTCTTCCACTCAATTGTATGATCACTCTTGAAATGTGATCTTAAAGTACACCTTCCACCCCATATAATGATTCTCTTCCCCTCATGATCAAAAAACCTCTCCCTCTTCATGTCATGATCCACCTCCATCTCATAACCAAGACCACACTATACAATCTACCCCATCCCAAAATAATAACATAGAGAAGGTAGTGAACTGTTTGGAAAAATTCCTCAAAGAAACGTGGTCTCATGGTGATGGAATTCCTTGAAATTTTTTTTTGTAATGGCATTCCATCACCATGATACCACATTTATTTGAGGCATTTTTTTCAAATAGTTCACTACCTTCTCTATGCTACCACATTTTTCATACATGTATACCAAAGAATTTTATCAAATAGTTCACTGACTTGATTCTATGGATAAAAACCTAAAACATGTACTTTTGAAAAAACTATGGATAGGGAAAATTGTAAGCATAATAGTAAGAAATATATAGTTCAATAAGCACTCAAAATTTTGTTGATTATCTCATATATTATAAGCTATGATCTAAATCACTATTCTATTTTTCATTATTAAATAATATGTTTTATTCTCAGATGATGGAAGTAGAAACACCTCCAGATGTTGATAGGGAAATGAAGCATGTTGTATCTTCCACAATATATAGCTTGATGGCTCTCATGGGGGTATGAGGCAGATTAATAAATTTCAAATTACATTTGTTGTTATAGTTGTTTACTATTGAAAAATAAAATGATCATTGATTTGTAGTTTTATTTTTATTTGGATGGTTTCTATAAGAATTTGGCATGCCAGAGCCTAAGCATGCAGATCTTTCTCTTGAGGAGAGAGGTCATTTGGCAGTGGTAAGTGATTATTTTGTTAAATATATCATTTTTAATAATGTAATTTATATATATTAATGTCTTTACAAGTTATTGTAATAGCTAAAGCTTGATCAGGAACTAAATAGGAGGTGCAACCATCGAATTCAAAGTAAATTAGTGTCATACACATCACCATCCACCTGACCAACAAAGGACACCCATTTGTTTCCTTCACCTGGAGGGCAGTGAATTTTGATTGGGGTCCTTTGTTGTATGCATATATGAAATTTTTGGACATATTGTGTATTTCATATACTTGACATTGTATGCCTATATGGCATTCTTGTAAGCCTATATGACTATTTTGTATATATTTTATACTTATATCAACATATGTTGATATATGCCTACATGGATATTTGGTTAATAAAGATATTGTTTATTGGTGGTGTCCATATTTGCATTATAAATCCATGTTTCAATAGATAATTGTATATGGTTTACTTCAAATATTTAAAATCCAAGTTTTTTCCATGCACTCTTCTTTTCTATAATTGCAAATATATAATAAAGTTTGAACATTATTCTCCTATAATATTATTGAACATTAAATAAATCATATGAATATAGTAATGCTTCATGCATCATTCTTCATATGGTTCACAAAGGAAATTCATTTGTATGCTTTATGCTTTATATCATTGAGGAAAACATCTACCATTCCACAAGTATGCTTCATGTATTATGTAGATAAATAAAAAATCATAAAACAATTGACAAAAGTAATTCGAAAGTAACAACTAAGTCCTATAGAAAAAAACTCAAGGCATGCAAGTCTTATTAAAGATCATAAGGGCATTGGATTATTTAAGATTAAGAGACCATGAATCAACCTTCCTAACAACAAACTTCATAGATATTCATCCTATTTCTAAACATGAATTTGAACCCAATAATTAGAAGAATGCAACTTTAAAATTTAAAATTGCATGCTTGCAATAGTCAATAAACAACTTCAAGAGACATGAATGATCGGAAAAAAACCAACTAAAAGTTTAATAATTTCCTTTTGCCCAAGAATATCTAAAAATTTGCAAATAAATTAATTTAGATTCTCATGAACAGTGATGATATGAATTTGGTTGTGACTTTTCAAAGGCAAAAAGTTGTGACCCTTATAATAGGAAAGACTATGAAACTTTTATAATGAAGTGCAGTGACCATTCCTAGCATAGATGTGCCCACCTATATGTGTTGGCACTAATTGTTTGGACCCATGAAGAACAAAACAAAAAGTAGCCTACCTTGCAACTTTACACTACATGCATTTGACAACTTTTGGGGCATCAAAAAAAATTTCACCATAGGAAAACGAGTTGGAGCTATAAAAAACCGAGAGAGATTCTTGTAGAGGGTCCCTATGTGATATCTTAGCATTGGATAGAATGTTTCTTAGTGCTATAGTTTCTAATTAATCACTCGTCAAAGTTTGTTTCCTCTTTGAACTTTGGTCTCTTAAGGGACGTCACCGGTACAATGTATCTCAGGCTATTCCGACATGTTTGGGTGCAAAAAATGACCTTTCCTAGCATAAAACCACCCATACAGATGTGTTGGAATAGTCTATTTAGTCGTATGACAAATAGAACAAAAGTTACACCACTTTACAACTTTACACTACATTCAATCGACCCATTTTCCATCAACTAAAAACTCTTCACCACAGGAAAATGAGTTGGAGCTATCAAAAATTGAGAGAGGTTATTGTAGAGGGGACCTACATGATCACATATCCTCAAATAAATTTTTTCTAAATGGAATAGTTTCCAAGCAATCACTCAGCGAAGTTTGTTGTCTCTTTGCACTTTGGTCTCTTAAGAGACTTCGTCGATACAATGTAGCTCACATTGTTTTGACATGTTTGGGTGCAAAAAAGGAAATTTCCTAGCATAAAACCACACATCCATATGTGTTGGAATAGTCGATTTGGTTGTACAAAGAACATAACAAAAGTTACACCACTTTACAACTTTACACTACATGCAACTAACTCATTTTCCATCAACTAAAAACTCTTCACCACGGGACAATGAATTGGAGCTATCAAAAACTGAGAGAGGTTATTGTAGAGGGGCCATAAATGATCCTATAGCCTCAAATAGAATGTTTTTAAGTGCCAAAATTTTTGAGAAATCACTTGTCAATGTTTCTTGCCCCTTTACACTTTGGTGTCTTAGGAGACTTCACCGGTACAATGTAGCTTGAATTGTTCTGACATGTTTGGGTGTGAAACAAGACATTTCCTAGCATAAAACCACCCATCCAAACATGTTGGAATGGTTATTTTAGTCATATGACGAAAAAAATAAAAGCTACACCACTTTGTAACTAACCTATTTTCCATCAATTGAAAACTCTTCACCACGGGAAAATGACTTGGAGCTATCAAAAAATGAGATATGTTATTGTATATGGGTCCTAAATGATCCCATATCCTTAGATGGAATGTTTCTAAGTGCCAAAGTTTCTAAGTAATCGCTTGTCAAAGTTTGTTGTCCCTTTGTACTTTAGTCTCATAAGAGACTTCATAGGTACAATGTAGCTCGAACTGTTTCAACATGTTTGGGTGTGAAACAAGACCTTTCCTAGCATAAAACCACCCATCCAAACATTTTTGAACAGTCGGTTCAGTTGTATGATGAACAAAACAAAAGTTACACCACTTTGCAACTTTAGACTACATGCAATTGACCCGTTTTCTATCAAATGAAAACTCTTCATAGTGGGAAAACGAATTGGAGCGATTAAAAAACTAAGAGAGTTTATTATAGAGGGTCCCTGCTTGATCTCATAGCCTCAGATGAAGTGTTTCTAAGTGCCATGGTTTTCGAGTAATTGCTTGTCAAATTTTTCTACCCCTTTGCACTTTGGTCTCTTAGGAGACTTTGCTAGTACAATCTTCTTCAAATCTTTTAATTCCTTTTCTAAGTGGTTAATTTTATTCTTCAATTGTTTTGATTCAATTTCAACACTTTGAACTATTTCTTTTACAACTGCAATGTGACTATCCACACATTTTTCATCATCTCTAATATTTTTACCTATTAATACCCCCCTAGTATTCCTTTTCATGATCTTCTAAGTTCTTTTCCATATATTTTACTTTGAGATTTAGATCAGATGCTATATCATCAATTCTTCTTCCTTATCATCCAATTGTATATACCTCCCAAATTCTCCTACAAAAATCTTACTTAATCTTTGTCACAAACTTGTTCCAACTGCTATTAGCAATAAAACTTATGGGGCAATGGTTAAGGCCATCTGAAGTATCATAATGATATGCTAAATTATAGGATTGATGAAAGAAGGATGAAAATAATCTAGAGCATGTTGGTAGATCATGTTAATACTTCATATGCATGTAACCTAATGCACCAAAGGTGCTATTGCTAGCATGTTCTCTTTCCCTTAAATAAATCTAAACCTAAGGGCTCTCTAAATAAAATTTAAGTTCTCCATGGAAGTATTAAGTTCAAGAATATTTGACTTCATTTGTTCAAATCCACCTAAATCATCATCTCTCACTTTCTTTTCCTACACATATTCTTACCAAATATGAAAACTTTTAAGGTTTTCCACTTCTCTGTTGCCATTGGCATATTCCACATACTGTGTAGGAACCTTCCTTGAAACTTCTCAAGAGTAGGAAGAATCTCTTCATTCAAAACATTATCTATCTCATTCACTTTGGTCTGCTTCTTTTCAAGTGTTTTAGAGAAGATTCCTTTTTTTTTTATATAGTCTAGTACTTGCTACTTCTAGTTTTGTATTGTCATTCTCCCATTGCACATACTGCACACACAACTTCCTCAACTTCTCAAGAGTAGATTCCTTCTTTCATTTCATCCATTCTACTACCTGTACCTCTAGTTATGCATTGTAATTTTCCCATTGCCTAGTTATGAAGGGTGGTTAATGATGTTTAGATATGAGGAGAAGGGATATATTGTTGATGGATATGTGAAATTTACTCTCAATGGACCCATTTAAGGTAAATAAGCCTAATCCTAAGAAAAAATATACAAGTAAGGTAAATAAGATCAATCCTAACAAGAAAGGTTAGAGTAAATGTACTTGTATTAGGTTAGTGTTGTAATGTAGATGATTCAGAGACAAAATAAAAGATTATGTTGTGAAGCCAACATATATATATTAATTCTTGGTAGAGATCACACATACCTAGAGTCTCACATATGTAACTTCACAAATCTATTTGGAATTAAATTCAACCCAATGATGCTTGTGGAATTCTTTATAGAACTTCCATGTAGGTTTAGCCAATGTGAAATTTACAAATGCATACCTTGAATTACATCTATTTCTACAAAATAAAATTAAATTAATCTAGTTATTAGTTGAAATCTTTTAAAACTCAATACTTTAACTATAATTATCAATGAAAAGTGATTATCTAATGTTTTAACCTACTTGAAATCTATAGGCAAGTAAAAAAAGTCATTTTTTGAGAGAGGCTCATCCCCCTCCATGTGTTCTATTTTTATTGCATGCAATGATTGTCCAATATTTTTAGAATCATATCCAAATTGCAAACAAATTGCAAACATGATAATTATCATCATTAACTTCTGAAATGGCTTAAACACAATAGTTGATGACTCTAACCAATAAGCTGATTCAGGCTCTGATGCTCTTAGAAATTGTGCAAAAAATAGGGGCTTTGTAGGCCTACAATGAGGAGGTAATTGCATACAGATGTCTATCATCATGTTGTATAAAGATCTCCTAGATTCTCCCTTATATCTCCTTATATCAAAAAATGAATCAAAGGGGGAAAATCCACATTCTAATTCTGTGATGGAGTCTTGGCTTTGATTATGTGCATATTCATCCTCTTTCTCCTCAAGTTGTTGATTCTGACATGTATTTTCAAGAGAGTCTATGTTTGTTTTCACTAATTGATCAATTCTACCACTGATATGATTGCCATCATACTCATACATCTCTTTATCTTTGATATCAATCAACATATCAACTTGGTCAAAAGTGACTTGTTTTACTAACCTAGGCCAATGAATTGAATCAGGCGAACATACTTTCATGAACTTATGAACAAACACGGATGTGTTGGGTCTATGATCAATAGGTATTTGCACACATATATTCGCCATTTTGTTGAGAGAGAGCATCCAAATTCCCATTTGTGTCTCTTTATACCATAAAAATTCTTTTGAAGATAGATAACAGGCTCCACATCAGGCGCAAATTGATGATAACGAATATAAATTGGACTATGGTGTGCAGGGTATCAAGGTGGGTGGGTTGGGAAAACAAGGCCTTTTATAATTTGAAGACATCCCATTTTGATTAGGAATTGAACCGTTCCAAGTATTTTTCATCAAGTTCTTCATCAAAGTCACCACTCACTTTCTTAAAAGTAAGAAAATGAAATTATTTTTAATTCACCTAGCAGAGTCACTTTTCATTAAACTTCTTAAACTATGAATTCCTAGGGTTTTCCTATTGTTGGGTCTCAAAAACACCAAATTCTTAAGGAAGCAAAAAACAATAGGAAAACCCTAGGAATTCTGGTGGGAATTTTGGGTTTTAATGCTTGCTGCAATATTTCTATCCTAATCCCTCAAAGACTGAGTAACTTATAATTGAGATGAAGCAAAAAATTGAGAGGACATGCATCCCTTTGGTGGGAAAATTTGCAGATAGATAGACAAAGAGAAGGAAAGGAGAAGATAAGATCATGGGATCAGATGGTGCATAAATTGAAGACAAAGTTTATGCCTGTAGCTTATCAGATTAGTTTGTTCAAGAAATTACAAAACTTGAAGCAGAAAGAATCAAGTGTGACAGAGTATACTAAGGAATTCTATAAGTTGAATATCAGATCTGGACATTTAGAAGATGAGATTGAACAATTAGCTAGATATGTGAATGGTTTGAGGTCATCTATTCAAGATGATATCACTTTGATTAAGTTGTTGAGTGTGGAAGAGGCATATCAGTGTGCCCTAAAAGAAGAAGAGAAGCTAAATAAAAGACATGAACAAAGATAGAGAGGAAGAGGTGGAAGATTTCAGAGAGGAAGAATATTTACTGGAGGAGGAAGAGGAACTTTTTCAGATCAAAACAAGGATAAGGAGGTCAATAAGAATGAAAAATCATATCGAAGAGATGATGGAAACTCTTATAGAAGAGGAGGATATGGTAGTTACCAAAATGAAGGGTATAGAAAAGATGAAAGATGACAAGATAAAAGAGTATTCAGGGGAACTTTCTTTAAATATGGTGGAGAAGGACATAGAGCCTTTGAATGCAAACAAGGCGATACAAGCAAAAATATTGAGAAAAATAGGAGAACAAACTTTGTTGAGGAGGATCATGTTGGATCATTGAATCAACTAGAAGAAGGATAGGTATTGGTGAATGGGAGAGTGTTGTGTCAAAGTGAATTGGAGAAAGAACCATTGTAGAGAAAGAATTTGTTCAGGACTAGATGCAAGGTAGCTGGTAAATGTTGCAAAGTTATCATTGATAGTGGGAGTTTAGAGAACTTGGCTTCTAAAGAAATGGTGACCAAATTGAAGTTGGAAAGGTTGAAACAACCTAAACCCTATCAAATAGAATGGAATCAAGATGAGCATAAAATACTGGTAAGTGAACAATGTTTGGTGAAATTGAAGATAGGAAACTACCATGATGAAGTTTTGTGTTATATTATGCCTATGGATATATGCCATATCTTGTTGGGAAGGCCTTGGCGGTATGATTGAAAAGCTATTCATGATAGAAAGAATAATATATACACCATTGTTGCTAATGGGATGAAGCAGACTTTGTTACCCTTGGAAGATATTCCTAAGGCTAAGATTTATACGATTGCTAGAATCTATTTGGTTGATGGAAGGAGACTTCTAGATGGACATGAGAATATGTGCTATGCATTGGTTCCTAAGAAAGTTGAAGACTTGAAGCATGTAGAAGGACAAACTAAGGAGATAAAAGAGTTGCTGAAAAATATGAGGCTATCATTTTAGATAATGTACCTGATGGATTACCACCTATAAGGAGTATTAGTCATTGCATGGATCTGATTCCTAAAGCTAGTTTTCCTAATAAAGTAGCACACCGGATGACACCGATAGAGAATGAAGAATTGAACATTCAAGTGCAAGATTTGTTGAGGAGAGGTTTGATTAGAGAAATTTTAAGTCCTTGTGTAGTACTTTTTGTGCTTGTACCTAAGAAATATGGAGAATGGAGGATGTGTATAGAATCTAGAGCCATAAACAAGATCATAGTAAAGTATAGATTTCCTTTGCCCTGGATGGATGAAATTATGGATTTTTTGAGTGGAGCTAAGTAATTCACAAAGATAGACTTGAAGAGTGGATATCATTAGATCAGAATCGGAGAATAAGATGAGTGGAAAATAACATTCAAGATAAATGAAGGATTGTATGAGTGATTGGTGATGCCTTTTGGACTGAAAAATACATCGAGTACTTTCATGAGGTTGATGAATGAGGTATTGAATAAATTCTTGGGTAAGTTTGTGATTGTATATTTGGATGAAATTTTGATTTTTAGTAAGACAAGGAAAGAACATTTGTTGCACATAAGACAAGTTTTGCAGATGTGGAAAGAAGAATCGTTGCTGATAAACATAAATAAGTGTAGTTTCATGAAGGAAGAATTGGTATATTTGGGATTGAAGATGGATCTTGAGAAAGTGAGAGCTATTGTTGAATGGCCTACACCTAAAAGCATTGGGGAGTTAAGATATTTTCATGGATTGTCTATTTTCTACCGAAATTTCATTAGGAGTTTCAGTTCCATTTGTATCCCTATGAAAGAAACAATGAGGGGAGATAAGAAGGATTTTAGATGGAAATTTGGACTAGACAAGAGTTTTGAGTTGTTGAAATAGAAGGTGATAGAGCAGCCCGTGTTGGCTTTACCATATTTTGATAAGGTATTCCAAGTGGATTGTGATGCAAGTGGAAATACAATTGGAGTAGTATTAAGTCAAGAAGGAAGACCAGTAGCCTATTTTAGTGAGAATTTGAATGATCCAAGGAGAAGATATTCTATATATGATAAGGAGTTTTATGTCATAGTTCAAGATTTGAAAAAGTGGAGACAATACTTTTTATCTAAGGAGTTTGTGTTGTATATGGATCATCAAGATTTACAGTATTTGAAAATTCATGGAAAGTTGAATCAGAAGCACATGAGATGGGTAGAGTTCTTATAAAGTTACACTTTTGTCTTGAAACATAGGAGTGGAAAGTCAAATAGAGTTGTTGATGCTTTGAGTAGAAGAAGGAATTTACTCACATAGATGAGAGTGGATGTATTAGGATTTGATGAATTGAGGAACTTGTATAAGGAAGACCTATATTTTGTAGGACCTTGAAGAGCATGTATAGAACCAGACTTGGAGGATAAAATTCAATGGTTGGATTATTTCATCCAAGAGGACATGTTGTTTAGAGGAAATCAACTGTGTGTACCCTGAAGTTCAATGAGGAATAACTTGGTGAAAGAGAAACATAGTGGAGATTTGGGAGGAAATTTTTGAATTGACAAGATAGTAGTGTTGGTGAGTGAGAATCACTTTTGACCGTAGATTCATAAGGATGTTAGGAAATGTAGAGTTGCAGAGTTTGTCTAGCTTCAAAAGGGAGTAGTCAAAATGTTGGATTGTATAAACCTTTGATAGTACCAGAAAGACCTTGGGAGGATATCAACATGGATTTCATAGTTGGTTTTCCTAAGAAACATAAAGGTAATGATTTAGTATTTGTGGTAGTGGAAATTTTTTCTAAGATGGCACATTTCATACGTTGTAAGAAGACAACAGATGCAGTACATATAGAAGTTTTTTTTTTTGGAGAAGTGGTCAGAGTACATGGGTTACCGAGGAGCATTATTTTAGATAGGGATACAAAATTTTCTAGTTACTTTTGGAGGACACTTTGGAAGAAGTTGAAGACAAATTCGAAGTTTAGTTCTACTTTTCACCCACAGACAGATGGACAGACATAGCTAGTGAACAAAAGTTTGGGAAATTTTTTTGAGATGTTTGGTTGGAGAGAAGATCGGAAGTTGCGATCTAGTCCTAGCATAAGCAAAATTTTCCTACAATAATTCAATGAATAGGAGTTTTGGAAAGACACCTTTTGAGATTGTTACAGGAGTTCATCCTAGAGGTATATCAGAGTTGAGAGACATCATCAAGGAAGATAAAAGGAGTGAAAAATAAGTAGAATTTTTGAAACATATGAAGACAGTTCATACACAAGTGAAGCAACACTTGGAAAACACTAACCGGAAGTATAAGGAGAAAGTAGATGAAAAGAGGAGACATAAGGAATTTGAAGTTCAAGATGAAGTGATGGTGTACTTGAGGAAATAAATATTTCTAGTTGGAACATACAATAAATTGAAGATGAGGAAGTTTGGACCCTGTAGGATTTTGAAGAAGTTTGATTCAAGAAATGCCTATGAAGTGGAATTACTAGATGACATGGGTATATCACCCATATTCAACATTGCAGATTTACATCAGTACCATGAAGCAGAATTTAGTGAAGACAAAAAGGTGAAGTTTGAAGAACAAATTCCTAAATAGAAATCAGATGAGATAGAAGATATTTTGGATGTCAGAGATGGAAGGAGGACTCATGGAAGATGGTACAAGGAATATTTGGTGAAATGGAAAGGTAGAGCAGTGGAGGATTCTTCTTGGATTTCTCAAGCTAAGGTAGACCATATTGGTTTTCCTTTGGCCCCTGCAAAGTGAGAGGCTCACTTTTGATTAACCCTAGATGTCTAATACAAGAGAATCCTTGATTCTTGGCAATCTTGCATTAACCAAAAACATCTTCATTTAGTTATGTTCTTGTTTTGTTCTTGTTCTGGTTCAAGTTGGTAGATCTAGTGTTTCTTCGTGTTTCCTCACCATATCTTGCATACCTAGGATTTCATTTTGGAAATGTTCAATTATCGTATTCCAAATTTTTAGCTCATTTTGATCTTTTTGTGGCAAGTTATCACTTTTGGAGTATGTGACAACTTTTGGGACTGGCCTTGGAATAACTTCAAAACCTAACGGCTAGTTGTATCGATCATAGATCTTTCCCATGACTTGCAGATACTCACAGTGTGTTTAGATTTATTCTATGGAGTGTTCCTAACCTTACACTTAGGTCCACACTTCATCTTACACATCTACCATGGATGAATTTCATCTTTGAGCCCAACTTGTTCCTGCACATGTTATACTTTTCTCCTTAGAGATTGTAGAGATCTTTGGCCGATGTGGATGTTTCTCAACCCCCAGATGTGATATAGAGCTAGTATTGAACCACTAGATGGGGGAGATAAAATTAGGAAGATATAATAAGATGTATATATATTTTGATCTGTAAGATTTTCACTCACATGTATGAGCACTATATTTTGAGCATGTTGTAATAAGGCCAGTGCACCGAATCTATAAGCCCAGATGTGGCAGACTATTTGTAATCAAGATTTTTGATAATATGAATGTTTGCATGTACATTTTCCTCCATATTTCATGTCACTTATGGTGTGGGACTCTTGCTGCATGGTTTGGAATGTTCTCTTTGAGGACCCTCCTACCATGGCTACACCATACATTAATGTCTCTAATACCTCTAGTCAAATCATGTGGATGATCTATAAGAACCACTTCACTAGTAGCTCTTTTAACCACTTCTCTTGCTCCAAGAAACAACTCGAATAAGTCATCCTCCATAAAGTGATAAAAATACCTTTTAACTCCCCTTATCTTCATGACTTTCTCAGAAGTCTCAGATGCCTTTGGTTTTTTTTTCTCAATTCAAGGTTTTTCCCTTTTAGGTTTAGCCTTTATTTTGGATGGCTCACCAGATTGACTAATTTTGAAAATTCTAGTAGAACTAGGTTTTACAAATTGAAATTGAAATTTTAGGGTTCTACCTTACAGACTTCAACTAAGAATATGGCAACCAACCCTATTGGTATTCTCCTTTCTAAAAAAAACTAGGGATTATAATTCACGTTTTACAATTCAAAATAGAATTTGTAAAAACCCTAGATCACAATCCTTTTGGCTAATACTATTTTCTTTTCCCAATTATACCCCTACTAAAAAATCTACATAGATAAGTAGAAAAATCTACTTACCTAGGAATCTTGGATTTTTGCTCTTTGAATTTTCTTGTTTGAGGATTTTCTTTCTCTTTCACCTTTAGTTTCTTTCAAAGATAGTGAAAAAATACATAATTCACCCCTTTATGATATTTAAAATTAGGTAGATATGCCATTAATGGTGAGGGACAACTCATGTGAGAAAACATGAGTTCTCTAATACTTAGCCATTTTGGTTTAAATTTTCACCATTGATCATTCTGGTTTAAAACATGATCAATAGTTATCCATGTTGTTTGTACATCAATTTTTTCCTTTTGGTACCTTTCCATGGATTTGTGATGCAAACAATTGATGTGATGCTTTATGGAGCTAACACAAAGACATCTACTACTTGCTTCATTCCTAGAGGCTATTAAATATCACACTTTAGTCATTGGCTGAAAGAGTTGAAATCATGACGTGAAGATTCGATGTGATGCAAATAAAACCAAGCAATCACATATCACACATTACCCTTCATCCCTAAATTTTATAACTGTGATGCATTGAAGTGAAGTGATGAAGCATCTTCAAAATACTTCCATCACACATCACTCTTTGTTTTATTCTTTATAGACTACAATTTGTGATACAAAGGATGTATGCGATGCACTGATAAGTTGACACCTATATATAATATCCTCTTGGAATATTCTTTCTTCACTTTATTTCTTTGTTTTTGACCATCGCACATCACACTTTGGTGTTGAGACGATAATACTAGTTATGTGATGCAAAGGAAATATTCACTAGCACATATATCTCTGAGGTGATAAGAGGGAAATGGTCAATTTGTTATGTCAATGAATCATGTGATGCAAAGTATTATAAAAGATCCATCACACATCATACAAAAGGGTTAAGCATGTGCTAGCATAAGTGTGATGTATTGGAGATGTGTGGTGCAAATGCATCACATATCGCACAAAGGCACCTAGCGGTATGGTAGAAAAGTGAGATGCACAAGAGGCTTGTGATTCTTAGGAATTTAAGTGATTTCATTCATCATGTGCACATACGTTTTTCATAAAAGGGGTCCACTTAGGTATCATGAGTAAACAAGACATAAGGAAATCTAAGGCATAGCCCAAACTTAAGATAATGAGGTAAATATCTTAAGACCTTCAACCATAGGGAAAAATTAAAACCCTTGGCCCAAAATAAAATAATTATTCATGTGAATGAACCAATCGATAGCTCTAGGAACAAGGGTTGGTTAACACATGGATGTAATGAGTTAAGTAGTAACTTGAATGATTGGGAATAGATTGTGATAGGTAAATGAAGAATTAGACCAAAAGTATCAAGTGTAAAATTGATCAGGGTTTCTCTCCAAAAAGCTAGATAAACCCTAGACACTGTAGCATAAACCCTATCCATGAGGAAACCAACAAAAATAAGCAACGATCGACCTAAAATCAAGGGAGCACATTTTTTTTAAAGCATTCCACTATTTCCAATAGAAACATTCACACTAGGTTGTTCATTATTTGTATTAAGTAATAGTGGGAGAAGGCTCTTCATCAACCATCACTCTCATTATTTCATGATCTCTTTCATACATAGCAGCCCTCATTTTCTCCTCCTTTTTATTTTCTTGTTTGATTCTTAATTTTTAAAGCCTTAAGGCTTCATCTTGAAGTGCCTTCATGAATTGAATTAACTCATCTAAATATTCCAAAGTAACTTTTGAATCTAAATGCTCAAAAGTATAGTTGTTGAGATTCAACACTTCCCTTTGTGAGAAAGGTTTAGGGGTTCTACTATGAGATCTTTTGTTTGGGTCAATTCCCTAATTATTTTGAATAGAAGTAGCCCTAGGGTTTGACCTACAAGATTCTAGTTTAGGATCAAAATGTCTATCCCAAAACTTCCATGGCTAAAATTATTTTGAAACCTTAGGACTAGGGTTTGACTGACTAGTATTAGTAGCTTCTTTTGTAAAAATATTTTCTTCATTATTAGGTGGTATACCATATTTATAGTAATTATTTTTAATAGCTTCACTAGAATTTGAAGATCTTGTTATATGAGGATTGACAAACTTGTTCTTGTATTCTTTTGTTTCCATGAATATTTTGTGCTGCATAGTAACTCTTCTAGCTTCTATTTAGGATTCTTCTTCAAGTTACTCCTGGTTCCTCTCATGGCTTTAGATGCCTCTTACAACTCTTTCTCTCCTTTCCTTGAAATTAGCAATGCACTGGCACAAGAGACTTTAGAGTCACCACCCACTTAATGGGAAATTAAAAATATATGATAATTGTTGAGATACTTTTGTAAATAATGAGAGAATTTGAGCACAACCTAACAAGAAATAGAAATGAGACCCAAAACCTTGACCTACAAAATGCAAGTGTAACATATGATTGGGATTTATATGAATTTTTTCTTCATACTACAAAGAAGAATGAATTTAATGACTCTGACTGTGTATGATCTATAACTAGAGACTTTAGACAAGCTTTTCCCCCAAAAGAGTCACCAATCTATTGGCATTTTAAATACCAAGCTGATCTCACAAATAACCTATGGAATTTCCATCTTCCAATGGTCAACTATTTTGAGGGATTGGCCAATGAATGAGTGAAAGTTATAACAACTTTCCTCATGTACTTTGGGCTCCACAAAGCTAAGGAGGGTGATCCCATACAATGTATTTTTAGATCCTCTTGTGCTAATTAATTTAATACATTGCAAATAATAGATTCATTCCCATAATCACTACTTGGTATATAAAAATTTCAAAGACTTGGAAAGTCTTTAAAGTGTTGAACATTTAAAGAAAGGGAATCCAAAGTTCAATGTGAAACTCCATGAAATAGAACTTCAATTGAAATGGAAATTTAGTAATTGTTCTTTAACTATGAATGATCATATAACTTATAAATTTAAAAATGAATTCATAGCTAGTGCCTTATCTCAAGGCATGGGGTCATACCTAGAGCCTCTTCTACATATCAAAGTTCATCCATGTTAGTATTCAAAGAAAAAAATACATCTCCAATCATTAGGTGAATACCTTTCAAGTGGTTTCCTATGCCTCATAGACCTATGAACAAGCTAAGTTAGAGGTTCTTCCTCCTCTTCTAAATATTTAGAGCTAGATGATCTCTCGCCAACTTCTTATTTATCCATGGGTCTCGATTCAAATTTCTCAAGTTTAGAAGGAAATTCAATCACATCTTCCTGTTTACTTTGTTTTGGCTGCAATATAATAGAAGAGGGCTTAGTTTCTCTAAAAATAATACTTCTACTATATATTACCTTTTATGAAACATGATCCCAAATCTTGTATCCTTTCACACCATAATTGTATCTGATGAAGATACATTTTATAGCCTTGTTCTCCAACTTTGTATGTTTCTCCTTTTGTATATGTGCATATGCCTCACAACAAAAAAATTCAAGATGTCTTAATGAAGGCTTGTGACATAACCATGCCTCTATAGATTCCTTAACAACAAGAGCTAATGTAGGAGACATGTTAATCAGGTAACAAGAAATAGCAACATATTTAGCCCAAAACCCTTTATTCTAGACCAACACCACTCAACATACTCCAAGCCTTCTCCATCAGTGGTCTGCTCATTCTTTTTGCAACTCCATTCTATTTTGGAGAATACAAAGTTGTCTTTTGTATATGAACTCCAAAATCTATAGAATCTATCAAAATCATTAGAGAAAAATTTACCACCATTATCAATTCTCAAAAAAATTATTTTCTTTTCAGTCTACAACTTAGCCATTGCTTTAAATTCTTTAAATTGACTAAACAATATAGATTATCTCTTTAAAAATATACCCATGTCCTTCTACTATAATCATGAATAAATGAAATGTAATATGTGGATTTTGCAATTGAAGGAACACCTGTAGGACCAAACACATAAAAATGAATAAGATCCAATATGCCACAAGATTTATAAGAAATTGAGTAAAATTGAAAATATTTTTGTTTTCTATAAATGCAATGCTCACATAAATCAAAACTCAAGATTACAATCAGACAACCCTTCAACAAGGTTTTTATTTTTCAAGGTCCTTAGACCCTTTTCTCCAATGTGACCAAGTCTCTAGTATTGTAACATATTTTTCTTTGTAGGTAACTTTGACTTAGAAGAAAGAGCACCCTTGGGTACCTAGAAGCCATGACCATTTGTTGAAGATGAAACCCTTAGTTCTTCTATAGATTCTCTTTTCACAAAATTACTATTGAAATCAACAATGTATGCATAAAGCTTATACAATATGCCATATCTGACAACTCTAGAAATGACCATAGCACCTCTAACCATCTTAATCCTATATCAAAAAAAATACCTACACACCTAAATCTATTAGTTCTCTCATAGGTAACAAATTTCATGCTAATCCATGGATATGAAACCCACCTTTAATCCTTTTTTTTCTATCATTAGGAAACCTGATTCTAACTTTACTTTGACCAAAAATATTTAAACAAGAATCATCACCCAAGTACACCTTACCTCCATCAAATTCTTCAGATTTAGAAAACCTATCTCTATTAGAGGTCATATGGAAAGATGTACCTGATTCAATTAACCAAGAATCATGAATAGCATGAGTTGCTAAAAATGTAATAAATATATCACCATATTCCTTCTTAGACTCAGAATTTGAATCAAATCTCTTTCTTTTCTTCTTATTTTCTTCTTTAGAGTTCTTACAAATATGTCTACGCTTACCATAGTTCCAACAAATAACTTTGGACTTTTTCAAGAGATTTTGATAACCCCTTGGACTTGGATTTATCACACTTCTCATTCTTCTTTCATTTTCCTTAGGTCTTTCATTGAAATTTAGGGCTTCCTTAGCATTCATAGATACCTTCCTCCTAGTATCTTCAAAATCAAAGAACCCACCACATAATTAGTCTTCAATATAACAAAAGTACTACCGATAGCCATAACAAAAGAATTCCATGAATCAGGCAAAGAATAAATCAAGATATGAAATTTCTTCTCCTCATTGAGTTTGACACAAACTAATGCAAATTGATCCACCAACATATTGAATGCTTTAGGGTGGTCTATAATTTTTCCACCCTCTTTCATTCTCAAGGAATATAATTTCTTCCTAAAGAAAACATTTTTCACTAAATATTTGGCTTGATACATTTCACCAAGTTTCTTCCATAGTTTTTGTGCAGAGGTCTCTTCATGTAAATTGATTAAAATAGAGTCTTCCAAGCACAATTTGATTAGAACTTTATCTGTATGATCCATAACATCATATTGAGAAGTCAAAGTAGGATATGTAGCCCTTGAAACATTCTCATCAACAACATTCCATAGATATCAATATATCAATATATATTCCATCTTCAACTTCCAGATCTCAAAATTATTTCTAGAAAATTTTGTTAGATGTTGTGGTTGTGTTGCTGATATGTGGTTGTCATTGATGTCAACACTATTAGAATTGATGTTTTGAAGGCTATATATGTCGAGGATATTGAGAAAATTATGATAAATATGTTGAAGATTGTCCATGAAGCTGTGAAGTTCAGTGTGGTGGAAAATTTAGTATGTTGTTATTCAAAATTTGTGCTTTGAGGGGTTTTTTTTTGAGCCTATCTAGTTTATACTCTAAAATTTTCAGAGGTGTGCATCAAGATTGGAGCAAGTTGTGAGATTTTTTGTTCCTACAGTTATTATGTAATTGTAGTTGGTATTTTTGGAAGAAGAGAATGTAATTATGGTAATTTGAGTTGTTGTGTATGATATTGCAGAGTTCGTTAATGTTCATAGATCGTGCTCTATCCTTGCTGCACGTCTGCATTGATTGGTGTGATCATGATCAAATATTTTTCCCTTGTGTGTTTGATTTTTCATTTGTAGCATGTTCGGGATCCTCATGGATTAATATTTTAATGTTTGGCATGTTTGATGATGTTGATTTAGGTCTTCATTATGTTGTAACCGACTTTGGTTGGTGCGCATTGAGATTTTTTCATGAATTGGGCTGATAGTTTGTAATTCATTTATTCTTTTATTTTTGGTTGAAAAAGTTGTTGATGTAATTCCATGAAGCATATATATAAGAGTGATTGTTTATTCATTTTGAAGTGTATGTGGTGTATGTGTTAGAAGTGTGTACATGCAAAATGTGCAAATAAAGATCAAATCATTTGATTGTAGAGAAAAGTGTGAATAAGTTTGAGAAAAGTATGAAGTGTTTATGTGCCTAACCATAACTATCATCAGGCTTTTGAAGAAGCTAATTTCTCAGTTCAACCTCTTCAAATGGATTTAATATAAATTTTTTATGTAAGATAGTGTGTCTTCTTTGAGTAGTGAGCTCTAGGTAGTGTGCCTAAATGCATGTGCATTCCTTATTTATTTTATTTATACTTTTAACAAGGTATAACCTGTAGATTAACCTCCACCGTGGTTTTTCCCCTAACAGGGTTCTTATGCAAAAATATTAGTGTTATGTGTGCTTCTGATGTGTTGTTGATTCATTCTTTCAATGTTATTTATTAGATCTGAGATTAAAGGTTAATAAGGTTAAATAAGGTTGAATCTTGATAGGAATATCATAAGGTTAAATAAGTTTTAAATTTTGTGACAACTGATTCACCCCCCCTCTCAGTTGTCTATTCTTTTTTTTCCAACAAATTTATCCACCTCTATTCTCCCTGATGAACTTGCCAACTAAAAATTCTCACAACAAGATCACAAAGTATCTTCTTCACAATCTCCCACTCAAATATGGATTAGCTCAAAAAACACAACAAATACAAAGCTTTATAGATCTTTTCAATAGTTACAAAAACTTAAACATAAATATCATGCATACCACAATACATTGATTTATGTGGGGAAATCCATTTCATGAGAAAAAATCCACACTCCAAAAGTCATCCAATATATTATTTAAAAATTATGAAGATTAAAATATACTTGTAGAGCATGCTTCTCATAGGAGTATCACCAACCAAAGATCCAAAGGCAACACAACCATTATTAAACTCTCATAATACATCACAATACATAGCCATAATACAACACCCTCATAAAATAGGGTTTCCTTCTAGGGAAAGTCAAGCTAAAAAACATCTACTGTCAAATATGATACCTAATGATGAATGACCCAAATTTATAATAATAAAATATACATAAAATTTGTCTTTCGGGGGTGTTTCCCCTAAGCCCCAATTGGTCTGCATGGCCCTCGAACCCCCCACTAGGGGGATAATCCCCTCGGACCCCTCATAGGGGTGGCACCCTTTGCAACCCCCCCTCCCCATGCTTACCTATCAATAGTAAACCTTATGTAATTACGAGGTTGAGACACATTTTCCCAACAATTAGAATATACATTAATTATGCAATGGGAGTCCTAAGAGGTATACATGTCCTTGGAGGATATTTATATTATATTGTAGTATCAAGGGTCTTCATGTTATTTATTATATTTCCTTACCATGGGAAATAGTAACCTTGAGTAGAATATTAGATTATATAGGGATGGGAGCTACAAAATTTCCTAAATCTATCAATAAGAATTAGGTCTACTTATGATTAGAGTTAATTGGATATATGAAGGATTTTCTAGTTTATCTATTTTGGATTATATGGTTCATACTTGATATTATTCTTCAAGAGATTTTAATGTTTCATACTGGATTAGTTTCTTATATTTTTAACTTGGGTATGATGGAGGATGATAATTTTTTTGTCAATATGATAAAAAATTGGTATAATTAAGGATTTCCCAAAAACGTAGCCAAATATATAACATATGCAAAGAAACTCAACTGATACTTGAAAATATAAAAAATAAATATTATTGATTCATAGTAATGAATTACATTATGAATTTCCATAATGTGATTACAAAAAAAATATTTTTTCCTTCAAAGGTACATGAAAATAACTGTGTGAATAACATGATTCTTTTATGATATTACAATACAAAAAAATTGTTCTAACACTAAAATATTTAGTTAATATATGAACTAGAACAAAATTAACTCAAAGTTAGGATCAATAATAACTACTTTAAAATGATTTGGAGTGGTGTTTGTATAACGATTCTTATCCTATAGAGTCATATTTTTTATCCACAAGGTGTTACAAAACTTGATGCTAGATGAAAAATGTATCTTGGTATAATGTATAGAGTGGACCTTTTGTAATGAATGTAATTAGAAATATACAATATATTTTGATGTAATTCATACCATGAACCTCCTTTAGCTAAATTCACTTACTAATGTAACTGTGTTACCACAAAGATTTAATAATTTATACACAATAAAATAGGGATTTTAAATTACACTCACATGCCTATGAACTTAGAATTTTGATAAGACTTGGTAATGATAACCATAATTTTTGGTGATCATATGGTGACTATAACATCATTATTTAAGCCTACAAAATAAATGTGAAAGTATCTTTTGAGTAATTCAAGATTAATCTTACATTATAGATGATCCTACATCATGGTGTTAAATAAAGAAGCATCTTGGTTAATGTGTATAAAATATCAAGGTTTGATTAATATTATTATGAAGAACCAATATCTAATACCTTAAATTGATGATCTATTAGATAAATTTATTAAATTCTAGATATTTTATATAACTATAGTTAAAGTCTAGGTATCATCAAGTAAGGATCAAGGAAGAGGATGTGTGGAAGATAATGTGCAACATATGTTAACAAATCTTTTAGTGACTACTTTTACCATTTGATATATGTAATGTACCTTCAACATTCATGAACCTCATGCAAAATATATTGAGGCCACTCACTGAATATTGCATTACTATATAGATAGACTTCATATTTTATTTTTTAGTAAGAAATATGAAGAACATTTAGTTTATTTAGACAAATTATTTAATACTTTAAATGAAAATAACTTATTGTTGAATGGAAATAAATGTAAGGGTATATGTATAAATATGTGACACTAATTATGCCCAAAATGAGCATTTGACAAGTGCCAAATATGAAACTTGTTATAAAAATTAAAAAAACAACTTCCTTTTCATTTTTATATTGTTCAATCCGTAACCCCTACATTTTTTCTTATCCTCAACCCATGCCTGCCAAAATACATTACCATTTTTTCGCTTGGAAGTTGTGAAATATTTCTCAAGATATCACCAAGATGTCGAGGAGGTCAAAGAGATAAGTATGTCTATTTTTTATTTTCAAATATTGATTAAATTGTAGATTGAATTAGGTTTTTAACTACTTTTTTTCATTTCTAATAAAATATATTCCACCCCCAAATGTTGAAAATCCTCCATCACCTCCACATGAAGACCCTCATAAACAAGAACCACATCAAACACCTCCATCAATTCCTAGACACCCCCCAAGAAAGTATACTATGGAAAATAGAAGACAATAAAAAACATGGGGGATTGATTACAAGGCTAAAAGATACTATTGCACCAAACCCTCATAGGAGAGGCCTTGTTGATCCCTACAATATATCATATCTCATGTACAATTAGTGAGTGTGCAATTTAATTTCTATCCAATAAGAGGGATGAAAAAAAAATTACACACTTTTGTAAGAACAAGTAAAGAAAAATAAAAATAACAAATACAAATTATGTGCCTTATTCACTGACCCACGAACCAATCAACCCTTAGCAACTAGATGCAGGAGGTTCCCCATACATTGGTTCTGTAACTCAGATTTTCTGGATTGGAATGAATGGTATTGCTGCACAAGATCAAAAATATCAATCCTAATCTAAATAAAACAACAAAGAACGAAATGTAAAAGCATGATTAAAACTAAACTAATAAAACTAGAATGATCTCGCAAAATATGTGTTTACTTCCTCGATTTATCTTGATTGCCCTTCTCCATTTTTTTTTATTGTCATTCTTTCCCTCATATGTTCATGTTTGATGCAAGCATAACCTCGTTGAGTGTCTCAGCAAAATATTGAAGATTCGTCTCTTCTCAAAAGTATGTGATTTTAGGAGTAATGATTTCAGGAGGAAGAATAATGATGATGACATGCCATTTTATAGATTTTGGGTTTTTGAACGATCCACGGACGAGATTGATGAATGTCATGCAATGTGAGTTCTGTCTCAGTTAGAACGTGAGTTAGAACATAAGTCAGAAAAGACTGTAGGATAAAGACTAAGTTAGAACGAGAACTTAATCTTGTGTCAAGACTGTTTGAAAACAGAAAGAACAAGAGTTCAAGATCTTAATCTTTAGTTAAGAGTCTCTGAAAATAGAAGAAATAGACTCTGTATGTCAAAGACAAAGTTAGAACTCAAAGAATAATGCATTCGAATGCAAACATGAGTTAGAACTAGTTAACTGACTAGTTATGATGGAGAGTCCTCTTGCAGAGACAATCAGATTTTGAATCTGGAGACAACTGGAGAACTAAAAATAGATCTCGAGTCAGAAGGTGAGTGAATGATTAGTCAATTGATTGATAGAAGAATGTTACATAAATAATTTAAATATGAATTAAATGTTAATTTAATTCAACATTCAAAAATAAGAGACTTTAATTAAATAAATAAAGATAATTTATTTAATTTGACTGTTGAAAAGGTGGAATAAATTGAATAATTAAATAATAAATATTTAATTATAGATAAAGGGGTTAAATGAATAATTAAATAAATATATTTAATTATATTTGAAATATGATAAAGGGGTAATTAAATAATAAATTATTTAATTGAGAAGGAAGAATTAATTAAAAAGGGTATCTAATTAATAGAGGAAATATGTGTTAGAAAGGGTAATTAAATAATAAACATTATTTAATCATGACCATGGATAATAGAAAATTATGTCGAATGTGTACTCGCAGGCCTAGACCAATTTTCGGTGTCTTCAGTTTGCCCCTCTTTGATACAATGTCGTTATGGAGTTGCATCAAAGAAAATATGCCTCGATTGTGCCCCAACATGAAATAGTTTAGGGTATGCACCCTCGAGAAAATTGACGAATTTTTGAAAGTTTAAAAAAAAATCAGGAAATATTCTTGATAAGTCAATTTGATGACCGAAAATGTTATGGAGTTGACAGAATTGAATTTGGAGATGATACGAAAGAGCACGGGTCATTAGAAGTCAAAAGGTTAAGTGGCCAATAGACTAGGGATGAGGAAATTCCACCAAAACCATAGCTATAAATACGAATTAGGTTGAAAATGAATTCATTTGCACCTGAAGGAGTTTGGAAACTGAGAATTTGCTCTAACTAGTAGATGAAGATGGCACCCATTCCATATGTTGCACATCGAAGATATCAGATCCAAACCTTCAGGAAGCCAGCCAATGCACGACCACTGATATGTACCCAAAAATGAACTCTTAAAAGTTATTTTTGCACATAGTTCTAGGCCTTTAAAAATTAATTAGCATATGCGGTCTTTCGAGATCGACACATATGTCGTCGTATTCACCGCATTTGACTACGAAACGATGCATGTGCTAAACCACGCCTAGGCTAGATTAGGCATTTTAGGGAATCAACACATTTTCTTTATTATGAAGTGCATATGCATGTATGGACCACATCTGCATTAGCAATAAATGCATATAGGGTAGTGAACCGCATGTGCATTAGTGAAACACAATTGCAATAGGTAGACAGGTGTACAAAATGCACCACATTTGGTTTCCTGGACCGCATTTGTAGTAAGTGGAAATGGTTGTGGCAATGTGCAACGCATATGTAATATGCAACACAAATGAGTTTTCATGCAACACATTTGTAAAAATGCACTGGATCTGTCCAGATCAAAGTGAGCCACATTTGGCTGGTAAAATTTTCCAAAAAAATGTTCTAAGAAAAACTTGAATTTTTTTGACATGTTGGTTGAAATGTAGGTTGTTTTAGATCTGATATACACACGAGAGTCACATCCTAACACTTTTGATCTGAGAGATCGTCTGAGTAGTGCAAAGATATGAATTTTGTTGATACTTGGTCTACATCATTGTCTTTCGATGCCCACCATTTGGGAAAATAGAGGGATTCTCACCGTGTTGTGCGAGCTGATGTAGAGACTAGTGCCATGATATGCCAATAATTAAATTTATAAAGTAATTGTCTTGTTAGGATCATAGTGCTCACATATAATTGATCGATGTCATTGTGACCCTTGTTGATACTAGAGTTGGCCTTATCAGAATACACACATCGTGATAGAGTGCCATTAGAGTCCTTACAATAAAGAGTTGCTGCCAAGATGCGATGGATTTGTGACATGGGATTTTTGGACTTTAAACAAGAGGTTGGATTATGATGGATGATGGTAGATATGGGGGGATTATTCAGAATTTTAGATGAATCACTTTTTATTTTCCAAACTTGGGATGTTGGATGGGGGAGTTTGGAATTTTGACTGGGATAGCATTTGCAACCAACACTTTTATAAGTCTTGTTTGATGACCATTTTAAAGGAGGTGGACATTCATTATATGTGGGAGACCTCTTTTCTTGTGGCTCCGCATTTTGATTGAATTTTATATTTGAAATATTTTCTTTGGGATCAATTTTAACTTCATTTGTCCACTCATATTTTTGAATGATTTGATGGCCTTTGACATTTGATTTTGAACTTTGGATTTCTAATAACTTTCTTTTTGCTGGTTCCAAATAGAAGGCTTATTCATGTTGGAATGATGGTTTATGGTGTGGATGGAAGGAGTTTTGGTAGAAATCTTATGGTAAGAACCACTCATGGCCCCTATTTTGATGTTTATATCAGATAAAGTTGCCCCCAATATCGAGGAGGTACCACTAACATCACTAGATTCTCTGAATGATGAATAACCAAGACCCCGATGTCTAGGATTTTCTTGAAGTTGTACTAGTTCTCGAATTTCTTGTTCATGTAGGCCTAGTCCTTTTCCTTGATACTGCATGTTCTAATAGATTCTCTTTGCAATGGGGTATTTTTTGTTTTGAAAACAAGATGCTATCCCATCATTGTGTATGTAGACACTTTTACTTGGAATCTTCTCTTTTGCAAGAAATCCCGATCTGACAAAGATAAATGATCCTAGTTGATAAGATGTCGTAGCTTTATTGACATGTTGGATACATTTGTGATTAACATATTTGGTTTGATTTTATGAAACATTAGATTTTGGTGGCTCTTCAAAAGATATAGGTGCCTCCAAGTCGATGTAGCAATTGTCCTTATGGTCATTATCATGGAGTCTAGTGAATTTAGCTATACCTTGATCATTTGAAAATATGTCCAATGTAGAAGACTCTCGTTCTAGAGGAAGATCATCTATGTTTCCAAAGGAGGCAAGTGTCTCATTTTGGGTAGGATCAACCTCAAATGTCATCATGAATGGCATAAAGGTCAATGAGTGGATCGTTTTGGATTTCTTGATCAATGCTAGTGTCTTGGTCAAAGATAGGTTTGTCTTGGATGACTTGATTAGGAATGAAATCTCGATCAAGGATAAATGTATTTTGGCTGCCATGATTATCTAGAAGGACTTCTTGGATAGACCTAAAGATAGGGTCGTGGGATGGACTAATTTGATCTTGACATGAAGGTGAAGCCATGATGTCATGCTTTGGACTTTCTTTTTGACATGTATCCTCATGTGTAGGCAATGAGATGTGATTTTGGAGACCATGAATAAATGCATTTTCATGACTAAATGTAGGTTGGGATGGAGTGAGTAGGAATGGATTAGTGGATGATGGACTAGGATGGGATGTGGAGGCTTGGAATGGGTTGATGGATGATGTACTAGGATAGGGTGTGGAGGCTTGGAATAGACTAGTGGGAGGTTAGTTTTCCTTGTCAAGGTTAAGGTAAGGGTGATTAATGGATGTTTGTTGTGGATTAATGGCATGGATTGTGCTAAGAGACTCTTGATAATGAGGGTAGATGGATGGAAGACTAGAGTTTATGGGTTGTTGATAAGAGGGATATGTGGGTAGTTGACCATGGGTTGAAGTTGATTGGGATTTGGATTGGATAAATTTTCTTTTGAAGTCTATGGCTTGTTGGTATTGACCCATGCAAATTAATTGGCATTCAACTTTACTAGCAAGCATATCAAGGTGAACAAAAGATATGGTGGTGGAAAGTAATGCAAATGATATGGAATTATGTCTATAAATGATATGATTTCTAGTCTATGTTTTTGGGATTTTCTGAATATAAAGGATGTCACTAAAAATTAAGGACTTCTAAAATGACATATACTAGGATGATGTATGCTAGGATGGACAATATGCAAAATTTTGAGTAGATTATGATGATAAATGATTCTAAGATGGGTATAACCTGCCACCTATGGAATAAATCCAAGCAATGATTTGAGTTGACCAAAGAACCTGATTGTAGGACAAAGACGGTTGACAAAATGAATTTCCCAAACTAGACTGTTGAGCTAGAAAGATTCAGTAATAGGACCAAAGTGACTAGGTTCAATGATGAGGACAAATTGGAACATGAACGTATCCAATGACACAAAACATTTGTTCTATTCTGCTATATGAAATTTCCTAGGAAGTATCTAAGTGCATGCAACTTAGGATGAATATGACTAGGATGTATATGACCCCTAATGATGCAAGGTTTTATTTTTTGAGGAAAGTTTTTTAGTTTTTGTCCAAAGTTGATCTTAAGAAACAAAAGTGAAAAAATGACAATTGTGTTTTTGGACACGATTTGCAGTTTTCAAAGTTTTCTGTTGATAATCAAATGTGGTTCACCTATTAGATGTGGTTTATCATGCACATGCGGTGATTTGACTAAAACCTAGTTTCAGATGTTGATAGGAAGTTTTGACTTTCTGACATATGCAGTTTTCGTTATGATAGATGTGACTCACTAGATCATATGCAACTCCAAAATTAGACTCTGTGAACCTAAACTTTGTTGACAGACACATGCAACTCAAAAATTGACAGATGCGGCTTGCGTATACACATGCGACTCAAAATTTGAAGGTTGCAGCTCGTGATATCCAGACTATGAAAAATGAATTTTTTGACACACATGTGGCTTTTCCCCTAACAAATGCGACTTGCTAAGACAAATGCAGTGTTAAAACTGATAATTGTGACTCACCTTTTGACAGTTGAAGTTTTCCAAAAGTTGTTTTGACTGACTCCATTTGTTGATCAAGATTTTTGATGAATACAACAAAAAAGAAACAAAGCAATGAATATTTTTTCAGTTTGTGATGATAGAACTCTTAAGACTCGAAAAAATTTACAACCTAGGCTTTTTGGACAATACTTGTTGAGTTCTTACTTGGATTTCTCCAGCTACGCGTAATTATGGCAGATGACTAGTAGCTTGACCCCACTGGCTCCCCTCCATGACACTCACTTATACGGGGCAGCCAAGCTACTGTACCCATGAAACTCCCATGGAATACATCTCATCTCCACACATAAACTATAAGAATGTAAGATGGCTTCATAGGGCCAACCCTGTTGCGGCAACAAATAGGTAGGATTTTGGGAAAACTACAACAAGGTGTTTAGTAAGAGAATTTCATTCATTGGGCACTATTCAACTTCGATGAGAGTCTATTTTTGTCCATCTCGTCAGAATAGTGAGTGTGATTTTTGGTATTTCTCCATAAATCCATTTTTATATATCGGGTGGAAGTTGCTTGGCTTTAGCATGTTATCAGTCTAAGTAATCTTGGGGTGAGTACTTTTTCCCACCAAGACAGGCCCAAGTTCTAGAGTCAGTAATTGTTTCTCTTACACCCAAGATCGTATGATTCCACAAGGGGAGAGGATACTCCGATATACTGAATCGTGAAGGGTTACAAAAATGTGCTTTCGCACCAAACAAGGAAAATAGTGATTCTTTTTAATCTAAACGAAAATTATCTAACTACAAAACATAAATTTTATGAAACAAAAATCCATAAATTCATTAGGTCCTGCATGCAAAAATGATTAGTAGTTTGTTTTTGGTGTCTTCAACTTTCGTCCTACAGAAAACAATGGTTTGTGTTTTTATGGTCTTCTATGGTTCATCCTGCAAACACTAAGTTAATCCACCTTAACACTACTATAACCAAACATTAGCAAAAATCAAAATAACCTAAACAACAAAAATGAAAATACGAATGTACGGATATGACTAAAAAGTGAAAATTGATTACTAGGCAAATTTGGCGTTTCAAGGAAAAAATGCGGCTCAATGTTGACAGGCGGATGCGGTTTGTGAATTGTTGACAGGAGAATGTGGTGCAGAATGGTAGATGCATTGTGGAATATGGAAGATACAGTGCACGAGGATAGATGTGTCATTTTTCTAAACAAATATGGTGTGTCATACGATAACCTACAAAAAAAAAAGAAAAATGGAAAGACCAAAATATGATGTGCGGATTTGAAGCATGTTCACGTCGGGTTCACCAAATGTAACTCAAATTTTCTAGGTTGGAATGAATGGTATTGCTGCACAAGATCACAAATATCAATCCTAATCTAAATAAAACAACAAAGAATGAAATGTAAAAGCATGATTAAAACTAAACTAATAAAACTAGAATGATCTCACTAAATATGCATTTACTTCCTTGATTTATCTTGATTTCCCTTCTCCATTTTGTTGTATTGTCATTCTTTCCCTTAGATGTTCGTGTTTGATGTAAGCATAACCTTGTCAAGTGTCTCAACAAAATATTGAAGATTCGTCTCTTCTCAAAAGTATGTGATTTCAGGAGTAATGATTTTGGGAGGAAGAATAATGATGATGATAGGCCATTTTATAGATTTTGGGTTTTTGAGCGATCGACTCAGATTAAAAAGAGAGATCGACAAAGGAGATTGATGAATGTCATGTGATGTGAGTTTTGTCTCAGTTAGAACATGAGTCAGAAAAGATTGCAGGATAAAGACTAAGTTAGAACAAGAACTTAATCTTGTGTCAAGACTATTTGAAAATAGAAAGAACAAGAGTTCAAGATCTTAAACTTCAGTTAAGAGTCTCCAAAAATAGAAGAAATAGACTTTGTATGTCAAATACAAAGTTATAACTTGAAGAATAATTCTTTCGAATGCAAACATGAGTTAGAACTAGTTAACTGACTAGTTGTGACGGAGAGTCCTCTTGCAGAGACAATCAAAATTTGAATCCAAAGATAACTGGAGAACTAAAAATAGATCTCGAGTCAGAAGGTGAGTGAATGATTAGTCAATTGATTGATAGAATAATGTTACATAAATAATTTAAATATGAATTAAATGTTAATTTAATTCAACATTTGAAAATAAGAGACTTTAATTAAATAAATAAAGATAATTTATTTAATTTGACTGTTGAAAAGGTGGAATAAATTGAATAATTAAATAATAAATATTTAATTATAGATAAAGGGGGTTTAATGAATAATTAAATAAATATATCTAATTATAGTTGAAATATGATAAAGGGTGCAATTAAATAATAAATTATTTAATTGAGAAGGAAGAATTAATTAGTTAGCCACATCATTAAATAATTATGATTTATTTAATTAATCCAGTTGAATAAAGGGTGATAATGCATTAGTGAATTAATTAAAAAGGGTATTTAATTAATAGAGGAAATATGTGTTAGAAAGGGTAATTAAATAATAAACATTATTTAATCATGACCATGGATAATAGAAAATTATGTCGAATGTGTACTCACAGGCCTAGACCAATTTTCGGTGTCTACAGGTTCCACCACAAAGTGATAAATAATAATTTTTGGAATAGGTAGTGGATGGTTTTTGACCAACTTCCATGCAATAATTACAATATTTCACAATACCTTTTTAGGAATCTCTATTGTGATTTTTTCCTCAATGAGATTCAAAACTATTTTGACTTTCTAGATATCTAGGGTAGAGATGGGGGCTCCTCACATGACAGAGTGGAAGCACAACTTAACCCAAAGGTAGCATTGAGACCTTTGGTTAGACCTATGATGGAGCATGTTATTGCTCCTTCCATTTTGAAGGACGATATTGAGGTGGACACCTTAAAATCCATTAGATCGCTCACTCAAATCCTTTTATAGTATGTAAGGCTTCTAGTATAGGGTGATGTGGGAAATTCTTCTAGGCCTCAAGTTCCAATAAACTTTTGTCAATCTTGTGGTTTTGTTTGTACTTATGACAATGAGAGTGGTTATGATGCAACTACATAGGATAAATCAGATGCATAGGGGATGGTTGTGATAGAATCATTGTTGAATGAAATATTCAACATTGATACTCAAGTAGATTTCAACAAGTTCATTTAATTCTATTTATTAAATTATTCTAAAATATAATAAAAATTCAATTAGTAGAATTATTATGACTAAAATTTAGGTTTAGAGTGTTTATATTATTTATAGTGTTCTACGAACCCCTATTTCATGATGCCATTGAGTCCACAAGTATGACCAGTAAATAAATATAATTATTGCATATGAATAGTTGAAATTTATATGAGTCATTTTCTCATAACTCAATTTGGATGTTGAATAGTTTGATGGTGTAACTTTGACATCGAAACCTCACACTTATCATTGTTGAGGAACTTTCACTTAGGTAACCTTTATTCATTAATGGTATTGTAAAGTAATGTTAGGTAGTTTCGGTAATTGAACAACATTTGTTGTTTCATTTTTAGATGTTGACATCAGATACTCCTCTTGATGTTCATACCAAATTAGACCATGGTGTTGCTACAATAGTAGAAATTTCTACTCCTTTGACAAAGGTATGAGATAGATTAGTAAATTTAATATTATATTTATTATTTTATCGATCTATTATTAACAATTTTAATGATACTCTTATTTAGTTTAATTACTTTCTTGATGCTTGTTATAGGGGCTTGTAACTCTAGATTGTGAACACGCTCTTGTTTTGGATGAGCATTCTGATTATTTGTATGTGGTAATTGATTATTATGTTATATGTCATTCTATAATTCAATTTCTATATATATTAATGTCTATACTTTTTATTGTATTAGATGGGCCTCCAAATATGTCTAGAGAGGAGGATGAGAAAGTGTAGTTGAAAGACACCAATATCATATGCATCTCCATCCAACTGATATTCAAAGGTATCTTGTAATCTATTTCCTTCCCCTAGTGGTAAATGACTACATTAGGGTCCTTTGTTGTATGCCTGTGTGGCATTTTTGAACATACATTTTATATTATGGATATGTGGCATTTTATGTCCATATGGATTTTTTGCAAGTTTATATGAATTTATTGGATATATTTTATACTTTTATCGACATATAATGTTGTATTAACTTATGGATTTTTGGTTAATGAAAATATTTTTTACCACTTTTATCCATATTTGCACTAAAAATGATTAATTGAATAAATGAATAATTACACAAGGTTTATTGTTAGTAATTGTAATTTTTTTTCAAATATTCTAGTTCTCTTTAAGGGGGCGACCCCCTTTAACTTAAATAATATTGGTAGAGCAAGAATGTGAGGTTTTGTAGTCTTTGTTAGATATATTATGGATGAATTTGAGATCACAAGCATTTGGTAACATAATGTAACTAAAAATTATAATAATGCAACCATAAAATATATATTATTGGGTCTTATTCACTATATCACATGTGTATAGATCACATTTTCATCCTAAATTACCAAATCATACTTTTAGATTTACCCTTACTTTATGCACATCATGCTCTATATCACTATACATTGAGTTGCCATTGTGGCATCTTTACATTTTAGAGTGACCTATGTCCTTATCTATGCTATATATATGTTCTCACATACTTATCTTCATTCTCATATAGTGTTATAATTATTATTTATTTTAATAGCATGATAATGGGTTCTACATGTATTCACAAATAAGACAAAGATTAGTTCATCAAATTCTAGGATTGTCATCACATCATTAGGACTATCTTAGCTTCATTTTTAGGATTTTCATAACTTTCGTAGGAGATTCATGGGTTTATTAGGATTGTATGTTACATTCTTAGGATAGTGATAGGTTCATTGGGACAATCATAGAATATTTAGGATACTCATATGTTTGTTATGACTATTGTACATTCATTAGGACTGTCTTAGGTTCATTGTTAGGATTTTCATAACTTTATTAGGAGAGTTGAATAGGTCCATTACAATTGTATGTTAGCTTCTTAGACTAGTGATAGTTATATTAGGATAGTCATAGGCTATTTATGATAGTCATATGTATGTTAGTACTATCGTAGTTTCATTAATGAATATAAGATAGTCATAGATTCATTGGGACTGTCATAAATTCATTAGGACAATCCTAATGACTCTTGTTATCCACATAACTTCCCTAAGTGTTAAGTCATTACAAACTATCCATGCACCTTTAATATGCACATTCTTGACTTTGAAACTTTCCTATCCATGGTCATAAGCATTACCAAACCCTATCATTTTCTCTAGATCTACCATTCAAACCCTATAAACTCGTATCATGCTTTTGTGTCATATATTTCAATGAGTTTCTTCTATCTCATAAAGGACTATCATTTTGATGTAGTTACTACCCTTATTCTTTTTCTAATGGTGATTGTACTTATTGAGGACTATACTCATCATTGCAGTTTTTCTCTTTCATTTGAAATTGCACTTTCCATATTTTATTTTCCTTAGCATGGTGATCCATTTTTTTTAAAAATTTATCAGCTTTACTTGACTATCCAAAGGTTCTTTTATGAATCCTTATAATGGTTTGTCTTCTTTATTTCGGTCCTCTACTTAGAATGTCCTTACATGGTGATAGTCATCCTTTGTTTTAACTATCACAAACCTACTCTTGACATGCCCTATGTTAAGCTTTCATGAATATTGTCCTAGCATCATGATATAAGTGTCTTCTTCCTATTAATAGTAGATGATAATCTTCATGTTTTGTTAATGTTATCTTCACTATTCTTTTGGAACTTCATATTGACTATCCTTTCATATAAAAACCATCTTAGGCCTACAATATCTTATCTTTTGATGCTACTAAGTCCCTTAAATATGACTATATAATGATTTCATAGGTTATCTTCATTGTCTTATGACTATCCTATACTCCATGATTATTGATTCTTTCAAGAACTTCCATTTTTGCTTTGTTCTAACAACTTGTGTCTCTCCATGATCTCACTTGGTCTTGACCTCAAAAATCACTAGTGAAAACCAAATATTAGATTTAAATTCATGTAATGTATATCACCTACTTGTCACCATAGTCTTTTGTAGGTGTGTTTCTTTCTTGTGAACAAGGTTTGTCACTATATCATCATATTGTAAAATATCATTGTATACTACCCTCTTATCCTTTGAACCATCTTGATACTATTGAATAGTTAAATCATGTTTAGGACTATCACTTTGATGACTATAGACTTGGTGTTGATTGTATTTTATGTCTTAATCATTAATATATTTTACCTTATGTTACTTGAACTCTACCAATGATTTGTGAACACCCTCACTAGGTCTTTTGTTTGTCAGTGTGAACTATGGACTAGAAACCTTTAACATACGCTATACTATACTTGTGACTATCCCTTGTTTCTATGTTCACCTATGATTAGCTTATCATAGGGTTTATAACTTTAGATTGATTTCCCTCTCATTCACTATCACTTTGAGATAATATCAATAGGACTATCAATTATATGGCTATCCTCAACTTTAAACTTTCATCCAAAAACATAACATAGGTTTTTGAGTGTGAGAAAATATGTATTTGAGATTAGTTTTGGTAAAATACCTTTTTTACAAAAACAATTATCATTGTACCAAAAGATTGACCTATTAATGCTCAATAAAATTTGTCAGAGTTAATGAATCCACAAGAGGCAATTAAGACATGCCATAAACCTGAGTGTTGTGATACATAGTACAAGGAGACCAAGGGCACACACCTTGAAACAATCCCCCCTAGAGCAAGCAAGGGGTTTGAACCCATGATCTAGGCTCTAATACCAATTTTTGTAAAGATGGTTATCTTTACACCAAAAGATTGACATGCTAATGCCTAATATAATTACCAGAGTTAATGAATCCACATGAGGTGGTTAAGCCATGTCATGAACCTGAGCATTGCGCTACACACCACAATGAGACCAAGGGCACACACCTTGAATTTTTTTTGAAATAAGTTTCACATAAGAACAAAAAATGACTCACACATCGTTTAAGGATAAAATACTCAAGACAAAAACTAATTATTTGTAAACCTTTAATAATGCCAAAAACTATTGAAAAATAGACAACAAGAATCTTAAGACAAAGCGTTGGCACAATGTATCCTAAATTTTTTAGGAGAGTTGGGGTGAAAAACATGACCATTCGTAGCATTAACATGCCTACTTAGATGTGTTGGGGTTGACAATTTGGCTCCATGGAATAAAAATTTGGCTACCTTGCAACTTTACATTGCATGCATCTAATGGTTTTTAGGGTAATAGAAAAAATTTCACCCCAACTAAAGGGTTTTGAGTCTTCAAAATCTAAGAGATTTTTGGTAGAGAGGCTTCACATGTACCTATAGGTTTAGATAGAACATTCATATGTGCCACCAACTGTAAGATAAAATGTGTCAAATTTTGACAATTTTTTGCACTTAGGGATGTTAAGAGAAAGTGATCACATAGTGTATCTTGGAACATTTGGGGGATTTTGGGTGCAAAAAATGACCATGTATAGCATATAAATGCACACCTAGATGTTTTGTAACTAATGGTTTGGCCCCATAAGGAATTAAAAAAATAGGCTACCTTACAACTTCACATTGCATGCATCTAATGGCTTTTGGAGCAGCATAAAAAATTTCACCACCACCAAACGACTTAAAGATATGAAAAATAAGATATGTTATTATAGATACACCCTACATGACCTTTTACCTTAAGAATTTTTTTTCTAAGTGCCATGGGTTCAAAGAAACATTTTGTCAAACTTCATCATTTTTTGGCATTTAAGGCTCTTTGTTGGAACACAAAGATCTATTGAGAGGTGGGGTGAATTAATAGATATTGAATTGTTTTACTTGTCAACTCTTAGTGCAAGATAACTATTTTAATTCTTAATGTGTAGATAAAAATTAATAAGAAAACACATAAGAGAGAATGTTGTGCTTATAGCACACACACCTTGTTCGGAAGGGGGACCCTCTCTTTTTTCCTTGATTGGGTTGCTTTTGCCTTCACCTCATTTCGTGAGCCCATAAATTTTGAGCTTAAATGGTCAAGGAACTTAGAAGTCATCATCCTCAATTGAACAAAATTCACCTCCCAATTTTTTTCTAAGTTTCTGGCTCCTCCGAATGTTTCCATGCAGACTTCCCTTGGATGTTTTCTTTAGCTTCCTTTAGCCCACGCAAGCCTATAGCTACAGGCTTCCCCTTATGTGATGCTATCTTCCTTTCACTATTTCACTAGCATCCAACTTGGGACATCTGCCCACATGGCAGGTCCCACAAGCTCCTTTGCCACCATCTTTCAATCGCCCATCAAACGACAATCTCCAAGGATCCCTTTGCCTCATGGGATCCGCCTTTCCTACTGCCGGCCTTTCCAAATTCATGCCTAGCTACCATGTTGGCCATTGTATGAGCATTAAATGAAGGTCATAAATGCACTATTTCCTATAAATAAGTTTTCCCAATCTATCATTTTCACCTCTTCTAGTTAGAATTTTGCAAAGAAAACATTGATCACAACCCCTATTCTCGCATGAGCCTTTGAGGAATTTGAGGCATGATCTATTTCAGTGTTCTTTACATCTTCTAGGTATGTGACTGGCTAAACATCAAATTCTACACAAACCCATGTCAAAAATTCTTCGAAACTTGTTCAGACTCTGCCATTTTGAAACTTGTAGAACCTGGCTTCATCATCGTTGTTCTTCACAAAGAATTGAATCCCTTGCAGCCTACAAAACCTTCATCACCACCACTCAAGATGACAAAACTTTGAAAAAAAAAATTGAGCTTTGAGACCTTGTAGATCTACCCTCACGAACTTCCCCATGTAGGCGAAAGCTAGCCTGTCGTCGCCCTTGAAAAACCTAATGGAAAAAATGCTTAAACAAAAAATGATAGCATCACACCTTGGTGGATCCACCTATGCAAACTGCTTCCTATAGGTGGCTCCCATCCTACTGCAATTTCTAAATAGCCTTCCTTTGCCAGCATCTCGCACTATGGGTCCTGTCGAGGTTATTTTTGGTGAACGAAGAAAGTGTTAAGTCTCCTATGCGGGCCGGCCTTGCGAGGGTCTATACACAGACCACCCCACCATCATTGTCATTTGATAACAACCATGAAACCCCATCTAACCACAGTGTGGAATCTACCCTCACCATTTCCTTCCAAGGCTTTGATGAAACAAAAACTAAGTAAAAGTGCTTTGTAGACGGTTCCTTGTAGGCCACCGTTTGCGGCCCGCCATTTATCGGCTGCCATTTTATAATGACCATGCCCTCTCTTCTACCCACATTGTGGAGCTTGAGCTCTCCTCCATAATATGGATATGTTTGAGGCAGAATCACTAAATCTAGGGTGCCTTGTGGAGCCGCTAGTATGGACCACCTCCTATGGACCACCGCCTCACTATTGTCATTCCAAAATGGCCATCTCATGATTGGTTTCTTCTAGTTCCTATTGGCATGTTGTTAAATGACCCAAGTGATCAAAGTTGGTAGATGTCGTCCTAGTCACCTGTGGGTCTTGCATGGCAGAATTTCGCATCCAAGTTTCCACCCCCTAATCATCGAAAAAGCTACAAACATTTGTGATACCTCTAACTTTCACCCCCTTGGAACCACATAAGAAAAAGGACCAACCAAATGATTTAAGAGGATTTTTAATTGGTTTCCCAACATGCCAGATTCCCCCCTAAAGGGTTTAACCACCAAGTCTCTGATGCAAACTTTTGAGGGTGGATGGTTGTCAACAGGACCGTCCCACCCCTGAACACTCCCGATGGCTGCCAACCCAGAGAAACCTGCATTCCTTGGCTCAAATTCCTATAATTTACCCAAACAAGCCTCATATGATGAATTATGATAAATTTTAATGAATTTTGTGATCTCTTGAAGATGAATTGTTGAATCTAATCCCTCATTTTGTAGGATTTAACTAATGCTTCACTGATTTTATGAATGCGCTTACTGCATCTTTTGTGGAGGATTTATGGAATCTACTATAGGACCATCAGAGAAGTCTGTCGAGAAGGAAAAAGGAAAGAATCCTACAAAAGCACCAAGAGGGAAAGAAGAAAAATAACAAATGAGGTACCAATTCCATGGTGTAGAGTGCACCTCCAAACTTGCTTTTGATTGGGGCATTATGTTGGATACAAACCTCAGACATGTGGATATCGATGAATTCATACAAAGGGTGATGGGTAACCCAAGAACTGAGAATGCATTAAAAATAAAAAAAGAGTGGCATCGCCAAGGCAGTTGACTTCCCTCCTATGCTCATTGCTCCGGAACTAGTAATGGCATGCAGGGAATTTTATCATAGAAATAGGAAGATCATTGATCATGATGGAATGGTGTTATAAAAAATTTCCACCAGGTCTATAGGCCAAACCTTTCATATCCCTACATTTGACAAGATGGAGGAAACAAAGAAAGGATATGCTGAAAATATGTGGAAGGTGGACCCCCTGAGATGTAAGAAGTTGATGAACCAACATTGGTTGAAGGATAACAGGGGCAGTGCTACTAAAGTGCTATAGGAGCTATTCAAAAGCAACTTCCACAAGGAATACCATGACTTGGTTACTCTGCTCAGCAAGGTAATGGGCCTCCCTACTGCTGCCTTTTTTTAGGAGTGGATGTTCTACTTCATCGAAGAGATCATCCATGGTAAGACAAAGTTTCACTGGGCAAAGATCATCAGTGATAACATTCATAGCTAGATGATGGCAGTAAAGAAAACATCTCAATTTTATATGACCTCCTATTTGGTATATCTTTTAGTGGAGCCATTCCTTTACAAGGCCCATTTTTTATATGATAGATACCCCCAGCTACAATATAGGAAATTTAGGAAAGAATATCAAAGGGTGAATGATTCCTTTATTGGGTGTATTATCAAAATTTTTGGGGGAAACTTTGAGAGAAGAGTCTCACATAGTGGTAGAGCATTCCTTCTGACCTCTACACTATTCAGAAAAAGAGATAGTGGAGTAAAATCTAGACCTCCACACAACTCGGCCAAGAATAGACCCATATGGGAAATTAAAGAAATAGGTGGGATAGAAATATGCCTATTGACAACATATCGAATACTTCTGGACTAATTGTCAAGATGGAAAAGAAGTGTGGATGAGATGCTACATGTGGATGACGACCCAATTTGTGACGTCGATAAACTTATTCCTCTTTCTTGATCAAGTTATGGAAGAAAATGATACAACTATTGATGAGACTTTTGACGTCATGGCCAATTTGTCACTACCACTAATAGATTGGAATGAAGAAGAGGTCAATGATCTTGACACAATAACACAACCAGTTGTAGACAAAACTAGGTGGTGGGTTGATGCCCAAGTTGCCCAACTTAAAGTGCAAGGTGTGATACTAACATATGGTGAGCTCAAGGATGAGCTTGAGAGTGAAACTGATAGTGGAGTAGCTACTACACCCATCAAGGAAACAACCAAGTCCCCTCCAAGAGCTAGATCAAGGAAAAGGAAGGATGTGCCAAAATTCCATCCCAAACATAAGGTATACACATGAAAGGCCATGAAGGGAGAATCCTCCAATAAAGAAAAGAAAACAAAAGGATTCACAATTGAGATTCCTACAATCGAGGAGGACCCCCAGCATGAGGGAGAAGAAGAAATTAAGCAGCCACAATCACCATTGGTCACCTTTGCTCCTGTCATTGTTGCTATCATTTCCACTCCACCACCTCCCACCTCTCAGGTGCTTCCTGTTTCATCTTTTCCCACGGTGGACATCTCAGTCAACCTCTCTTCCACCCCATTAATCACTCCTCACTACCCCCTACTTCCTATTCTCTCTTCCTCGATGCCTGCAGGTTACTGCTATTATGCCCCTTTCTCACTTTTCTAGAGGCCTTTGCAAAATATATGTAGGGTGTACCTTCCAATATTTTAAGGGTAATTATTAATCCCACTATTCAAGCCTTGATCACCCAAATTGTTGTTGGTCTTCCTGATCCTCCACCACCTACAGAACCATCGAAGATGGAGGAAACCATGAAGATATCTGAAGAAATGGAGAAACTATGGAGGGAGGATGAAAAAGGAATAATTGAAGATCTTGAAGACCCTTACTTTGAGCATCTAGAGGGTGGGTTTACTATAAACTTGGAAAAAGTGGTGACCAATGGAGAAGGGTCACAATATTTGGAGGAGAATGTTGAGGCCCTCAATGCAATATACATAGTGGAAACCTCAGATCATGAGTTGGAAGAGGATTTGTCCCAACAACTCAAGGATATAGCTGAAGAGGTTGAGTCTGAGGAATGTCCCTTCGAAGAAAAGATAGATACTAAAATGAATGTGGATATACTCAAAGGGCCTCCACTGATCAGCCAAGATAAGGGCCCCATCCAAGAAGAAGAGATGCCTTTTGAAAAGGAAGAAGGAGAGAGAAAAGTAGAAAAAGAAGAAGAATTAGAAGATGCACCAAAGAAAATCCATAAGCCTGAACATGATGAACACGAGTAAAAAGAAGAATGAGTGCCTCAAGAAGATGTTACTAAAGAAAACGTAGCCTTCATTGAGATGGAAAAGGAAAAGGCTATAGAAATTGAGGACTCTAATGAAGAAGAGAAAACAGATCAAGAAGCCTTAGGCCATGAAGGGAAACAACCTTAGTATGAGGAGGAAGGTGATCATGATTCACTTAAAGGAGAATCCTAGGTGCCCGATTGTTTTGAGAATTAGCTACAAAAGAAAGCCCCTATGGTTGTTGATCCAAAGGCTAGACTTGAGGCAATATTGGCTTGAGCACAGACAAATAAAAAGAAGGAGAAGAAGCCAAGACTCTGCTCCCATATAACAATTGACACCTCAGGATCAAGAACGATGAAAATTTCCATGCCAGTGATGGACAAGGAGGGTAGAGTTAGTTACAATATCTCCAATATTAGCTTGGGCCTAGCCACCAGAGAAAAAAATATTGATGAGCTCCAAGGATCGGTGGTGATAGTCATACAATAAATGAACAAGGACTGTTAACAAAAAATTGATTGTGAAACAAATTTTCCTAATGCCAAGACTCAGAGGAGAACAAAGATATCCCTTTCTAATTTTTTACAATTATAGTTCATTAAGATGCACATGAAAGAAATAATAGAATGATAAATAAACTCAAACACATTTGAAACCAGATTTACATGGGAAAACCCTAATGGGAGAAAAACCCACCACAGCAAAGAAAATAATTTGTATTACAATAAATGGATTTACATGCAATTTATAAAATCCTTTCTTAGATGACAATTATACAACAGCAACATTTCTTTGATCAACCTTGTATAGAATAACACTATTACAATGCTCCCTTACAACATACAATGAAACTCATAAAATTGATCACTCATCGAGCATCAAACCTTTCACAGTTCCTATTCATTGCAATGTATAACAACAACCATGTCTGATTCATTTTTTGTATGTTCGATTTAGTTCAACTTCCTTTGTTGAACAAACTGTCGAACTTATGAGTCATCCCAATGGCCACCTTCCAAGTTAGAAAACAACCTCCACTGATCGACATACACCTCAGCAGTCAACAAATCCATGTGTCTATTCTCCTTAAAACGTGCTACCACTTTGCATTCCATAAGCTCCATGGTGTGGCGGTTTACCTCGCTACCACTGGATAGGTGAGACGTTCCCATGGTAAGGCGATGTCCACCACTCTACCACTCCATAGTTGAGAGATGGTTGTGGTATGGCGATGTCCATTGCTCTACCGCTACTCAGTCAGAAGCTTCCTGTGGTATGGCGGTAACTGTGCTACCATGTTGTATCTTGAACACCCTTGTAGTATGGTGGTTCCACCGCACAACTGCTAGTTCGAAGAGAGACTCTGTAGTATGACGCTAAGCTACCCAGCCACCAGGCTAAAAGGGTTCACCATGCTACAACTACACACCCAATGACCACCTATGGCATGGTGGTAATCGTGCCACCACAACCAGGGAAAGAATACCCATGATATGGTGGTGTCACTGCTCTACCACTAGAATGGTTAGAAGCTTCCATGGTATGGTGGTAACCCCACACTACTATGCCTTCTCAACAAGCACCTAGTGGTATGGCGGTAAAGGCATAATGAGAACACTTAAGAAAAATTTGCTACTCAGTGATAGATGCAGGGTCTCTTCTACTGAGTTTCAGGCACATAATCTCAACAATCTCCCACTTGACGAAGAAATCGCTGAACCCTTTTCAATACCTGAAATTGAATATTCTAGACCCCAAGGCCCATCGAACTTGCACACCATCTAAAAATGTTCATGCTCACTGGCTTTTTCAATGCATCAACAACATTCTTCAAAGTATCAACCTTATCTAAACCAACCTTTCCATCCTCCACAATGTCTCGAACAAATTGATACTACATATCGATATGTTTCGTCCTAGCATGGAAAGTTGGAATTTTTTCCAGACAAATGGCACTTTGATTGTCACAATAAATAATAATATTCCCTACATCAAAACCAATATTAGAACACAATCTTCTAAGCCAAATGGCTTCCTTATAGGCATGAGTTGCTACCATGTACTCAGCCTTCGTAGTGGATAAAGCGACTACAACCCACGGCTTGCTCATCCAACTAATTGCACCAACATTCAACATGAAAATATTTCCACTAGTGGACCTTCTCTTGTCAATGTCCCCTGCCCAATCAGAATCCACATATCCATGAATGTTGAGAGTCCTCTGTGATCCAACCAAATTTCCATGGTAACACAGAGCATATTCTAAAGTTCCCCTCATATCTAAACACTCTTTTTACAGTATCCCAATGTGTTCTTCCTAGATTCGCCATAAATCGGCTAAGAAGTCCCACTGCTTGGGAAATGTTTGGCCTTGTACAAACCATTGCATACATTAAACTGCCAGCTACACTACCATATGACACTCTAGTCATGTCCTCCATCTCAGTAGGATATTTTGGATAATCTTCAACAAATAGATTCATTTCGTGCAAAACTAGAACTATTTTCTTGCAATCATTCATACCAAATCTCCCCAAAATAGTGTTAATATACTTACTCTGGATAAGCCAAAAAAATTTGATTTTTTTGTCCCTGGTTATTTCCATCCCCAGAATGTATCTTGTTGTATCAAGATCTTTCATTTTGAACTTTGCAAACAGTTGAGACTTTAGATCAGAAATCATTAACTTACTATTTTCTATGAACAACATATCATCAGCATAAAGGGAAATAATAAGAACCTGATCATTTTCAGTCTTGTAGTACATACAATGATCTGATTTTGATCTTACAAATCCTAATGGAAAAACAAATGTGTCAAATTTTTGGTACCACATTCTAGGTGATTGTTTTAAATCATATAGATATTTTTTCAACTTGCAAACCAGATTTTCTTTACCTTTTCTCACAAAGTGCTCAGGCTGGACATATAAATTTCTTCTTCAAGATCACCATGAAAAAAAGTTGTCTTCACATCCATCTACTCAATCTCCAAATCACATGTTGCTGCAAGCGACAAAATAAATATGATAGATGTCAGCTTTGCTATAGGAGAAAAAATTTCCCCACAATCAATTCCCTCTACCTGGGAATAACCTTTCGCAACCAACTTCGCTTTATACTTTTCAAAATATCCATCTAGACCAATTTTCTTTTTAAACACCCATTTGCAGCCCACGAGATTTCTACCTTCAGGAAATGGAACCAGATCCCAAGTATAATTTTTTTCTTAATGATGCCATTTCTTCATTCATGGCTTCCAACGAAGAATCTGAATCACACATTTCAGTTGCCTCTTTTACAGTCCTAGGCTCATCCATGTTAGTAATAAAAAGCATAGGCACAACTAGAATCTAACATAGAGAATCCATACCTATCTGGTTGTTTCTTCTCATGTGTAGACCTCCTCATAGTCTGAGGCTGGGGTTGTGGTTCTTCTTGTTGTTCAGAACTCTTAGAGCTACTAGAACTCTCCTCAATTTTAGGTACACTTTCAATGTGTTGTTCCTCTTTTTCTGGAGTTAGAGGTATCTCAACAACATAATTCTTCTTTTCCTCTTCTTTCATCCCTAACTGTAGATCCACTGAAGAATGTTTCGATTCCTAGATGATTACACTTATGTTGTACAATACCTTCTTAGCCACTAGATTCCAAAGTTTGTATCCTTTCACACCAAGGCCATACCCAATGAAGATACATTTTTCAGGTTTTTTTTCCAATTTAGATCTCTTGACATCTGGCACATAAACATATGCTTCACAACCAAAGACACAAATATGTCTCAAAGAGGACTTCTTACCAGACCAAGATTCCATAGGTGTTTTATCAACAAGTGCTGATGAAGGAGACCTATTCAACGAGTAACATGTTATAGCCACAACCTCAGCCCAAAAATTTTGCTCCATACTAGCATTGCTCAACATACTTCTTGCATTCTCCATCAACATCCTATTCAACCTTTCAGCAACTCCATTTTTATGCGGAGTGTAAGGTCTTGTTTTATACTTCTTAATCCCATGGTCTTTGCAATACCTTTCGAACTCATCAGAACAAAACTCATTGCCATTGTCAGTCCTTAGACACTTTATTTTCCTTCCAGTCTGATTTTCCACAAGGTTTTTAAATTCCTCAAAATTTCTGAACACTTTTGATTTACTTTTTAAAAAGTACACAAATGCCCTTCTCGAATAATCATCAATAAAATAAACATAATACTTATACTTTGATAACGAAGGAACATCCATTGGAACAGACACATCAGAATGAGTATAATATAGAACACCAAAAGATTTATGAGGACTAGAGTAAAAATAAACATGATGTTTTCCATATATACAATGTTCACAGAATTCAAATTCAAGGTTACAATCATCAAGCCCCTCAACTAGGCTTTTATTTTTGAAGGCTTTCAAACCTTTTTCACCAATGTGACCGAGCCTTTGATGCCAAAGCATAGTTCTTTCTATTGGAAGTTTAGCTTCCAAGGAATTTTCCCCAATAGGAACATTGTCATTCTTCTCTTTATGAATAGCCTTTTGTGACTTTATAGAGACACTATTGTATTGAACAACTAGTGCATCCAACTTGAAAAGAGTACCAATCTAGGCACCCCTAGCCAGCACCATCTAGCCTCTAGTCATTTAAAAACCATTTCTAGAGAATGAGACTTGCACTCCAACATTGTTCAACTTTCTTATAGAAAGTAAATCTTTAGCTAGACCCGGTATATGCATTATGCCATCAATTCCCTTAATTCTTCCATCAGAGAACTGAACTCTGACTCTTCCATGACCAACTATCTCCAAAGATGAATCTCTTTCTAGATGCACCTTTCCATCATCATATTCTTCATACTTTGAAAACCAGTCTTTATGAGATGTCATGTGGAATGATGCTCTAGAATCAATCAACCATACATCATCTGATGCTTGAGTTGCCAAGGCTGCAATAAAGGCATCTGCGTCACTATGAGAAGAATCATTGTTAGTAGAACTCCTCTTCCACTTCTTTTTCTCCCCTTTGCAATCCTTTCATACATGACCAGGCTTCCCACAATTCCAGCACTTCATTCTTTCCAGGAGAATTTGATCTCCGTACTGATTTTGATTTGGACTTGTCCTTCTTCTTGCCTTTTTATTTCAATCTACCTCAAACAACCAAAGCTTCCTTTTCCATGTCAGAGGACTTCCTTCTCATCTCTTCTAATAACAAAGAAACAAAAACATCTTCCATCTTGAAAGTGGTTGTCATGCTCCCAATCACCATCACTAAGTGATCCCATGCATCCGACAAAGAACACAACAATAATAGCATACAATGATCTTTTTCATCAATCTTCACACCTATAGATGTTAACTAAGCAATCAAAATATTAAAGGTATTCAAATGATCAGAAACAAATATTCCTCCCTCCATTTTCAAAGAGTACAAATTCTTCCTCAAGAACAACTTATTCACCAAGGACTTGCCCTAATAAATATCTCCCAGTCTTTTCCATAAAGAAGATGCAGTCTTCTATTCATGAATATTTAGAAGAAATGAATCTACCAAACAAAGTCTTATCAACCCTTTTGCTTTTTGATCTGCTAGTTCCCAATCCTCTTGCTGCATTCCTATAGGTTTCATTCCAAACATAGCAACCCAAAGCTCACGATCAACTAACAGATCTTCCATTTTGAGTTTCCACAACTCAAAATTGCTGCCATTGAATTTCTCAAATTCAATCGTTCTAGATGTACTTGTCGTTTCCATCTCAATCTATAATTAGACAAATTTCAAGACTTCTAAAAAACTCCCACTGAAAAAAAATTGACACAAAAAACCAACCTACCCACAAGGATAACACAACTGGCCAGACTCTGATACCACTTTTTAGGAAAAATTCAATTGCAGAACAAATTTTCCTAATGCCAAGACTTAGAGGATAATAGAGATATGCCTGTCTAAAGTTTACAATTATAGTTCATTAAGATGCACATGAAAGAAATAACATAACAAAAAATAAACACAAACACAATTGACACCAAATTTACTTGGGAAAACCCTTATGGGAGAAAAAACCACCACACCAAATAAAATCACTTGTATTATAGTAAATGGATTTACATACAAGTTATAGACTCCTTTTTCAGATGACAATTCTATAGGAGCAACATTTCTCTGATCAACCTTGTATAGAATAACATTGTTACAATGCTCCCCTATAGCATACAATGAAATTCACAAAACTTATCACTCATCAACTATCAAACCTTTCACAATTCCTATTTGTTACCATTTATAGCAACAACCATGTCCTATTAATTTTTTTATGTTTGATTAAGTTCAAGTTCCTCTGTTGAACAAACTGTCGAGCTTCCGAGTCATCCCAAGGAAACCTTCCAAGTCATAAAACAACCTCCACTGATCAACATAGACCTCAGCAGTCAATAAATGCATGCATCCTTTCTCCTTACAGCATGCTACCGCTTTGCATCCCACAAGCTCTACGGTGTGGCCGTTTACCTCGCTACCGCTAGATAAGCATGACATTCCCATGGTATGGCAATGTCCACTACTCTACTACTCCAAAATCAAGAGATGCCTATGGTATGGGGATTTCCACCACTCTACCTCTACTTAGTCAGGAGCTTCCAAATGTATGGCAATAACCGTGCTACCATGTCGTATCTTGGACAACCTCGCAGTATGGCGGTTCCACCGCGCAACCACTATGATCAAAGAGATACTCTATGGTATGATGGTAAGCTGCCTAACCACTAGATTGAAAGGGTTCACTAATACATGTTGACTCAATTTTCGATGAAAGGTCGTGAAAATTTTGACAAACTTTCATCGATTGAATTTTGTCAAAATTTCGACACAATTTGAAATGTCAAAATTTTGACGTTTCAAATTTTGTCAAAATTTTGATTTAATTCCTCCAATGAAAGAGTGTCGAAATTTCGAGGAAATTTCATCAAAAATTGAGTCAAAATGTATCATTGGTTCACTATGCTACTGCCGCACACTCGATGAGCGCCTGCAGCATGGCGGTAACCGCGCTACTGCAGCCCAGGGAAAGAATACCCCCAGTATGGTGGTGTCACCGCTCTACTGCTAAACTAGTCAGAAGCATCCGTGGTATGGCAATGAACTTGTGCTACTGCACCTTATCAGTAAGCACCTGGTGGTATGGTGGTAAAGGCATAATCATAACACTTAAGAAAACTTTGTTGCTCGGTGACAAAACTAGGGTCTCTTCCAATGAGTTTGAGGCACATAATCTCAAAAAGGACCAGTCTTCCAAAGAGGAGCTAATAGAACAAGTGGCAGATCTCACCACCTATATTCAACAATAGACATCCTTGGAAGAAGAGGCTCCTACCACATCATTCATGCCCTCTCTTCTCTCCTAAGAAGAGCTCACTTGAATGGATAAAATGAAGAATTAGATGAAGACCACAATAGATTGGTTCCAATAGGTGATGTACAATGGTGACATGGGCATCTACCACACTACTTGGATGTTCAATAAATTTTGAGATCTAAAAAATTAGCTAGAGGCTACAAAGAATACATATCACGGGTTCACTGAGCTCTATAGAATTACCTATCCAAATCTCGAGGCCATTCTAAAGATGCTTGAAAAGATATGGGAAAAGGACTTGGGGATCGCCAAAGATGATCATTGGATGGTGGAGACCTAGAAAATGGGCTTAGATCATAGGAGGGAGGTCCATGAAATGGTGCTACATGAGGTTGAATTAGAACTCAAATGGGTTATAGAGAATAGAACAAATAGTGAATACTATCTGAAGATGATGACAAATTACGATATGCATGCCTTAGAATCTGACATCATGGAGTGGGATAAGCTCCAGGCTCTAATTGGAAAATTTGTGGAGTATGCCACTCTTTAGAAGGATGTAGGGAAACCAGTGATAGATAATGAATATTTGACAGTGTAGCTAAAAAGGAAGGTAATCACTAGAAGACAAGATCGCTACAATGTCAAAGCTACTAGAGTAAAAAATAGAGAAAGGGACAAAAGATATATTTTATAATGATACATTTTGGGGGTAGGTGAAACCCTACTATAAAATGAATCTTGGTCATTCATTTCACTTTTTGAAAACTATAAATAGGGGTTGCCTCTCATTTTTGAAGAGATAGTTGAGTTGTATAAATACATGCTATAGAAATTTCAATAGAATCTCATTGCTTTGGTGGATTCTTGTGTTTCTCACATGTTGCATGATTCATCTTCTTTCAATAGTATAGTTCATGCTTCACTTGAATACTGAAGAATGTTATGGTGTTGATGCCTTTCTTGTTCACACTTTTATCTATTTGTTGATAATAAACAATAGTGTAAATCTAGTCTAAATATTAACTTATTGTTGCACTTAAGATTCATCTATTATTCATGCTTCATGGTGAATGGATAGCTTAAAATCTATAGTCCTTAGAAGATAGCACTAGTTTCATGAGACTGTTTGGTATTTTGGTTAAGTGGAACTTAGTTTTAGGAAGGTTATTCATTGTAACATCGTTCATTATTACTCTTCATCCTTAGTTGAAGGTCTAGGAACTCTTATATCCCTTTTCCCTCTTAACCTTTCTTTGAAATTGAAGTTGAAGTAGGGTTCCAACATCATTGTAAAGACAAATCTAATATTAAACATGGAGTTTTAGACCGATATTTTGAATCTGCCACAACTACACTTCATTTCTAGAATTACATAAAACTCCATTGGAAGATCTAATTCCTTCCAAACCTAGTGAACCATAAATTCCCTTTCTGATTACCAACAAATCACATCAACCAATTGAAATATTCCAAGCATTGTCATGACCCGACACCATAGAGACCTTGGGGTGATTTCTACAACTTAGTTCTTGAAATTACCTTTCAAGAGAGGTAGCATAATTGTGTGTTGCATGTGTTGAGAAAGTTCAAAAAAACCCATCAACAGAGCATACATGGAATCATCACATAACACAAAATGTACGTGGAAAGCCCAAGGATGGGAAAAAACCACGGTGAGAAATGTTGCTAGGATCTACTGTCCTAATCTAGCCTTACAAGTGTGAAATTTAGTTACAATAATTTAAGGGCACCAACCCTATGGAGACTCCAATCCCTTAGTTTTAGGAGAAACCAATCCAATGAAGAACCCACTCCCTAGACTGAGATTCTACCCAAATATCTAATGGCACCCACCAATCAAATTTACAATGCTTAATATTAAAATTTTAATGTCAGTTCTATGTTGCAACTTATTTGCAACTCCACTTACATGTATGTTTTTTACAGTGCAAATCTCCCTCTAATTTGCACCTCTTTATCGACCCTACATTTGCCTCCTTTTCTACATCTCTTTTCTCTACATCTACTACTTTCTTAGCACCTCATCCATTTTCTATAATACACCAATTTGAATGAGCGGAACCCAAACAAAGAACATCAATACAATAAAGTGGTTTACACTAAACACAAATCGAGATATGAATTATTGATTTTTGTTTGGTTCAGCTTATTCAGGCATAGTGCATTCTTTCTATGCACTCTACTACAATCATCTCTTCATTCCCAAGCATCTCCATATCACCTATTTTTTTGACCTATTGATGGTAAAAATGACACATCAACATTTGAACATAATATTTCTACTCTATTTCTCTCAAAAAATACAACTGATCTATAATCACCTCTCTCCCAAGGTCTCTATAGTTCGTTCTCAACTGTGTTGTCATTAGCCAGTGGTTCATGCAACTATAATATTCAAGGGGCCTTTTCTGGTAGAATGGTATAAATTGGATAGTAAAACGCAATCTAATATGGGGTTTTGAAATAAACAAAAAAATATCGATCAAAGTTTAGGACAACAAAATGTCAACATGGACTTCTTTAAATTTAGACATACAATTCCTATAATGAGCATTCCTAATTAACTAAAACTATAGAGTAAACCAATTCCTAAAAATTTAATGCAATCACATCCATCCATAGTGCAGATTTAATACTTGTCACACAATTCATCATCACTTTTTTTTTAGAATCAATTTTCAGTAATAAAACATCACAAGCTCATCAGCAAATTCACAGATCAATAAACAACAAGAAACATCATCCATAGATAACATAATAGATGGTTTTAAATTCAGAATATTCTATTGATTTTCATCAATTAAGAGACATTTATGCACAAAAAATTCCATTTCCATACAAAAAATCATTATCTATTAGTATTGCCATTAAACTAATTTATTTTTTGAAACTAACTATTTGCATTAAAATTGTAAAAGTTCAATAGCTTGCATAAAGCTTTGAAAAAATAAAGATGTCTAGTTTTAGGAAACAAATCTGAAGGGAAAACGGGTATGGATCTAATGATCCAACAGTGTGGAATACATTCCCTTAACACTAATACAATAGAGTATAAGAGCATAAACAGGTTATAATAGCTTCTAAAAAACTACTGAGATGAATACATACAAAATAAAATGGAACATGGATTTAAGCAATCACAGTTGACACAAGATATATGTCGGAAAACCTTTATAGGTAAAAAACCCACCACACCAAGCAAGACAGTTTTTGTATTACAGTAAAAAGGTTACATACAAAAGCTTCAGTCTTCTTTGATAAGCTCACAACAGCTTAGAGTTATATTTTCACTCACTATTACAATACTTTACATTCAAAGTATACAATGAATTCACTCTACACATTGACTTGCACTTATACATACATCTTCATCAACCTCACACTGAAATTTTCAAGTCTTCATCACATTTACCCTCTCAACCAATCCCATGGCTTCAGGTTCATGCATCGAAATTCTAGTACATCATCGATCTTTTTCTGATTGCATTGAGCCACCTAGCAATAACTTCACCACCCAAATCAGGTTCTTGTCATCAGCTGAAATTGGCCTACAATCACTGCTTTTACTAAATTGACCTTTAGCCAATCAAACTGTTGTCAACTTGCCACATGTCCATTTTTCATTCGTTGTCACTCTTTGACTCCGAGTCCAACTTAGTCAAACTTGATCTAAGCTCATCTGAGCTTTCCTTATCTCCATCACGCTACCACCGAGTCCACACGACCCAGTCATGGTATGGTGGTGAGCTCGTCCGAGGTCACCTTGCCATATACCGCACTACCACTGAGTCCAATCGACCCAACCGCGGTATGGTGGTAAGTAGTCTGAGGGACCACTGGCGGTCAAACTGCACTACCATGAAGGCCACTAGGCCACCTTGTGGTAGGGCATTGACCATCGACTAGACCGTTGGCGATCTTACCACAGCCACTGTGGTGAGAAAGCTCACTGACCATGGTGGAGTGGTAACTTCTAGGCACACCACGACCACAGCGGTGAGTAAACTCACCACCCGCGGTGGGGCGATAACCACCAAGACCACCATTGGTGGTCTCAACATAGACACTGCAGTGAGAGGACCCACCACCTATGGTATGGAAGTAACTGCTGACCAAGCCACTAGTGGCCTCACCATAGCCATGATGATGAAGACCTTTCCCGACCGTGGTAAGGTGGTGATCGGCGAGGAGGCGGCAAGTCACCTATTGTGACCACTGCGGTGAGTAAACTCATCGTGCATGGTAAGGTGGTAACCACCAAGCCTGTCACCGCGATACCACTAGGGGCAGACCAAACCACTGTGGTAAAGTGGTAAAGGGTGAGAAATAACATTTTTTTCCAAGTTCGAATAAGGTAGAGGCACAAACTAGAAGCTGAGACACAATATTCTCAACAAGCTCCCAGTTGGCAAAGACTTCTAGCTTCCTCAAGACTTTGAAAAATTTAATGTCTGTCATAGGTCCCAAGGCCCATCGATTATGTGCACCATCTGAACTTGTTAGTGCTCATGAGATTTGTCAAAGCATCTACAAAATTTGTCAAAGTGTCAACCTTTTCAAGACAGACTCTTCCATCTTCCACCATGTCCCTCACGAAGTGAAACTGCACATCAATGTGCTTCATCCTGGCATGGCAAGTCAGGTTCTTTGCCAAAAAAATGGCACTTTAACTGTCACAAAAAATAGTGATCTTCCCTGCATTAGAACCAATGTTTGAACACAAATGCCTTAGCCAAACTGCTTCCTTGCAAGCATGAGTTGCAGCCATGTACTCTACCTCTATCATGGATAAAGCATCTACAACTTGTCGCTTGCTCCACCATTGAGAATGAACGTGTATCCACTGGTGGATCACCTACTATGAATGTCCCTTGCCCAATCAAAATCAACATATCCTTGAATGTTGAGAGTCCTCTATGATGCAACAAAACTACCATGGTAACATAGAGCATAATCTGAAGTTCCTTTCAAATACCTGAACACTCTCTTCACAACATCCCAATGTGATCTTCCCAGATTTTCCATGAAACAGCTTAGAACTCCCATTGCTTGGGCAATGTATGGTCTTGTACAGACCATAGCATACATCAAATTTCCAACAACACTTGCATAGGGCACACTAGTCATGTCCTCCATCTCAGTAGAAGATTTTGGATAGTCTTCAATAGATAGTTTTTCTCCCTACATGATTGGAAAAACTAGCTGCTTGTAGTCAACCATACCAAACCTCTCCAAAACTGTATTCACAAACTTACTCTAATTGACCCAAAGCTTTATGTTTGTTCTATCCCTAGTTATCTCCATTCCAAGAATGTACCTTGCTGCACGAAGATCATTCATTTCAAACTTTGCAGACAACTAAGATTTAAGATCAGAAATCATAGTCTTGCTATTTCCTATGAATAACATATCATCCACGTATAGTGTAATAACAAGCACATGATCATTCTCAGATTTATGATAAAAAAAATGATCAAATTTTGATCTTACAAATCCCATAGACAACACAAATTTGTCAAATTTCTAGTTTCACATTCTAGGAGACTGCTTCAAATCATACAAAGATTTATTTAACTTACAGACTAGATTTGTTTTACCTTTCACAATGAAATTCTTAGGCTGGGACATATAAATTTATTCTTCTAGCTCACCATGGAGAAACGTTGTCTTCACATCCATCTATTCAATTTCAAAATCATACATAGCTAGCAATTACAATAGAAATCTAATAGATGCCAACTTTTCTATAGGGGAAAAAATATCTCCATAATCAATTCCCTCAATTTGGGAAAATCCCTTTGTAACCACTTGTGCCTTATACTTCTCAACACTACCATCAAGGCCTGTCTTCTTTTTGAATATCCACTTATAGCCAATAGGCTTTCGCCCTTTAGGTAGTGGTACCAAATCATAGGTTTCATTCTTCTTCAATGAATCCATCTCTTCATTCATGGCTTCCATCCAAGAATTCGAATCAGTCATGTTGATTATTTCTTTTACAGTCCTAGGCTCATTAATGCTAGTAATTAAGGCATAAGCACAGTTCAAATTTAACATAGAGAAACCACACCTTTCAAGTTTCCTTTTTTCTCATGTAGATCTTCTTACAAGCTGACATTGTGGTTCTTCATCATCAAAACTTCTAGAGCTACTTGAACTCTCCTCAGTCTTAGGTACACCATGCAACTCTTCCCTTTCTAGAGTTTGGGGAATCTCAACTGCATCCTTCTTCTTGTCACTTTGATCTGTCTCAAGTTTTTGATCACTTATTGAAGGTTTCAACTCATGAAATATCACGCTTCTACTATACATAAACTTCTTAGTAATAGGGTTCCAAAGCTTGTAACCCTTCACACCAACTCTATAGCTGATGAGAATACACTTGACAACCTTGTTATCTAATTCTGATCTCTTTTCATTTGGCACATAAACATATGCCTCACAACCAGAGACACAAACATGCCTCGGAGAGGGATTCTTACCAGACCATGCTTCCAATGGTGTCTTATCAATGAGAGCAGAACAGGGAGATCGATTTATTAGATAGCATGTTGTAGCCATAGCCTCAACCCTAAACTTTTTCTCCAGACTAGCACCACTCAACATACTCCTTGCCTTTTCCATCAATGTCCTATTCAACCTTTCAGCAACTCCATTCTATTGTGGAGTGTAAGGCGTTGTCTTATTCCTTTTAATTCTATGATCTCTATAATACCTTTCAAAATCTGCAGAACAAAATTCACTGCTATTGTCTATCCTCAAACATTTAATTTTCTTTCCAGTCCGATTCTCTACCAAAGATTTAAATTCTTTAAAGTAGCTGAACACTTCTAATTTACTTTTAAGAAAGTATACAAATGCCATTCTCGAACAGTCATCAATAAAAGAAATATAATATCTAGACTTTGATAATGAAGGAACATTAACTTGACCAAACACATCATAATGAACATAAACTAGTATACCAAAAAATTTATGAGGACTAGAGTAAAATGAAACACGGTGTTGTTTTCCATAGATACAATATTCACAAAAATCAAAATCAAGGTTACAATCATCAAGCCCTTCTACAAGATTTTTATTCTTCAAGGTTTTTAAACCTTTGTCACCTATGTGACCAAGTTTATGATACCACATCATAGTCTTATCAGCTAGGAGTTTTACCTCCAAAGCATTTGTAGACAGATAAGTGTCTTCATGTTTCTCTATAGGAGCAACATTGCTTGACTTTACAGAGGCACTGCTACATTGAATAGGACATGCATCCAACTTGTACAGAGTGCCGGTATGAACACCCTTAGCCAGCACCATTGCACCTCTAGACATTTTACATACTCTACTAGAGAATGAAACTTCTACACCAGTATCATTTAACTTACTAACAAAAAGAAGATTTTGAGCCAGACCTAGAATGTGCAGTACACCACCAATCCGTTTGACTCTTCCATTAGGAAACTAAATTCTGACTCTTACTCTACCAACTATCTCTAGCATTGAATCACTTGCTAGGTACACCTTTAAACCATCATACTTATTGTACTTAGAGAACCATTCTCTATTGGATGTAATGTGAAAGGACACACCTGAGTCAACTAGCTAGACATCATTTGATGCATGAGTTGTCAAGGTTGCTACAATGAAGGCATCTACATCACTTTGAGAAGATTCATTTTTAGAAGCATTCTTCTTCTTCCTCTTCTCCTTGCAGTCCTTCTAGATATGACTAGGTTTCCCACAACTCTAGCATTTCACCTTGAAATTTTTACCAGGAGACTTTGATCTCCTTGTAGATTTGGATTTCGACTTCTTGTCCTTCTTCTTGCCTTTCTCCTTTGGTCTACCTCGAATAGCAAGAGCCTCTTTGGCCATCTCAAAACACTTCCTTTGCATTTCTTTAGATAGAAATGAAGCAACCACATCATCCATCTTGAATGTAGTGGTTGTGCTTCCAATAGCCAACACCAAATGATCCCAATTGCTAGGTAATGAACACAATAGGAGCATGCAATGATCCTCCTCCTCAGCCTTTACACCTACAGACACTAGTTGAGTAACACTCATATTAAATGATTTCAAATGGTTTGCAATAGATGCACTTTCTTCCATTTTCAAGGAGTACAAATTCTTCCTCAGGAATAACTTATTTACCAGAGACTTTCCCTGATAAATATCACCAAGATTCTTCCATAATGAAGCTACAGACTACTCCTCATGGACGTTCAGGAGTACAAAATTGGCTAGAATCAGTCTTATTAGACCTCTTGATTTTCTATCAGCAAGATCCCAAGCCTCTTGCATCATGCTTTGTGGCTTAGTTCCAGACACTGCTAACCATAGGTCTCTATCCACCAACAAGTCTTCCATTTTGAGTTTCCATAACTCAAAGTTTCTACTATTAAACTTTTCAATATCTAATCTACTAGATGTACTCACCATCTCAAAAAGAAACATGTTTTAACAATGCAAGACTCCCACTGAAATAGTATTAGCACAAAAAACTAAGATTTATCTCAAGGATAACACAACAGGCCAAGATCTCATACCACTTGAAGGGAAAATGGGGGTGGATCTAATGACCCAACAGTGCGGAATACATTCCCTTAACACTAATACAATGGAGAAGAAGAGCATAAATAGATTCTAATAGCTTTTAAAAAACTACTAAGATGAATACATATAGAATAAAATGAAACACAGAATTAAGCAATCACAGTTGACACAAGATATACGTGGAAAAACCTTTATAGGTAAAAAACCCACCACACCAAGCAAGACAGTTTTTGTATTACAGTAAAAAGTTTACATACAAAAGCTTTAGTCTTCTCTGATTAGCTCTAAACAACTTAGAGTTATATTTTCACTCACTATTACAATACTTTACATTCAAAGTATACAATGAATTCACTCTACACATTGACTTGCACTCATGCGTACATCTTCGTCAACCTCATAATGATATTTTCATGTCTTCATCACAATTACCCTCTCAACCAATCCCACGATTTTAGGTTCATGCATCAAACTTCTAGTATGCCATCGATATTTTTCTAATTGCATTGAGCCACCTAGCAATAACTTCACCACCCAAATTGGGTTCTTGTAATCCAGTGAAATCAGCCTGCAATTACTGCTTTTACTAAATTGGCCTTTAGCCAATCAAACTATTGTCAACTTGCCATGTGTCCATTTTTCATTTATTGTCGCTCTTTGACTTTGAGTCCAACTCGATCAAACTCGGTCTGAGCTCATCTGAGATTTCCTTGTCTCCACCATGCTATCGTCGAGTCCACATGACCCAGTCGTGGTATGCGGTGAGCTTGTCCGAGCTCACCTCACCATCTACCGCACTACTGCCATTTCTGATCAACCTGACTTTGGTATGGTGGTAAGTAGTCTGATAGACTGCTAGCAATCAAACTGCACTACCACGAAGACTTCCAAGTGATCAAACCATGCTACCGTGGTGGAGCGGTAACTGCCAGGCACACTGCTGGTGGTCTCACCATGGCCACTGCGGTGAGTTAACTCATCGCCCACAGTGAGGTTGTAACCGCTAGGACCATCACTGGCGGTCTCACCATAGACACCGCGGTGAGAGGACCCACTGCCTATAGTATGGCGGTAACTGTCGACCAAGCCACTAGTAGCTTCACCGTGGACACCATGGTAAGGCAGTGACCAGCAAGGTAGGTGGCAAGCCGCCTATCATGACCACCATGGTAAGTAAACTCACCATGCGCAGTATAGAAATTAACCATGAAGGCTATCACTGTGGTACCACTGGGGGCAGTCCAGACCACCATGGTAAAGTAGTAAAGGGTGAGAAAGAATATTTTTCACCAAGTTCAAATAAGGTAGAGGCACAAACTAGATGTTGAGATACAATTTTCTCAACAAAATCTAACTTCAATTTTTTGACCTTTACAATGAGGAGAAAATTTTAATTTATAGAAAGAATTGCATTAATATCTCCTATCAAAAATCATAATCCATGAATTTGGACCCTAGATCCTTGATTATAATGGCACCTCCAATTAAGTTTGAGGCATTTCTTTGTTGAAATTGTTGGAGCTAGGAGGTACACCTTGTGTCAGTTTGCTCAAAATTTGACTAGGATTTATTGGCTTTGTTTACTGCTAATCATTGTTCCTAATTTAAGGCCTTCCAAAAATTGATCAGGAGTTATTCATTTGTCAAAAACTAATCTATAGGCATTGTTATCCAAAGGGTGCCTAGAACTAGTTGACATTTTTGAGTTCATCCCTTTTCAAAAAAAACAAAATATTATTTATTTTATTTGCCACTCTCTTTTGGAAACCCGTGGAATTCATCGTAGTTTTCAAAAAACTCCTTTAGAACCTTCTCATTAGGCCCATCAATCCAATCTACTTTGAACAATGCTTCCTCAAACTCTTTGGTAGCCACAAGAATTGTTTCTCATAATCGATTGATATCCTTGGCATCCCACCTAGTTTCAAACCTTATATTCATCAGTCTATCCAAGAGAGTTCCTGCAGGTCCATCACCCTCTTTAATCAGTTACTCTAAACATTTTCCCCAGCTATCAATTATTTCCTACAACGAACTCCATCGTCCACTTTGAGGTAAATCTTCAATAGTAAACTATGTAACAATCTCGTCAAATATACTATTATGGTGATTTATGTCATATTGAGCTTTGAGGAGAATTTCCCTATGTTCAATAAGTATTCCAAACCTGAAGGTGGTGATTTTAATAGCCCTTTTAAGGTATTTAGGATCCTTTTTGTCTAAAATTCTCAACTCCATCAACATTTCCTTGGATGTCCTATTAATATTTTTCAAACCCTTTAGGTACTTCCTATACTTTTATTCTTCTTCCCACCATTCCTTAGTCTTTTCTTCAATTTCATTGAGAAGGGTAAGAGTCATCATATTTTTTGTACCCTTCCTTCAAAAGCTTCTCAATCTCCTTAAAAACATCAAACTAGATATCAAATGAGATAGCCTTCCTTTTCATCTCAATTAGCTTACCAAATTTCTCCAGACTCAATAATATAGGAAATTCTGAAGGTGTTGGCTATTTGGAAGTAAAGGTGGTGAGTCCCTTATGAAACTTTCTAATTTTCACCAAACGAGCCTTGAGTTCATCTTTGGCTTGCTTGTCTATGATCATCCTTGATTTGATAGTAGTGGTCATGATATCAGTGAGATTAATTTTCTAATTTCTGGTTTGCTTACCTAGATTGACAATACTTACTTGATAATATGAATCTTGCAACTCCCTACCATCCTTATCATCTACCATAGTGGAAATGTTTGCCACCAAGTCCCCATCATTAGTGAGCCTCTTGGAATAAATGGCTTAGGGCTTCTTCTTAGGCTTCACTTTTTCCACCTCTTTTATCATGTCATCCCATGTTACTGACCAGGCCTGAACCTATTGCCTTTTCTCCAAATTTAACTTAAGCCATGTAGGAGCAGATGACTAAGTTATTTCCTATTGAGCACTAGGAGGCATTAATGGAGGAGGTGTAGAAGAAATTATTTCCACTATCTACTCAGACGAAGCCATTTTCTACTCCTCTTGTACTTTTTGCAATCTCTCGTGGTCTAACCTCTCATTTTGTGGTTTTATTTCTTCTACCTTTTTCCTCTCCTCCTCCTTCTTTGATGCCTCATTTTCATCTCTTAATCTTTGTTGCTCCAATTCTATTGTACAATCTTCCTCTTTCATTGCCCTATGTTTCTTAGATTTCTCTTGCAGTTCAAGCTCTTCTGCATGGGCATCTTCCTCCTAAGCTAGCTCTTCATCCTTTATTCTTTGTTCCTCTTCTTCAATAGCTTGTTTTTCAGCACCCACAAACATTTCTTTTTTCTCTTCATCTATTAACACATCTATCATTTCAGCCTCATTCCAAAGGCATCCCTCCTGGAACCTAGTGTCCTCTTCTCCAGCCTCAACTTCAGCTTCAGACCTCTCCTAATTTTCTTCCCATTCTACTTTTTACTCTTCCTTACAACCTGAGGGCACTGGGGATTTTGTTACATCAATTACTGGAGGCACTTCCTCTTGACTAACTACATCTCCCAAAGTTGATGGTGCTGTGGGAGGAGCACCTTCAGTTTGCAAAGGCACAACAGAAGGACCTTCCTTAGTAGTTTCTTCACCAAGGTACATTGTAGTCAAAGGTTGAACCCTAAGACCTACAACAACCCCTATATTAGTAGTAGCATAAGTGACCTTAGCCTTTTCCAAAGCTGCAATAACCGTCTTCATTGAAAATTCTTTCTCTACTAGGGAAGATTATTTTGTTTGTGTAGTAGTCTTCTTCAACCTTTTATATTGTCTTGTTTGAGTGGAGGATGAGGGTTCACTACTGGAATACTTCTTTCTCGAGGCCTTAAGTCTTGGTTTTTTAAGACAAACATTAATCCATTTTAGGCCTTTATCAACAGCTACCTGTGAAAATTTATAGATATTGGTTTCCTCTTTCTCCATCCAATTGATTGGCTCCAAATCCTTGGTGGGCATCCCATCCATTTCATACCAAGGATCAAGAGTGATCCCATCATCAGTGGTTCCTTCTAGTATGTCTCCTCTTATCTCAAATTCCTTCATTTGGGGAATGGTCAATCTTTCATATCTCCTTCTTCTCACTTCAAACTAATCTTGTAGGTTTTCCCAAAAGCCTTCGAGAAGTGGTCGATGGAGGGGAAACTATGAAGAATATAAACCATTCATATTCCCCTTAGGATCAAAGTACTTTCTAGATGTATGATGTTTAAAATTCATTGCCTGAAACTCCTCTGTTGTATATTTGGCTGCTATAGAGGAAGAACAAGAATATAACTATAATTGCATTGGGAATGAATGGCAGTCGGCCTTGTGCATTGCAAAAAACTTGGTATTCACCTTGGCTAATTGATGAGGAAAATCCATAAAGACCCACCTATCAAGCACCTTGGTAATTTAAAAGGGTGCTTGTCATATCCAAACAGTCTGAAACTAGTGGATTTGGGGTATTGGATAAACTAATATCCCCACTCTTCAATAAATTCCAATACTTCCCATAATAACCTAAAGCCAACATCTCCTATGAGTTGATTAATGATAACATACAAAAATTCATTATTCACCCTTTTGAAGTGTTTGTTTTCTTCCTTTAGCTCCAATTGGTCATAGTGTTCCAACCTGGAAATTGTCCCATCCTTGTAGCATAGAAGATCACAAATGGAAACATTTAAAATGTCTTGGTTTCTATTAATTTCATCATTTGATCATGGATGTTGTTTGAAATTATCTATCCACAATCTAATTTTTTTTTCCCATCTAGAATCAGTTAAATAAATGGGAACATCAAATTCTCAAAGGTAAGAATTTTCTTTCCAAAATAATCTTGCTAGCAATGTGATCATATCACCAATATCCTCAAAGAAATCAAACCTCTTAGGCTTGGGTGGCATCTTCATTATTGATTTCTTCTCTATTTTGAGCCACCTCTTATTAATAATGATTTTATTACCTTCCACATCTACTGCCCACCATTTGAGTGCATCAGGTTCAAAACATAATCCTAGGGTTGTCATGAGGAGGAGGATCAAAACCTAGTCTAATAATCCCTGGAGTTAAATCAATGATCTCATTTCATTTTGAATTAATAAATTTCCTCTAGGTTGGATTGCAAGTTTGTGCAACAATTACTATAAATTCTGAACATTGCACAACAATAGGAAATGAGGCTACATGTGCCACCCTAGAATCTGCAATCCTCTTAGTCCATTTGGAAGAATCTTCTAAAAAAGTATCATCATAAAACTACTTCAGGTCAATGTGGCCCACAAGTGTATCATTAATTTTCATAACATCAAAGTTGAACTTGGATGGCACTAGAGTCCCCAAGAACTTGTACAAGTCATAGTAATAGGAGCCTGTTCTAGTTTTAGCTTTTTAACCCTTGCTACTTCTTCCTCAAAGTCAGAAATTTGTTAATACTTGCAATATTGACCATTATTACACAAAAATTTAAATGTAAGGAAATAAATTAGCTCAAGCATTCATACTAAATCACACTCATTGAAGAGAAATTCCCATTTTACAAGTTAATCCAATGTTGTCAGGTTTTGGGTTCGAAATAGAACAAAGAATTGATCATTTAATGCATAACACTGAATTGTGTCAAAAATCAAGATTATGGAATACCTTGAACATGACCATATTATAAATACCTTCCAATATTATCAGACATCAAGATCGGGCTCAAAATTAGCACTAGCACCAGCAGTGGTGAAAAGACTAGTTTTGTTCCAATCTTTGATCCCACAATGTGTTTAGAAATCAGAATCAAAGTTGCACCAGGCATTTACATTGTAGATGGGATCAAATAAGGTATCACTTTGAGTTTTGATCTTGATGAGTCATCAGAAGTCAGGATCGGTATGTTGTTGAAGACTCAACCAAAAGGGAGGAGACAAGTTTGAGTAACATCTCGAGTTCCGATCCTAAAAAGGTATCGCAAGTCAGAATAGGGATCTTTTTTGAAACTAGACTTAAAGGAATATGAGTGAGCATTGGTCAATGACAAATTCTAATCCCAACACTATGTTGGAATTCAAAATTAGAATGGCACTAGTTGATGGAATTTAAAATTATGTCAACGGTTTGCTGCCTATCTGAAATATGATCTTGATAACAAAGCGGGGATCAAAATCAAGGCATGACTTGGTAGCATGACAACAAAACTTAACCATGTTTAGGTAATGACATGATCTATAATTTTTATGAAGGGTCAAAAATCAAGGTTGAGACATGAATAGAATTTAGACCCAAGTTATAACAAGTCATTATGTAGTAATTGAGATTGGGACTACACCAAAGAGGAAGGAAATTAAATAAATTTAATAGTATCATCAAATATGTCTTTGAGGATCAGTATCAAAAGACTCTCGATTTGTAATGGTCAAAATTTTAAAGTTTACAAATTTGAAACAAACTTGGCTAGACAGTATGAAAACTCTAGGTAAATTAGGACACAACATGAACAAAAAACCCATGAACAAAACACAAAACCAAACATGAGAAAACAAAACAAACAAAACCCAAAATAAAAAGAAGGCAAATAAACTAGAGGGTTCAAGGAAAAACAAAAATGCACGAAAAGGGTTCTAAGAAAAGGGAAAAGAAACCTGAAAGCACAAGAAATGGAAGAAAAAATAAAACAAGAAACACGAACCAACGGAAAAGACAAACATAGAAGCGAGAAATGAGAAGGAAAATAAAAGAGAAGATTCCTACCTCATAAATATAGTGACAAATCCAACCTCATGGAAAGAAAACTAAGCTCAAGCTCAATATTCAACCCTTCTCTCCACTCTGGTTCACTCCGTCGAAGTGTACAAGACAAAACGAGTGAAAACCAAGGAGTAGTGGGAATAAAAAATCATTGACGCATGCAAACAAATTTTCATCAATGTAGGATAGGTTGGACATTGGCATCAAGGTGGAAGTCATAAATACACCATCACGTGAATATAAGGTAATTGAGAATGAGGATCAGAAAGGGACTTGGTACTGAAACCTTTAGTGAGTGCAAAGTTCCAGAAAAGTTCTAAAATTTGAATTCCAAGAAATAATCACAAATGCAAGAATTAGGATCGGGATGGAACATGAAACAAGAACTTTGGAAAAGTTCCTGGTTCTAGTTCTAGTCTTATGTTTGATTCCAAAACACATAAAGGGAGAGACAAAAATCAGAATCAGGATGAAGACAGGAAAAAGAACTTTAGAAAAGTTCTTGGTTCTAATTCTGATCCGATGGTTGATTTTGACACAAAAAAAACACAAAAGGAAGAAAAGAGGAGGTCGAGATCAAGAACAAAATAAGAAACTATACTTTAAAGGGTGTAAGGTGATGATTTCGATCTGATACCCAAATCTTACAGAACAAAGAAAACACAAGGCAAAGTGCGAGGGTCGAGATCGAAACAAAAATAGAAACTTGAACTTTGGAAAGTAACAAATGCCAATGATAGTCTAAAACTTGAACCTGATTCATAGAGGAGAACAAGAATTTAAGAGGAAAAAGACAACTCCCAAAGCCCGAACAAGAACATCAGAGAAAAAACAACAAAGGGGGACCCATTTTGACAAAAAAATAGAATTGGGTGGTTATGCAAGGCATAAAAAATGGGTACTCGACAGGGAAAATGGTTTACCCATTGTAAAGATACTGAAGAATTTAGTCACCCAAAACCTTTGGTTTATGAACCTTTTAACTTGAGCATGATCAGTTACAACAAACAAGTTTGATCTGGAATCTCAAAATGTGAATCAAAATAACAACTTTGAATCTGAGTGTGTGCATTCATTATTCATCCTCCCCTTAAATGCTTTACATGAGGTGAGCCACTTTAGCTATCCTGTAATGATTTCCTAGGCATTTCTCCACTACTAGACAAGTATCTATAGACCCAATGGAGATACCTCTATTTCTCTCAAAGTATTGCTCTATTGCCAGCCAGGTGTCCATAGGCTTGATAGAAATGCTTGAATTATCCTTATAATATTGAGCTTACTTTCAAATTTCCTTCTCTTCTCCTTTTCTCCTTTTGAATTGTTTTCTTGAGGAGTTTTTTTTTTTCCTCAATACATAGAAGTAACAAATCTAAAAATTAAGTTAAAAAATATAGTGGACCTCATGACAATGTTGGGACTCATATTTTTCACCTAAATCATGAATACAATCATCCTAAGATAGATAGGCCCTTAAGGAGACAAATTATTTTATCTAATATGTGACAGATTCACCTATAGCTTATGAGATCACTTAAAATATCCTCATTTTTCTTGAATTTTCAAACTTTCATTAAGATGGACATAAAACTTAAGTTATGAAATGAAAAACCTCTATAGGTATACTTGAAAATACCTAAATTAATTTCTTTTCAATAGTACCCTCAATATGCTTTAAACAACTACCCATTTTTCCACAATGAAGAAAATGAAAGTCCCTAGACACAAAAATAAATAACAAAAAGAAAAGAAATAAACAACAATAAAACAGAAAATGAAGGAAAACAAACAAACAAACAAATGGAAAACAAGAAAAAAATTAAACTGCATATATATAATGGATGGATGATCAGGCCTTCATGGTCCAAAGTAATGTTTGAAAAAATGGCCATTGACTAGAAATAGAACATGTTCTCTTCTTAAGGTGCTAAGTCAGAAATAATTTTCACCAAGAATCTTAGCAATCTGATATAGACCCAACCAAAGTCTATCAAAATTTTGGTGATCACCCTTCCTCTCTCTAGATTTATCCAAAAGAAACACAATGTCTGGTATTCTAAAGGCCTTAATTTTACCTCTCTTTTGTCAACTAGTATTTGCCCTTAGCCTGATGCTTGGAAAATTGTTGCAAAGCATCATCTCTCTATTCTTCTATATTTATAAAATTAGTTAGTTGGACCTCTACCCTATCATCATTGGAATAAAACTCTTGCATAAACCATAGAATGGTTATCTATAGATGAATAGGGAAGACTAGGTCTTGGCCATAAACTAATTTGAATGACGATTTTTCTAAGGAGGCTTTAGTTCTAGCTTTATCCACCCATAAGGTGAACTTAAACTATGGGTGTCAGTCCATAGGATTACTTTCTAATAGTTTTCTAATTACCTCCAACAATTTTTTATTGGTAGACACTTCTACCAAATTTTCCTGTGTATAATAGCTGGATGAGTACTTCAAAAATATCTTATGTTCATATGCCCATTGAATGAATTGAGAAAAATAGAAGGCTGGGCCGTTATCACATAGCAAATCAAATAGAATCCCAAACCTCGTAATGATATGTTCATTAAGGAATTTGATAACAACATCAGTGGTGCAGTTCTTGTAAGGTTGAGCTTCGGTCCAACATGTATAATAATCTGTCATAGTCAAGATAAACCTATGACCTATAGAAGAATTTGGATTAATTTCCCCAAAAAAGTCTAATGCCCATTGGGAAAATGGTCTCACTTTGTATATGAGTTGTAAGGGCATCATTGGGTTACATTATCTAGATGCTAAGGTTTGACATGTGTGACATGTCCTAACATGTTGATAAGAATATTGCAACACATGAGGACAATAATAGCCTGATCTCAAAATCTGATGTGCCATGGCATTAGTTGAATCGTGCCTAGTACCATGTCTGCCATGAAACTTAGCAATTGCATGCTTTGCCTGCTACTGATCTAAAAAATGAAAGTAGACACCTTCAAAATTATTCCTATACAAGGCTCCTCCTTTGATCATATAATAGGCAATCTTCAATTGTATTTCTCTTCTTTGAGTGGTATTCATCTCGTCAGGGCACTTGTTGTTCAACAACAAGAAAATTAAATCAACATACCAAGGATCACTTGTGAATGATTATATTGTGTACTGCTGAAAGGTGATTTTGGAATCAACGTCTTCCATGACTTTGGATAGGACTTGTCCTCAAACTAGCTTCATCAGGTGAATTTCAGGGTTGAACTCCTATAGAATTACCATCCATTTTCCCCTTCTTTCTACCAGCTCACTCCACATAAGAAGAGACTTCACTATAGGGTCAGGAACAATGGTCATAATATGACTACATAGAATATAATGTTAGAACTTCTCAACCACTCTTACAAGTGTGAAGGCCTACTTCTCCAATGGTGGGTATCTGATCTCAACATTCTTGAAGGGGGGACTCATAAAAGCTATTGACCACTCGTCTCGTTTTCCTTTCTGTTGTATCAAAACAACAACACATGAATGATCAAATGCAAAAAAGTAGATATAAAAAATGCATTAAATATTCAGGATTGGTTAAGACATGTGCCTCTCAGATAGACTATTTGATTTGTGAGAAGGCATCCTTAGCCTTGTTACTCCAGTCAATCTTCGCATCTTTATTCATCATCTGATTGAGCGGTTTAACAATTTCTACGAACCTAATTATGATCTTCCTTAAAAAGCTTATCTTTTCAAAGAAATACCTCATCTCCTTTTTACTACCCAACATGGTCAGTTTTAGGATAGATTCCACTTTGCCAGGCTTGAAATCCCTCTTTTTGATATATATGACACAAATTTTCCTTCTGAGACCCCAAACACACATTTCTTCGAGTTGAGGGAGACACCATAGCTTATACATTTTCCAAGGACCTTTGAAAAATCAACAGTGTGGTCTTCCCTATTCTTGGAAACTACAATAAGGTCATCCATGTAAATGATGATACATTTACTTTCCAGATCATTAAATGCAACATCCATTGCACAATGAAAGGTAGCTCCAACATTAATGAGACCAAATGGAATTCTTCAGTAGGAAAATGTCCCCCATTTGGTAGTGAAAGTGGTCTTCATTTTGTGTTCGTAATTAACTAGTACTCGGTTGTATCTTAATAGCCATCTAGGAATGACATCATTTGTAAGCCATTAACTATTTATAGAATTTTGTCAAGAGAAGGGAGTGGGTAGTTATCCTTCTCCAAAGCTTTGCTGAGATTTATAAAGTTGATGCATAGCCTGATATCTTTGTTCTTTTTGTGGATAGGGACTAGTTTTGCAACCCAAGTCAAATGCCTCACCAAAAAAATAATTCTTGTTGATAGTAGTTTCTATGTAGAAGTTGATAATCCAACCTCACAGATCCCAATGAGCACCTACAAGAAAATAACTTGTCACCAAAGGAGATCGAGAGACACAAAAATGGTGCTCTATAAACATGAAGCAAAAGATGCATTACCTATGAAGTTAATAATTACCAAGAGATAAATCCTTAAGAAAGGAGATCGAAACCTAAAATGAGAACCCTAGGATGAATATTAAATTAGCATGTGACAAGTGTCAAGATCATAATGAACAAGACGACATGACTAATTTAATAATGAAAATAAAGATTCCTAAGTTTAGCTTAAGTGAAATAAAGTAAAGGTGACTTAATTAATTAATTAACATGATTAAATTAATAAAGTAAACAGCCTATTACTCTAACATCCCCCTTAAGATGAACTTAGGGAGAAGCTAAAAAACTTTGGACAAATGCATGAAATAAAAGATGGGTCCTGACAAACAAGGCCTAATGAGGTACCCATGTACAAATGTAAAATATCTCTCACAATAGGAGAAAAAGAGAAAACCTCATTGGAAAACTCTTCTCCAAAAGAGAGAAATAGAAGTGAAGGACTAAGAAGCCTCCAAACGAGAATGGAGGATGAAGAAGCCCCCAATAAAAAATAAATTGTTCCAACAGATAGGAACAAAGGATGAACATGGAAAACACCACTAAAGCATGAAGAAGCTGGAAACACTGTCGTAGAATGATTGTTGAAAGAAAAAACCCTCTCTATAAAAAATAATGATCAAGAATAAGAAGACAATATTATGCATGAGTTCCCTCAATGACACTACTCAAATTAGATGGAAAACAAAGGTAAACATTTGGAACTCGAAGATACAGAAGATAAAATTACCAAAATTCTGAAGAACTAATCATGTGAAAATGGATGGTCGCCTCCAAAAATAGGAATGCAAGAGTGCCCATATGGTAAGTGCTCCATGTCACCAAAATGCATGGGTAACTAGTCGTTGCATCTGCCTAGTACATAGGAAAAAATATTGAATAGATAGCTCACTCCAATGTGAGACCAAGGAAGCATTAGCACCAACAATAGAATACCCCCCCATAATTTTGACAAGGGAGAGGTATGGCAGGTACACTGAAACTGAATGCCAAAAAGAAGTGCATGAAGAAGAATTAGGAACATATGAATGTGCAAACATGAAATTACCCACATATAAAGGTTGTGAAAATAAAACTCACACATGCATAAGAATTTTGTCATGGAAGGGACACTCAGTTAACAAAGGTATGATGACAACCAAAGGAAAAAATATCAAACCCCCCATGACACTTTATAGAATAGTGCAAGTACAATAAGGCACAACATGATGTGCAAGATCCCAATAAAAGATACACCTACTGTGGCACTTTATTTTAGTGTGTTTACATTAGATGAATACATTCAATGTGAGCCCATAAGGTCCAAAAAAGGAGAAAATTCTGAAAAATACAATTCTCTAATAGAAAAAGAGGAAAATGATAGCACCATGATGAAGTACAATAAAAAAAATGCACTTTAAAAAAAAACAGCACCCAAAAAAGTGTCTGGACGCAGAAGATATGGCCCATCGAAGTCTCCAAAACAAGAACTGAACAACTACGACACTCAGAAAACATAATTCTGGGAAAAACCAGAAGTCAGAATTTGGAAAATACCTACACCACTACGATTAGCACAAAATTTCACCCCATTTCAAAAAACATTGCAGGTGAAAATACCACCGTATGGCCAAGATATAGCCTCTGGAAGTTGAGGTTTAAAACTGAAAATCCCAATGGAGAGGGGCTGAAAAGAGCAAAAGAAAAATCCTCCAAATTTGTCAAAAACTTTGCCAAATGTAGAGAGCTGCCAAATTTAGTAGTGTAGGAACAAAAATATCCAGTTTGGTTGCACTTACATTATTTTGAGAAAAAAAAGCAAAATTCTGACTATTTTTTCAAAGTTTAAGAAATTCCAAAAGAAACATTATATGTTTTTTTAAATAAAAAAGAGAACATATAAAAAAATGATTTTTTTTTTAAAGTTAAAAAGAAAAAAAAGAACTTTATATATTTTTGTGAAAAAAAATATATAAAAAAGATATTAATTTATTTTATTTTATTTTTAAATTGTAGGGGCGCCGCCACCCTTGCGCTGAGCCGGAGGAGGGGCCCGTCACCTTGCTAAAAGGGTAGGAGGTGGTACCCTCTTGCATACTCCATAGTAGGGTTTGCGGGGCCCAAGGGCTATTGCCTACCACTATGGCAAGGGCGGTACCCTTGGGTACCCCTCTACTTTTTTTAAATAGAATTTTTAATAAAAAAAAACTACATGCATGCGCCCAAAAATGGGATTTTTTTAATAATTTTTTTCAATCCAATTTTTTGAAAAATGAATTTTTTGTTTGGAGAAAAAAATTATTTTTTTTTGAAAAAAAATTCACCTCGATTCGTGTGTTGGGGAGGTCGTATGGCTTCCCTGGAAATTTTTTTTTCCCTTCGAGTTCAACTACTTGGATTTTGACGATTTCACAATCAATCTTAGGGTTTTTGGCTGCTGCAGATGCAATGGTGAGGTTCGTTTGGGTTCAAAATACCTTGAAAAATTAGGTACTGTTTGGATCTGGAAAAACCACCAAATCTTCAAACCCTCACAAATCTGACAAATAGAACCAATTTTGACAAAATAAAGGTCAATCTTGACTATTCCGACAACTCTGGATTCAATGGAGAGGTTCAATTTGACCCTAGATGCACTAAAAAACTACTTCAAGGCAAGATCTCACAAAAAAATAATAAGAAGCTTACAGATCTAGAGCTTTGATACCATGTAAAAGTTGATAATCCAACCTCACAGATCCTAATGAACACCTGCAAGAAAATAACCTATCACCAAAGGAGATAAGAGACACAAGAATGATGCTTTGTAAATATGAAGCAAAACATGCATTACCCGAGAAGTTAATAATTACAAAGAGATCAATCCTTAAGAAAGGAGATCGAAACCTAAAGTGAGAACCCTAAGATGAAGATTAAATTAGCGTGTGAGAAGTGTCAAGATCGTAATGAACGAGATCACGTGACTAATTTAATAATACAAAATAAAGATTCCTAAGTTTAGCTTAAGTTAAATAAAGTAAAGGTGACTTAATTAATTAATCAACATGATTAAATTAATCAAGTAAACAACCTATTACTCTAACATTCTACACCTCTTTAAGAATTAGAGGTTCAATCAAGGCATTAATTGGATGTTTCTTTTGATGGAATGGCTATGCTTGGGGTTTTAGAGGGATGGTGTGAGTTATCACCGAAGTATCAAAGGTTTTTCAGATCTTCATACCCCTAAACAATCGATGCAATATCTTCTTTTAACACCTTCAAGATCTTGTCTCGGATGTACTATGGACAAGTCTTTCCAATGAATATGTTTCTCTTTTGGCCTAAATCTTCTAGGTTATATGTTTCATACTTTCATCCATCAACATCTGTAGGAAGTTTCTCACGGGCCCATGGATCAGAATTAAAGATCCTTTCTAATGCTACCATTCCCTTAGGAATGTTGTTGGTTTTCAGATTATGTATACCCTCTTAATCACAATCCCCTAGATCCCAGTCCCCTGATCCCTATTAGACTCATCAATTATTTTCCCTTCAAAGATGCTTGAACTTGTCAGAAAGGTAAGGATAGTTGGTCATCATTGAAAACCTAGAAGTTCTAGACATTGTCAAGAATGGATGGAATTGACACTAATTCAACAAAGAACCTTTTCAACTTAGAATCTTGCATAGGTTCCAAGGTACTAGCTACAATAGCCAATGCATCTACAATCTGATTGTATTATCTAGGAATAAGCCTAATGCCAAAATAATTGAAATCTTCAATCAAATTCTATATCGTATTCCTATATGTAGTCAATCTTTTATTATGGCATGTGTATTGGTTGCAAACCTATTTGACAATTACCTTAGAATCACCCATTACCTTTAGAACTACAACTTTCTTATGATGCACACAAATCAGTCCCATAGCAAGTGCCCCATACTTAGCAACATTGTTAGTATAGCCAAATTATAATTTGTAGGAAGAAAAATAAGTTTTCCCTTTTGGGTTAGTTAGTTCTACTCCAAGTCCACTCCCTATTTTAGATTTTGAACCGTTGAGTTTGAGGGTCCATAGTTGATCTTGGGCTAGAGCTTCTTTCTTTAGGTTAGTCGCAAGAGGTTGTTTAAAAGAAGTACGTGGTGACTTGTACTAGTTTGGGGTGTTGAGATCGATAATTTGTTGTAAATGAGGATTGTTAGGTACTTCACTAAGATTAAAAACATGTGCATAAACTGTTTCTTGGAACTCATCATGATCAACAATTCTACCACCCACTTTTCTCTTGAGTAATTCTTTGGGAATTGGAAGATTAGGAGGGGCAAGGGTACCTAGTGACTTTTGAGCTTCTGTGATCTCATTAGGTAAAACAAAAGATGGGGTACTAGCCTAATCAGCAAATAATGAGGTCCCCTCTCGTACGCTATTTGTTTTTTTCAAGACATTCATGGCATTAGCTTTGAATGGAAAGCGATTTAAAGATGTTCTAGGATTTTTTTTACAAACCTCTCCTAATTGAAAAACATGGTTTAAAATTTCTAAATAGGGCTGACAAGTCAACTCAAAAATGATTTTGGTATGGATCTGACACTAATTTGAGAGTAAAAAACTCCACAAGTCAACCTCTTCTCCAAGGACCAGCATTTCTTATTGTAGCTTTTAGATTAACACTTGATAGTTAACAATAGTCATAGGGCCACTTTCCTATAGAGGCTCTGAGAAATTAGGGTTATGCATTAAGAAGGTCATAACTTCTTCTCTCTTATAAACACCTATTTTTAGTTTCAAAATAGGTTACCTCATTAGGATGGTCATACTCTGTGATCATATGCTTCAAGAGAGGTTTGCTTTCAATCCTAATCTAAGGGAATATATTTCCATGAAAACTACATGTGTGAGAAGTCTAGTGATAGGTAAACTCCTATAGCCTTCATGAAGTCTCTACTTAACAACGTGCCATATGTTTCAAGAATATCAACAATCTGAATGTTCATATAGCTTTGAATCTATGAGTCTGATCCAATCTATACATGCACATTTTTTATTTCCCCTATGACATTGACCTTAGATTTATTTAACTATATAACTTTCTTATGACTCTAAACTTGGGTTAGGCCCAAATTTTTATAAATAGAGAATGGCATGACATTAAATAAGGCTATATAATATAATAGGCAGTTATGGAAATTCTTCTCAAAAATTTTTAGACTCAAAAGGAATGGGGGTGTCCTCATCTTTCCTCTATAGAGTTTTGAATTAATCTCAACAGCTGGAGTCACCTTTTTCTTTCCTTTAAATCAACTTGCCTCATCCAAGGCCTTTAACACGAGTTCATGTTAAGTGGGACACCACTTTAGAATGTCAAAGAATGATAATGAAGTCATTTGCTTCTACATTTTTGAAATCAGATCATACTCTTTACTAGTGTTAGACTGCTTCCTAGGAATGAAAGAAAAATTACCTTAATTTGGAAACTCAGGTGGGCCTTTTGGTGGAGGTGGATTGTTATTTTATTTCTAATTAGGGGGGACCATATTGTTAGGAGGGGAAAATGTGGTGAATGGCCCCTTATTTTTATTTCTCAAAGAATGGCCTCCCTTGGCCTAAATATCTTGGGTGTCATATGTATCTACCTCAGGTTCATTTTCTCCATGCATAAGAAACTGGTATTCCTCATCATAAGTCTCAAAAGCCATGGCTATATTGATAGATTCACCACCCTTGTTAGGATTAACTTATGGTGATTGGGCATTAGCCTAAGCCATCTTAACCATTTTTTCTACCTTTGGGCAACTAACTTCAGAATGCACAATAGTGTCATGCAACTAGCACTAGTTAGTGATGAATTTCAAATCTACAACATTTGTAATATGTGTTTTATCTTCATTGGGTTGATAGTTATGGGGAACTCCTCCATTATTTGGTCTATTATCACATTGTCTATTATTGGGTCTCTAGTTGTATCCCCTATTCTAATTTTGATAGTTCTAGTTTTGGTTCTGGAAGTTTCTATTATGGAAATTTCTTTGATTTTGATTAGTTTTCTGGTTGGAGTAGTTGTTATGGTTGGAATACCCTCCCTAATTCTAGTACTGGTTCTAATTCTGGTTTTGAGGGGTGTTAATTTTGAATTGGGCCATCTCATTAGTGACTTGAGAGAATTTTTTCTTTAGAGTTTCCAACTCTGTTGTCAAATGAGTAGTGTTCTCACTTTATGAAATTATTGCAATTGATGGGTGGGGTGTGGTGTTAGATCCTCTAGTTTGATTATGGAAATTTTGATGTTGTTAGGTGGAATCTAAAGTTTCGACATTGACCCATAGTAACACTAGTGGAGGTTGCAAATTAGCCAAATGTCCATAGGTAGAATGGGACATCCCTAGGACTATATTAAATAAAGGGGTTCTATTAGGCATGATGAGATATCGTAAGGGAGGTAGGACCCCTCGCATACCACTTGATTGGGATATTATCTATTGTTGCAGTTTTATGGCTAAGTGGTATACTTTAGAAAGTGAATAAATATTTGTTGTGAGGTAAGTTCTTTGTAAAAATAGACTGACCAATAGATCTATGGCCTTAAGGTATGCCTGAATGGCGATATTCTCAACCACCATGTATATTTCTTGTAATTGCCTGTATATCCTCTAGAACTATGTGTTGAATAGAGGCAATGGTTCAAGTACTAATTGTAGGCCATATCTATAGTGAGTAAGGAAATAGTCTAAATGCAACATCATGATGTACTATTTGGGCCTGAGTGCAAGCATCTTTGAATGCCTGAATGTGCTCTTCAACACTTTAGGACTCTCCATGGGTGTAGAGCTTCTCTGGATTATTAGTAATCTTGTGTATAACTCAGGAATGGTTCCCCAAGGTGAGGGATTATTCACAAATAATTACATTGGTGGTAGTGGGTTAGGTTGTTTCAACTGTGGTATTAATGGAAACCCAGGTGGAGTAGGTGGTGTTGTTAATGGTAGTGGAATGGGATTCCTATGGGTTATAGGTCTAGTAGGAGATCAGAGTTCAACTAATGGCTCAGGATCGATAGCAGATCTTAGAACTTTTTCAAACCTATCTAGTGAAAAGGACCCAATTTGATCTAATTTCTTCCTTTGAGCCTTCCTTCTAGCACCAATTCTGTTGATGGTCAAAATAACACACCAACATTTAAATAGAATATTTCTACTCTATTTATCCTGAAAAAAGACAATTGATCTATAATTACCTATCTCTCAAGGTCTATGTAGTTGGTTCTCAACTATGTTGTCATCATGCAATTTAAAATATTTAATTGTGTTGCCTTATCACAAAATAAAATATTTTTTACATAGTTATGCATTGTATTTTGTTTTAATACTTTTCCCGTCATTTTACTTTATATTTCGCTACTTTTACATGTGTTGTCTTCGTAGCCTTTATTCATATTTACCACATTGACTTTGACTGGTCCCACCACTAATTGTCACAGCTACCTCCATCGCGTACCGCCCTACTATGGTCAACATGTTGACCGACTATGGTATCGAGGTGATCGGCCTTGACTGTTACCCGCACTACCATAGTCATCATTCTGGCTAGCTACGATATTGCAGTAACCGCTATTGTCACTAACCTTGCCGGATGCTAACCCTACTCACCACACTACCACAGTCACTAGCTTGACTTCCAATGGTACTATGGTAGACACTAACTTCACTACTGCCTATCGCTCATCGCTAATGGCTCTTCTCCTGACCAAGCTGACTGTATACCGTGCCACCATGGTCTGTGAGATGACTACCATTGGTAGCTTGATAAGCATCTCCTACTACACCAACCGGTATCTCCTCCATTTGCTGAATGCCACTATGCAACCGCAGTCTATGAGATGACCCCCTGTGGTTCTATGGTAACCTATCGCTAGCTACTAACCATCAACCTTTGTCACTTCCCCTTGGCCACTGCAGTCACCACGGTATGTGGTTTAACCGTGTGCGGTACTACGGTATGTCATCTGATTGCTCACTTGCTAATGACTTACCAAAACCCCATGGTCTATGTTTAGACCATGTGCGGTGGCACGGTAAGCACTTTATGCCTACCTACTAACCGTTACCACCATACTGTAGGTCCATTGTGGGAGGTTGTGGTAAGGTGGTAAAGGCTTATGAAATGCATATTAAGGAAGCAGATAGGTATAAAATAAATATTGAAGTGGAAAGCGATTAAAATGAACCATTTTTATAAAAGGATAAGAAAATGATTGATAAAATGGAGAAAAACTTTAGGGTTTTAACAGAGAATAGTGGAAAATCACTTAGGCTTTTTATGGAATTTTTGGGTTCTAATAGTGGCTCCTGTTGGGGATGAGTGATTTTGCAAATCACTGCAAGAATCCATAATATCTTTGGGGGAGCAGACCAAGCAAAGGAAAGGATATGAAAATGAAGGCAATAGCATATGGGAGGAATGAACAGATGGAGAAAAACCCTACACTACTGTAGATGGAAAGAAAACCAACATTTTCAAAAAGGGAACTTCTGGGAATGTCCATGTACTAGAGAACCCAAACCCTTCAAAGATTCCTTAAAATTACTGTGCATGGAAAATAATTTTTATAAGAGGTTTTGCTAAGAATTGTCCATGCACTGGAAATCCTTAATTCTCAGTACCTACCATGGTTCAAAAAAATCAAACCACAAGGGATGGCCCTAGGCCACCAAAAAAGAAAAACCTGTAATTTCTTCTATCATAGACTTTGTTCTGATTAAATCTCATCAGGTTTCTTTTAAAACTATCCATTCCATCTGCCCTGTTACATGCACTGCCATTGAAAACCTTCAAGAAATCATTGCATTCAACCTTATTCATATTCATTTTACCATTCTGCCATTCATCATTCTTATTATCATATGAAAAATATTTATCACCCTTAGCATACAAAGTGTATCCACATTCAACAAAACATTCAAAGGCATGCTCACTATCATATGTTGTTGAATGCACCTGCAACTACACTGGGACCTGAAAATCTGAATGCTTTTCTTGGAAATAAAAAAATTCTACCTCATCAACATCTTTTGAAATAATCAAATCAGAACTAATTTCCATTTCTTTTATATTACTAGTTGGCATTCACACATATTCTTGATCCATACAGTCATCCTTATACATATTTGAATCAAGAAATTTTGGATACTCATCGTCAATAACATGCAAACCAACATCTTCCTTTTGCAGGAAAAAATTATTCGAGTCACATACCTCTTCTTGGATAGACATGGATCTTTGATCACCTTCAAAGAATTCCTCATCACTGTGAGAGATACACATGGAGTCATATGAATTATTACTTTCACTATCAAAACAAATGTAGGCTAGAACCAAAACTTTAGAATCATCTTTATGTGCACACCTCTGGTATTCAAGAGTCAATAAAACTAAAACTTGCTCACTGCTAAGTGAACATATTTCATCTAGATCTCCTTCTATTTCTCCAACTTTTTGATCTCCATATGAACTACAACAATCATCCTGTTGTAGATCAACATCCACCATTTCATCTTCACAATCTGGATCACAATCTATTATGCAAGAGAGACTCTCCATATGTTCATTGTTGGATGGCACAATATCTTCTTCTAATTCAGCTTTTGAATCATTGCTGATGTACTCCCTAGATGATGTGTCCCCACCAATATCATTAATGTTGCACTCATCTTCCAAATTTGAAAAATTATCATTAGAGATCCCAGTGGTACATTCTTCCTTAGTTTGTTGCATTGTTTGAGCATCCATGATATCACCACTAGATTTATTATTTCAAGTATCCATGTGTCTTGTCCCAAGCATGGAATCAATAAATTTATCTACTACATCAAAAGCTTGTTGTTTTGATGACTCTAACCAATAAATTGATTCAGGCTCTGATGCTCTTAGAATTTGTACAACAAATGTGGGTCTTGTGGGCCTATAATAGGGAGGTAATTGCATACAAATGTATACCATCCTATTGTATAAAAAACTCATGGACTCTCCCTTATATATCCTTATATCAGAAAAGGAATCCACAAGATTTTTTCCTCTCTTCAATTTGAATATACTCATCAAAAATACTTTGTTGTTAATAGAGTACATTACCTTTGTTTACAGAGTTCTAAGTTGCATCATGGGGCACTTGTGGTGTCCAAGATCTCCTGACATTTATGTCTTCATTCTTATTGCATGATGACCCATTCGGTGATGTATCTGGAACACATTTGACTCCCAATTGCAGCAATTGTTGGTTCACTTGTAGCATCTATTGGTCCAATTGCAACCTTTGTTGTCTCAATTCCTTCAACTCTCTTATTGACTGTTCTCTTCTCTCTACTCCTAACATCTTGAAAAAATGTTAGTGCTCCACAATATCCATGCATTACATATCAAAGTAAAACAAAGTCACCACCTACTTTTCCAAAAGTAGGAAAAAGAAATAGATTGCTTTGGTTTGCCCCAACGGAATCTCCAAAAAAAATGTGACACTTTTTTGACTCTATAAATGGAAAGGATGGAACTTTTTTTGAGTAAGTCCCCAATAGAGTCGTCAAACTGTTGGTTTTAAAAAATGCGGGTTTGAACCACGAGAGCTTGTCAAGCTCTCACAATGCTTTTGGCCAATGTACAAGGCCAATTGATGGAATTGAACCTTCTTCTCTTTAGGTTTTGCTAGACCAAGTCAGGTGAACCTATATGAATGATACAAACTTAAATGTGTTTCTTGGTTGATCAATCTATCCACAATGGCATAGGGAAGTGGATAGATAAAATAACTACAACTACTCCTACTCCTACTGTATAAAATGAAAGGATTTGAATAAGTTATTTGATATGAAATTAAATCTTTGGGTTGTGGTAGATCAATGCCTTCTATCCACATGGGCAATGGAGTCAAAAAATAGAAAATGACATGTATTTTCCTTCTCTATTTTAATTCAAGTTGTTAGGCACTTTATAAACTAAAATCTTATGATTGGCATAGAATTGTATTTATTTATTGCTTGCAAAAATTATGCTGGAATGTTCTCTAACCTGGTTCTTCTTAAATTATCCAAAAGAAATCTCTCAAACACTATGACTTACTTGAAGGGATTTAATTTTGATTTGTAGACACCAGCAAATAAAAATCACACAAAGTGAAAACATGCACTTTGATGAATCAAGATTATGCTTGATACATTAATTCAAATGATTAGAAGACTTCGAATTGGAGAGAACCAAGATAAAAAATAATACAATTTATAGCATCTCAACAACTAAACTCAGAAAGTTTTCACCAATTTATGAACTTGTTCTCCATTGCATTGTTTCAGGAAGGTCTATACATTATTCCCATTCCCAGTCTTGGTTTTTGAGAAATCTATCTCCTATCTACCTCCTTCTTTCTAATTTTTCAATACAATTTATATGATAAATTTCAAACGTCACAACTCTTAAGTTGACTAGTAAACCTGTTTAAATTCCTTAACAACAATTTAAAATATTTAATTTTGTTGCCTTATCGGAAAATTAAATATTTTTTACATAGTTATGCATTCGATTTTGTTTTAATACTTTTCCCATCATTTCACTTTATATTTCGCTGCTTTTACATTTGCTATCTTCATAGGCTTTATTCATATTTACCACTTTGACTTTGACTGGTCCCAAGACTAACTGTCACAGCTACCTCCATCGCCTACCGCCCTACCATGGTCAACATGTTGACCGACCGCAGTATCATGGTGATCGTCCTTCACTGTTACCTATACTACCGCGGTCATCATTCTAGCTAGCTACGGTATTACGGTAACCGCTATTTTCACTGACCTCGCTTCTGCAAACACTATTCACCATGCTACTGCAGTCACTGGATTGACTGTCGGTGGTACTGCAATAGCTGCTAACTTCACTGATGCCTGCCGCTCACCGCTAACGGCTCTTCTCTTGACCAAGCTAACTGTATATCACACCACTGTGGTGTGTGAGATGATCACCAGTGGTAGAGTGGTAAGCATCTCCTACTATGCCGATAGGTATCTCCTCCGTTTGCTGACTTCCATGGCGCCACCGGGGTCTATGAGATGACCCCCTATGGTTTTGCGGTAATCGGTCGCTGGCCACTAACCATCAACCTCCGTCGCTTCCCCTTGGCCACCACAATCACCACAGTCTATGGTTTAACCACTTTTCATACTACAGTATGTCCTATGACTACTCACATGTCGATGAATTACAACCCACTGCAACCCTGCGGTCTATGTTTAGACCACATGTGGTGGTGCAGTAAGCACTTTATGCTTGTCTACTAGCCATTACCACCATATCGCAGGCCCATTGTGGGAGGCCGTGGTAAGGCAGTAAAGGCTTATGAAATGCATATTAAGTAATTGATTAGGTATAAAATGAATAATTAAGTGGATGGGGATTAAAATGAACCATTTTTTATAAAACAATAGAAAAATTATGGATAAAATGGAGAAAAACCTTAGGGTTTTAACAAAGAATAGTGGAAAATCACTTCAACTTTTTATGAAATTTTTGGGTTCTAATAGAGTTACTAGCTTTACTGACTTCAAATCATTGCACCCAATCGAAGGCCTACAAAAAATTTATCTAGAGTTGTTCGTTTGTCAAAAATTGATCTAGAGGTGTTGTTGTCGAAAGGGCCCCAAGAACTAGTAGACATTTTTGACTTCATCACTTTTCAAAAAAATAAAAATCTTTCATTTATTTTCCAGTCTCTTTTGGAAACTCATGGAATTCATCATAGTTGTTGAAAAGCTCCTTCAGAACCTTCTTATGAGGCCTATCAGTCCAATCTACTTTGAACTTTGCCTCCTTGAACTCTCTAGCAGCCACCACTATTTCTGACTATTGTCTGATATCCTTGGTAGCCCATCAAGTTTCAAACCTTATATTCACCATTTTGTCCAAGAGAGTCCCTTCAAGTCCATCACCCTCTTTAATCAGTTGCTCCAAACATTTACCCCAACTATCTCTTATTTCTTGCAACAAAATCCATCATCCACTTTGAGGTAAATCTTCAACAATAACTTGTGTAACAATCTCCTCAAATATACTAGTATGTTTTCTTATGTCATATTGAGCTTTGAGGAAAATTTTCACATGTTTAATAATTATTTCAAACCTAGAGGTGGTGATTTTAATAACACTTTTGAGGTATTTAGGATCCTTGTCTCCTAAAATTCTCGACTCCATCAACATTTCCTCAGATGTCCTATTAATAGTTTTCAAAACCCCTAAGGTACTTCCTATACTTGTCTTCTTCTTCCCACCCTTCCTTAGTCTTTTCTTTGATTTCATTGAGAAGGGTAAGAGCTTCATCATAATGTTTGTACCCTTCCTTCAGAAGCTTCTCAATCTCCTTCTTAAAATCATCAAACCAAGTAGCCTTTCTTTTCACTTAGTTAGCTAATCAACTTGCTTTGCACTAATTAATACATGAACTTCTGAAGGTGTTGGCTGTTTGGAAGTGAAGGTGGTGAGTCCCTTCATAAATATTCTCAATTGCCTCTCTTGAGCCTTGAGTTCATCTTTGGCTTGCTTGTCTTTGATCATCCTTGATTTTCTAGTGTGGCCACGATATCAATGAGATTCATTTGCTAATTTTTTTTTTGCTTAAATATATTGACAATACTTACTTGATAATCTAAAACTTGTAGCTCCTTATCATCCTTATCATCTACTAGAGTGGAAATCTCTACTACCAAGTCCCCATCATCAATGAGCCTTGTGGGATGAATGGCTCAAGTATTCTTATTAGGCTTCACTTTTTCTACCTCTTTTATCATGTCATACCATGTTATCGGTTGGGATTGAACTTGTTGTCTTTTCTCCAAATTTAACTTAAGCCATGTAGAAGAAGTTGGTTGAGTTATTGCCTATTGATCACTAGGAGGCATTAATGGAGGACGTGTAGAATAAATTATTTCCACTATATGCTCAAAGGAAGCCCTTTTTTTCTCCTCTTTTTCTTTTTGCAACCTTTATTTCTCTAACCTCTCATTTTTTAATTTTTTTAATTTAAACTTCTTCATCTCCTCCTCCTTTTGTGCAAGCTCCTCTTCATATCTTAATATTTGTTTCTCCAATTCTATTACACAAGCTTCCTCTTCCACTACTCTATCTTTCTCAACTTTCTCCTAGAGTTTAAGCTCTTGTGCATGGGATTCTTCTTCCTGAGCTAGCTCTTCATCCTTTCTTCTTTGTTCCTCTCCTTCTTTAGCTAACCCTTCAGTAACTTGTTTTTGAGAAATGACCAATATTTCCTTTTGCTAATTATCTGTTAACACATCTTTCATTTTGACCTCATTCCAAAGGCGTCCCTCCTAGAGCCTAGTGTCCTCTTCTCCATCTTCAACTTCATCTTCATCCCTCTCCAGATATTCTTCCCATTTTGCTTTTTCCTCTTCATCATAACCTAAGGCCACTAGGGATTATGTTACATCAATTATTGGAGGCCCTTCCTCTTTACTAACTTTAGCTCTCAAATTTGATGGTGCATTGGGAGGAGTACCTTTAGTTTGCAAAGGCATAGTAGAAGGACCTTCCTCAATACTTTCTTCCCCAGGGTACACTCTAGTCAAAGGTTGGACCCCAAGACCCCCTACAACCCCTGTAGTAGCAGTAGCATAAGTGACCTTAGCCTTTTCCAAAGCTTCAGTGACCTTCTTCATTGAAAATTCTTCCTCTATTGGGGAAGATTCTTCTATTTGTGTAGTAGTCTTCTTCAACCTCTTATATTGTCTTATTTTAGTGGAGGAAGTGGGTTCACTACTAGAATCCTTCTTCATTGAGGCCTTAACTGTTTGTTGTTTAAGATGGAGATTAAGTCATTTAAGGATTCTATCAACAACTACCTATGAAAATTTATGGATATTAGTTTCCTCTTTCTCCATCTAATTGATTGGCTCCAAATCCTTGGTGTTCACCTCAGCCATTTCATAATGGGGATCAAGAGTGATCCCATCATCACTAGTGCCTTCAGGTATGTCCCCTCTTACCTTAAAGTCCTTTATTTGGGGAATGGTCAACCTTTCATATCCCCTTCTTCTCACTTCAAAATTATCTTACAAGTTTTCCCAAAAGTCTTCGAGAAGTGGTTGATGGAAGGGAAACTATTAAGAATATAAACCATTCATCATCCCCTTAAGATCAAATTCCTTTATGGATGTATCATGTTTAAAATTCATTTCTCGAGACTCCTCAATTGCATATTTGGCCGCTATAGAGGAAGAATGAGAATAAAACCCCAATTTCATGGGAATGAATGGCAACCGACCTTGTGTATTGCAGAAAACTTGCTATTCACCTTGGCTTCTTGATGAGAAAACTCCATCAAGACCCACCTATCACCACAAAAACTTGGTAATCTGAAAGGGTTCTTGTCATATCCAAATAGTCTAAAATAGATGGACTTGGGGTACTGGACAATCCAATATCCCCACTCTTCAATAAATTTCATTGCTTCCCATGACAACCTGAAGCCAACATCTCCTATGATATGATTAATGATAACATACAAAAATGCATCATTCACCCTTTTGAAGTGTCTTTATGCTGCCTTCAGCTTCGATTGGTCTTATTGTTCCTACACTTTCTTCTAATCTAAACCATCACCCATTGATCCTACAACACTTAAACTGAGAAACTATACCATCCTTGTAGCACATTAGATCACAAGACATGTAAAATATCTTGGTTTCCCTTACTTTCATCATTTGATCATGGATGTTATCTAAAATTATCTATCCCTAGTCTAAATGTTATTTCCCATCTAGAATCAGGTGAATAAATGGGAACATCCAATTCTCAAAGGTATGAGAATCTTCTTTCCCATATACTCTTGCTAGCAATGTTATCATATCACCAATATCCCCACATAAATCAGACCTCTTAGGCTTGGGTGGCATCTCCTTTATTAATTTCTTCTCTATTTTTAGCAACCTATTATTAATAAGCCTTTTATTACCTTCCACATTCACTACCCACCATTCAAGTGCATCTACTTCAAACATAATCCTGGGGTTGGCATGAGGAGGAGGATCAAAAACTAATTTGATCATCCCTAGAGTTAAATTAATGATCTCATTTCCTTGTGAATCAATGCATTTCCTTTGGGTTGGATTGTAGGTTTGTGCAACAATTAGTATAAATTCTAGACATTTCACAACAATAGGAAATGTGGCTACATGTGCCAACCTAGAATTCGTAATCCTCTTAGCCCTTGGGGGATCATTTCTAAAAAAATATCATCATAAAACTACTTCAAGTCAATGTGGCCCACAAGTGTATCGATAATTTTCATAACATCAGAGTCAAACTTGGATGGCACCGAAGTCCCTTGGAACTTGTACTTCATATTAATAGGAACCTGCTCTGGTTTTAGCTTCTTAACCCTTGCTCCCTTTGATGTTCCTTCACCAACTACTTCTTCCTCTAAATCAAACATTTGTTAATACCTACAATGCTGACCATTATTAGACAAAATAAGAAATGTAAGGAAATAAATTAGCTCAAGAATTGATACTAAATCCCATTCATTCAAGTTAAATTCCTATTTTACAAGTCAATCTAGTGTTTTCAAGTTTTTTGTTTGGAATGGAACCAAGAATTGATGGTTTAATGCCTAACACTAAACTATGTTGGAAATCAGGACCGAGAAATACCTTGAACATGACCCTATTATAACATCCTTTTAATATTATCAGACATCAGGATTAGGTTCAAAATCAACACCAACACCGAGAATGGTGAAAAGACTTTAGTTTTGTTTCGAGCTCTGATCTTGCAATGTGTTTGGAAATCTAGATCGAGGTTGCACTAAGCACTGACACTATAGATGGGATCAATTGGGCGATTAATCTTAGTTTTGATCCTGATGAGTCATTGAAAGTTAGGATTGGGATGTTTTTGAAGACTCAAGCAAAAGAGAGGAGACAAGATTGAGTAACGTCCCAAGTTCGGATCTCGAAAAGGTATCAAAAGTCACAATCAAGATCTTGATTGAAACTAGAATTAAAGGAATATGAGTGGGCATGGGTCAACCCTAAGTTCAAATCTTGACGTTGTGTGAAAATTCAAAATTATAATGGAACTAGTTGATGGAATTTAAAAGTATGTGAAGGGTTTGGTGCTCATTCGAAATCTAATCCTAATAGCAAAGTGGGGATCAAAATTGAGGCATGAGTTGGGATCATGACAACAACCCTTGAACATATTTAGGTAATGACCTAATCTCTACTTCTGATGAAGGATCAAAACTCAAGGTTGGGACATGAATAGAATTTGGTCCCAAGCAATAACAATAGGTTGTAGTGCAGTTCCAAATCTTGATTCCAAAAGGAATGTAGGAATCACAATCGAGACTACACCAAATATGAAGGAAATTAAATAAATTTAACTATATCATAAAACACACCTTTGAGGATCAATATCGAAAGACTCACGATTTATAACTATTAGAATTTTAAAGTTTGCAAATTTAAAAAAAAACTCGCTTAAGAAGTACGAAAACCCTGGGTAAACTAGGGAACGATAGGAATAGAAAACCCACAAATAAAACACAAAACCAAACAAGAAAAAAAAACAAAAAGAAGGATAATAAACTAGAGGGTTCGAGGAAAAACAAAAATTCACCAAAAAGGGTGACAATAAAAGGGAAAACAAACCTGGAAGCACAAGGAAAAAAAGAAAATACGAAAGAAGAAATACAAACCAGTGGGAAAGACCAACACGCAATCAAGAAATGAGAAGGAAAACAAAAGAGAATATGCCTACCTCACAAATTCAATGGAAAATCCAACCTCATAGTGATAAAACTAAGCTCAAGCTCAATCTCTAACCCTTCGCTCCACTCTAGTTCACGCTATCAAAGTGTACAAGCCAAAATGAGTGAAAACCAAGGAGTAGCGGGAATAAAAACTCATTCACATGTGTGAATAGATGTTCATCAATGTGGGTAGGTCAGGCCTTAGGATCAGGGAAGAATTCATAAATGTACCATCTCTAGAATAGAAGGTAAGCCAGAATCGGGATTGGAAAGGGACTTGATACTGGAACCTTCAGTGAGTGCAAATTTCTAGAAAATTTCTAAAATCTGAACCCAAAGAAACAAAGATAAATGTGGGAATTAGGATCGGGATGGTACAAGAAACAAGAGCTTTGGAAAATTTCCTAGTTTTAGTTATGGCCCAATGTCTGATTCTGAAACACACAAAGGGAGAGTCAGAAATCAAAATCGAGATGAAGATAGGAACAAGAAATTTAGAAAATTTCTTGGTTTCGGTTCCATGATGTCTGATTCTGACACAAAAAAACAAACAAGGAAGAAAAGTGGAGGTCAAGATTGGGATGAAAATAAGAACCTACACTTTTAAAGGTGTAAGGTGACAATTCTGATCTGATACCCAAATCCGATAGAACAAAGAAAATGCAAGGCAAAGCATGAGGGTTGGGATCAAAAAAAGAAAAACAAAAAAAAAACTTGAACTTTAAAAAGTAACAAGTGATAGTGACAGTCTGAAACCTGAACCTAACCAACAAAGGAGAATAAGGACTAAGGAGGAAAAGGACAATTCCCAAAGCCCAATAATGAACATAAGAGACATAAACAACAAAGGGGGATCCATTTTGACCAAAAAACAAAATGGGGTGGTTATGCAAGGGATAACATGACCCCCTTTAATTACAATCTCTTTTCTTTGCTACCCAGTCAAAACTTCTATGAGTCATGCACCACTGATAGATTACAACTAAAATACAATGATTATAGTTTTTGTTCTTCCTTTATCAGGAAGCATTCATGGCATTGAGATATACCCATATTTAATTCTATCACATAGAGTCTTCTAGGATTGGAGAGCTGCAAACCTTAAATCGAATACACATTTAATGTAATTCTCTATTCATAAAATCAAAATCCAATTTTTGTTTTCTTAACGCTCTGTGCCACCTTTCTACAACTCAAATCACCAATAAATTTGATGTATGGAGTAGGTAGACCAATTGAATTCATTATACTTATCAACTTCCAATTAGGAACTGCTTTCATGGATTTAACCATTTGAAACCACCATCTTTGAATTTTGACCATTGTCTTGTCACTTTGCACCATGATCCATGGTTTTCCTGTTGTCACCCCCCTTTAAAACACTACCATCGGATGAGTCTTCCTTTAAACAAGTGTCATCAATCATAGTTTGTAGAGCATTATTGTATCGTGATGAGTCATATTGGGGTCATGCCAATGAATACCATTCTCCTCAATAAAATTATTTCCACTGGAGAATCCACATCATCTCCATGCATTTCACAATAAGGATTTGAATTGCCAAAGTGATCAATCAATCTTCACCACTTGTCATTACACATTGCCAATAATCTTTGTTATTCCCAATTAGGTCCCACCAAGTTATTTCCATGTATTACTATGACAAAGGGATAACAAAGAAGCACTCTTTGAGATACACCTTTCACACTGACAAGGTCCCCAGCTAGATGTTGAAGAGATTGGGAAAAGGGTCTCATTGAACTTTACCAGTCACTACGATGAAGAGCCATCAATATATCAAGCCAGTGAAAAAATACCTCACAACAAATCACCATTATCTCATCGGTAGCTCCACCATTATTTTATACATCATTTCTATGTCGAAGAGACATAGAACATTCTCTTTCTGAAAGAAAACTTTCACACCAACCACTTCACAACAAATATATGAAGCGGAAGATCACCACATTGAAGAGAACGATAAAACAGTCATGTCAAGCACACAATTTCACCTCGATGTCATTCAAAAACCTTGACACCCACTCATCACTACATCGAATGAACTAATCCTTGACTCCTTTTCACTTTTGAACATCACCCCAAAATAAATGCATGAACACCACTAACTAGAAAACTAGACATGCCAGGTAGGTCATTGAACAATGTAGTCAAATTAAGTTATCACTTGAGAAATCCTGCAACCACCAACCACAAGTCACCGACCAAATAGAATTATATCTAAGATTTATGACTATAGCAACCTTAGGGTTTAAGTGATAAACCCTAGCATCACCTGAGAGCCAAGATAATTCATTCTGAGTGTATCTTTCAAATTTTGAATCTGCAAGGCACATTTTGGGAAGGGTCTCAAGGATCCCATCAGACATCTGAATTCTATTTCACAATATTCCTCACCTTTTGACATCAATGACAATAATATTCCAACAATCTCCCCCATTTTCATTGATGGAAAAAATCTAAATTCTCATATAAAGTATATCATAGAAGTTCTATGCCAATTAGGTTATTCACACAACTCCCCTTGTGATATACATCTCCTCTCTACTCAACTTGCTCTTTATTTTGAGCATTTGCATCATTTGGATCATATCTCCCCCTTTGAAATTAATGTAAAAGGGTTAAAATACATACACTCCCCTTGAGAATATGCTCCCCTTTTGATAGACAATACAGAGAGAAAGAGGGAATTCTAAAATCCTCAACCATCAAGTCATTATAAATTTGTAAAACAAGTTATCTGACTTGATCGTGTTGTACTTGTCTAGGGTTAAAGAGGTAATCAATGAAACTATCCTTAGATGTGTTTTGTATCACTAATGCTTAGTGATATGATGTGGTAGAAAGCACTCTGAGCTTATACCTTAGGTATTCCAACTGCTTGGTGGGAAGAGGCTTGGTGAAATATCAACCAATTGTTCCTTTGTAGGAACATACTTCATGTTGACTTCCTTGCCTACAACCTTTTCTTTGATGAAGTGATACTTAATTGATATATTCTTGGTTTTGGAATGAATCATTGGGTTTCTTGAGTTGTTGAGAACACTTGAATTATCACAAAGAATATCAATAGGCTCTTTGTGGTCCACTTTGATGTCCTTTAAGGTCTACTTCATCCATAAGACCTGAGTACAACATGCAACTACTGTAACATATTTTTCTTTTGTTGTAGAAAGAGTAATAGACTCTTGCTTCTTACTCATCCATGGCACTAATTTGTTTCCTATAAAGAAAGCTCCTCCACTAGTGATTTTCCTATCATCTATACTTCCAGCCTAATCAACATCAGTATATGTGGTCAAGGTAAAATATTTTATTTTGGGGTACAACAACCCATAGTGAACAATGCTCTTAATGTATCTAAAAAATTATTCCTACTGCATTGATATGAGACTCTTTTGGTGTAGCTTGAAATATTTCAACCATGCATAATACTTGCATAATGTCTAGTCTTGATGCAGTTAATTAAAGCAAGCTTCCTATCATTGACTTATACTAAGTGTGATTTGCATCAGGTGACTCATCCAATTTTCTTAATTTACAACCAGTTATCATGGGGGTACTAACTAGTCTACTATCTTCCATGCCAAAAATTTTAAGCATTTCCTTAGCATGCTTAGTTTGAGATATGAATATCCCATTATTCGTTTGTACAATTTTTAAACCAAGGAAAAATGATAACTCTCCTAACATAGACATTTCAAATTCATCTTGCATATTTTTAGCAAATATTTGACACATTTTATAATTGGTACCTCCAAAAATGATGCCATCTACATAAAAAATGACAACTATCATTTGCTCACCTTTTGATTTGAAGTATAAATTATTATCAGCACATCCTTTCTTAAATCCTTGTTGTTGTAGATACTGGTCCAACCTAGAATACCATGCCATGGGTGCTTGTTTTAGACTATACAATGCCTTACTGAATCTAAAAAAATAATATTCTTCTTTTGAAAGTTGAAAACCTTCTAGTTTTTCAATTATAGACTTCCTCTTCATGGGTTCCATTAAAAAAGGAAGATTTAACATCCATTTGATATACCTTGAATCCCTTGTAAACTAAAAAGTAAAGAAATATTCTTATTGCTTCTAATCTTGCTATAGGTTCAAATGTTTCTTCAAAATCAATGCCTTTAACTTGTGCATACCCCTTTCATACCAATCTGGCCTTGTTCCTAACTAAAACTCTATCTGCATTCAACTTATTTTTGAATACCCATTTAGTACCAATTACATTTTTTCTTGATGGCCTAGAAACTAATTCCCATGTATTTTTCTTCTCAATTTTATTGAGTTCCTCTTCCAAGGCCCTTATCGAGTTCTCATCCTTGTTGTCTTCATTAAATATTTTTGGTTCGATCTGAGACAAGAGAGAAAAAATAACTTGTTCCTTATTCCTTGCAAGTCTTCTCCTGGTCAGAACACCTTCATTTTTGTCACCAATTATTTGATCTATAGGATGATCCTTTTGCACATATTTTCTAGGAGCTCATTCAACTTCTTCTTCATTCTCTTCTTCCTCAACTGCTACACCTACATCATTATTTTCAGATTCAATCTCAAGGTTATTTCTACTAGACTTAGCTTGATTTGTATTTTCATCCACCTTGACATTTATGCTCTCTACTAATTTGTGTAGTATCTTGTTGTAACACTTATAAGCTTTGCTCTTATTTCAGAAACCTAATAAAATTCATTCATCACATCTTGACTCAAAGCTTCCTAAATCTTCATCTTCTCTCTTGATATAACATTTGTTGTCAAACACCTTGGAATGCTTGACAGATGTAGGCCTACCAAACCATAATTCATAAGGAATTCTACCATTGTTTGTTCTTAGCAGGGCTATGTTCTGAATGTACATAGTAGTTTGAATTGCTTCCTTCCAAAATGTATCAACCAAATCCACCTTATTTAATATAGCTCTAGCCATTTCCTTCACAATTTTGTTTCTTCTTTGTACCACTCCATTCTATTATGGAGTTCTAGGTGTTGAATACTGTCGCTTAATTCCATAATTTTTACAATATTCTTTGAATTCACTTGATGTAAATTTACCACCTCTTTTTGACTCGAGACACTTAATTTTCTTTCCAGTCTCTTTCTCCAACAACTTTCTTAAAATTTTAAACTTCTCAAATGCTTCTTATTTCTCTTTTAGAAATTTTACCCATGCCATTCTAGTATAATCATCAATCAACAACATAAATTACCTCTCACCTAGTAGCCCCTTTGTCCTCATGGGACCACACAAATCAATATGATTTATCTTCATGGGTTTTATAGTTGAATAATCTTTTGTTGCTTTCCTTGCTAGCATCCTTGGCAAATTTTATTTTTAGGCTTTGTTATCTTTGGCATATTTCTAACCAAACCTTTTGAGCTTATCTTTACCAAATTTTTGAAGTTTTCATGCTCCAGTCTTCTATGACATAGCCAAAACTCATCAGCTTGGTTGATTAAACATGTTTGACCTTCCACATCACATAGGTTATAGAGATTACTTTCTATCCTTACCCCTTCAACAATTGTCTTACCATTTTTCCTTATCTTGCAACCATCAAAATTAAATACAACTGTGTACCCATTATCACACATCTAACTGACACTAAGGATATTATGTTTCAAACCTTCAATATAGAGCACGTATTTAGTCTTATTCTTCCCATCTATTCTCAAAATTCCTTTACCATAGATCTTGATAGTAGTATTATCACCTTGGTTTATTGATTCTCCTTTTCTCATTTAAAGTTTGATGAATTTACTTTTATATCCAATCATATGCTTGGAGCAACCACTATCCTTTACCCATAAATCTTGTTCCTTTGCATGTAACGTTGTTTGGGAAATCATAGATTGGCCTTAATTTTTATCTTTCTCCTTCCACATATTTTTAGGTTTCTTTTCAACATTCTCTTCCTTTTTCTTAGAAACTTCAACTTCCTTTTCAACTTTGGAAGATGTATTTTTCTTCTTCTCAAATTGAGCATTTGGCCTTAAAAATTTTTATTTATAGTTTCTAGCTACATGACCAATTTTTTTTCCATTAGAACAAACTATATTCATGTCAACCAAGGGAGAAAATGTATTTTTTCGTACAAAATTTGTATTCTTCCTTGAAATGACTCTACATTCTCTAGCCATATGACCAAAATTGTTCCAAGTATAGAAATACCCATTAAAGTATGATGAGTACATGGTCATTTTTTTTCTCTCAGATGGATGAGGAGATCCTCTTTGTTTAGGCCTCCTTGGATAGTATATTCTTTTGAATCCATCATTTTCTATTCTCTTTTTTTTGTTTCTTCTTTTGTTGATCAAGAAATTCCTTGTTATCTTTCTTGTCTCCAACCAATTTATTCTCTTTATCAAATTTCTCTTCATATTTAGAGGCTTTTCCTTTGTCAAATTTATCACCACTAAGGATTGATTTTATTTTTCTCTAAATATTTCTGGTGCAAGAGCACCAAGTTGCTTTCAAGCCTCCATGAGGCCATTTGTAAATAGTTGGTCTATTTTATGTATTTCATATTATAATAAGGTTTATCAAACCATTTTATAGGTGTTTGAGTCTTAGGAAGTAATATTTGAAGTCATTTGTCAAATAATGTTTAAAGTTGTTCCATATTGTAAAAATTGTAAAAGTTGCTCAAGAAAGTTGTCAAGCAACTTGTCAAAAATGTCATTAAGGTGTTTTTTCAACAAACTAACTAAAAGGTGGTTGAAAATAGTTGGTTTTGGTTGTAAATGTATAAGTACACCCTCCAAAACTCGAATTGGGGAGGTTGGAGACATTACTTTTGAAGTTTGAAGAATGGCAACCTCAAGTTTTGTATGCATTTTCTGATTTTTAGATTGTTTTCAGGTTGAAGTTGTGATTTGTATGGACTGGTATGCATCAAAATAATGGAATATCATATATGGATGGAAAGATATTTGTTTCTAGTTTCCAATTATTTTTGTCTCATTGAATTTTATTGATTTTTGTGGAAGATATGACTATTTTGGTGAGGGCAGGTTTGAACACTGCCTAGGGTTTGCAGTTTTGGGAAAAATGCAATAACTTTAGTTTCGACGATTGGATCTTCATAAAAATTGGAAGGGAGGTCTATAATTATGTTATTTGAAATCTCACTGAAAGGATTGTCTTAATTATTTGTTTTGTAGAAGATATTAATGACTGTTCATTGCATTAAATTATGGGCTACCATGGCTATGTTTCCAATGTGATCTAGAATGAACTTAACCATTGTTTGAGATGAATAATTTTATGAAAGTTGTCAAGTAAATGGAATGTTGAGTTGTGAATCCTCTTTGCTCTGCATCAATTTCATAGATTTTTGCAGAGGCATCAACAACTGAGCTCTCTCCTTTCTCCAATCCTAAGCCTGATTTTTCTTTATTGGTTGGAATTTGCATACTCAACAAATCACTAAGAATTTTAGTACCACCCTTTAATTTTAGAAATTTATTAATCCGATCATTGGCTTTCTCAAACCCTTTTCTGAAGGAAACTATTTCTACCTCAAGCTTCAAGCATCTATCCATTTCAGATTCTAGTTTGGACTTCATTACCTCTTCACTTCTTTTAGCTTCTTCAACATGAAGTTTCAGGTTTACAACCATCTAATTTCATTTTTCAAGCTCTTGAGTTAGCTTATGAAAATAATTTTGAGAATTCATTTTTAGTTTCTTGTTTTCCCTCTTAAGATCATGAAAATTATCTCATAATTCATCAAGATCTTCAATAGTGCTAATCAATTCTCCCTCAAGATCAACAACTGCTTCCTCTTCATCATCATGTGAGTCCTTAACCTATGCATCCTTTTGATCTTGAGTATCCTTGGCCATAAAGAGGAATTATTTTATAACTTCTCTCATCACAAGAGCATGATCTTGATCATCATTTGAACTATTACTAGCATCAGATGCATCACTTCCTTCTTGAATGTCCAAGATCTTTTTTTTCTTTCCAAAACTCATCCTTTTAGGATAAAAGGATTTCTTCTTTTTTAGAATTTTCTTCTTTATCATATGAGAATTCAGAAGCAAAGTGACCTATTCTTCCACAATTAGAAAACTTAAAGGTAAGCTTACCTTTTTATTTTATAGATCCTTTCCTTAGTCTCCTTATGAATTTTTCTTCTTCTTCATTAATTTCTTCATGATCTGATGCACTGTCAACAACCTTGTCCTTTTTATCAGCTTCATCTTTTCTTTCTTAAAGACCTTAAATATAGATTCTCTCCTAGAAGGCTCAACATTTGGAATTTTCATTGCATATGCAATAAATATACCATGTAACTCATCAAGAGTGATTTTATCCACTTCTCTTCCTTCTTCAATTGCAGAAATTTTGGAATCACATTTAGTTGTCATGGACCTTAGAAATTTCAGCACACCAAAATATTATTTTACTTATTCTTGATATCCTCTAATAGCATTCACTATATCATCAAATCTCAGTAGATAGTCTGCAATATTCAGCTCTTTAGTCATCTTCAAACCCTCAAAATTTTCTCTTAACACTTTTAGCTTTTCCAACTTTACCTTAGTATCTCCTTCATAGATCTTGCTTAATTTTTCCTACACATCATATGCAGTATCACAGTGCATATCCTTTCTATGCACGTAATCTAAAAAATTATTCATAATGGAAAACCATTCTTTTTCATTATTCTTATAATCCTTCTTTCCTGTAGCATTAGTGGGAGGAGTAGAGGGGGTAACATACTTATTATTGACTAACATCCAAACATTAAATCCAAGAGAACCTAAATATATTTTCATCAAAGAACTCCATTTAGCATAGTTTGTTCCATCAGACCTAGGTGTCCTGTTTGAACCTTCCTAACTTGACATTGTGTTCACTTATCCAAGATCTACCCGAGCTAATAAATCTTCTTCTAGGGAACCTAGGGCTCTGATACCAATTATTGGAACACAAGGATCTACTAAGAGGGGGGGTGAATGAGTAGATACTGATTTTTTTTACCTCTCAACTCTTAGTGCAAGATAACTATTTTAATTCTTAATGTGTAGACAAAAATTAATAAGAAAACACATAAGAGAGCATATATGTAATCATCACATAACACAAAATGTGCGTAGAAAACCCAAGGATGGGAAAAAAACATGGTGATAAATGTTGTTAGGATCTACTGTCCTAATCCATCCTCACAAGCATGAAATTTAGTTATAATAATTTAATGGAACCAACCCTATGGAGAATCCAATCCCTTGGTTTTAGGAGCAACCCCTCCAAGGAAGCACCACTCCCTAGACTAAGCTTCTACATAGATATCTGATGGCACCCACCAATCAGATTTACAATGCTAAATATTACAATTTTAATGTCAACTTTATGTTGAAACTTATTTGCAACTGCACTTACACGTATGTTCTCTACACTGCAACTCTCCTTTTTCTTTGCAACTCATAATCCACCCTACATTTACCTCAATTTTTTGCATATCTATTCTCTGCATCTTTTTCTTGCTCAACACCTCATCCCTTTTCTATAATACACCATTTTGAATGAGTGGAACCCAAACAAAAAGCATCAATACAATAAAGGGGTTTACATTGAGCACAAATCAAGATATGAATTCTTTATTTTTGTTTGGTTAAGCTTATTTAGGCATAGTGCATTCTTTCTCTGATATAAGGTTCTCTACACTCTACTTCACTAGTCTCGTCCTTCCCACACTTTTCTATCTCACCTTTTATTATTCTTTTGACCCCCTTTAGTTATAATATTTTCTTTGCTACCCAGTCAAAACTTCCTTGAGTCATGCACCACTAAAAAATTAAAACTTAATGTAATGATTATGGATTTTGTTCTTCCTTCATCAAGAAGCATTCACAACATCCAGCCATACCCATATTTAATTCTCACATAGAGCCATCTAGGATTGGAGAGTAGTAAACCTTAAATCGGATACACATTTAATGTAATTCTCTGTTCATAATATCTAAATCCAATTTTTTTTCACTTAGCACTCTATGCTTTCATTATATAATTTAAATCACCAATAAATTTGATTGTTGGAGTAGGTAGACCAAATGAATTTATTCTACTAGTCAACTACTAGTTAGGAACCACTTTCATGGATTTAACCGTTTGAAACCACCATCCTCGAATTTTAACCATTGGTCTTATCACTTTTTGCCACGATCCATGGTTCTCCTTTCATCATCCCCCTTTAAAACACTACTGTTGAATGAGTCTTCCTTTAAAAAAAAGTTTTGTTTATCTTAGTTTGTAGAGAATTACTATATCAGGCTATCATATTGGGGTCATGCTAATGAATTCCATTATCTTTGATAAACTCCCTTCCACTAGAGAATTTGCATCATCTCCACACAGTTCACAACAAGGATGTGAATTTCCAAATTGATCAATCAATGTTTGCCACTTGTCATTACACATTGCCAACAATCTTCATTATTCCCAGTCGGATCCCACCGAGTGATTTCTATGTATCATTGTGATGAAGGGAAAATAGAGAAGCACTCTCCAAGATACACCTTTCACACCAAAAAGGTCCCCAACTATATTTTCAAGAGACCGAGAAAATGTTTTGATCAAACTCCACTAGTCACTACGATGAAGAGCCATCAGTATATTGAGGGGACACCAAATCACCATTATCTCATCAATAGCTCCACCATTCATCAAGCCATCATTTATATGTTGAAGAGACATAGAACCTTCTCTTTCCGAAAGAAAAATATCACCCCGACCGCTTCACAACAAAGATGTGAAGCAATAGATCGCCACATAAAAGAGATCGATAAAACAATCACGTTGAGAATAAAATGTCTCCTTGATGTGATTCATGAACCTTGACACCCACTCATCGCTACATCGAAGGAACTACTCCTTGAATCCTTCCAAATTCTAACCTTGACCCTAAAACAAATGCATGAACACCACTAACTGTAAGACTAGACATGTAGGTCTAGCCAATGAACAAGTGTAGTTAGCTTAAGATATCACTTGAGCAATCCTACAACCATCAACCATAAATCAGCAACCAGATAGAATTATGTCTAAGCACTATGACTGTAGCAAGCTTAGGGTTTAAGTGAAAAACCCTAGCATAACCCAAGAGCAAGATAAATCATTCTAAGTGAATCTTTCAACTTTTGAATCTGAAAGGCACATTTCTAGAAGGGTCTTGAGGAGTCCATCACGCATCTGACTTTTGTTTCATAACAATCCTCACCTTTTGACATCAATGACAATAATATGCCAACACTCTTAAGAGAAAGTGTCAACACAATGTAGTTTGGAATGATTGGTTATATTGGGGATGCAAAATAGAACCTTTCCTAGTATAAAACCACCCACTGAAACATGTTTTCATTGTCATTTTTTCCCCATGATGAACATAACAAAAATTAAGCTACCTTGCAACTTTATCTTCAATGAATTTGATGCTTTTTTCAACATGCAAAAAATCTCGCCACAACCAAATGACTTAGAGAAATGAAAAATTGAGAGAGGTTATTATGGAGGAACCCTATGTGATCCTATAAATTTATATAAAAAATTTCTAAGTACCATAGGTTTGGAGAAAAAATACATCAAATTTTGTTAGTTTTGACACTTTGGGCTCTTAAGAGAAAAAACCGACACAATGTAGTTTGGAATGATCTTGCATGATGGAATATAAAATAGGACATTTCATAGCATAAAACCACCCACTCAAATGTGTTGGCACTATCAATTTTTCCCTACAATGGATAAAGTAAAAAGTATGCTACCTTGCAACTCTCTCTTCAAAGCATTTAATGCTTTTTTCAAAGTGTGAAAATTTTTTACCATGGCCAAACGGCTTGGAGATATGAAAAAATGAGAGGGGTTATTGTAGAGGGACCCTACATGACCCTATAAATTTAGAAGGAAAATTTCTAAGTGTCATGGTTTTGGAGAGACAACTCATAAAAGTTTTCTAGTTTTTGGTAGTGCTCTTAAGAGAAAGCACTGACACAATGTAGTTTGGGATGATTGGGCATGTTTGGGTGTTAAATAGAACCTTTCCTAGCATAAAACCACCCAACCAAACATGTTAGGATTGTCGGTTTAACCTCACAATGAACAAAACAAAAATTATGCTACCTTGCAACTTTCTCTTCAATGCATTTGATACCTTTTTCAATGTGTGAAAACTTCTTTACATGACCAAAAAACATAGAGATATGAAAAACTAAGAGAGGTTATTGTATATGGACCCTGCATGACCCTATAAATTTAAAAGAAATGTTTCTAAGTACCATAGTTTAGGAGAAACAACTTGAAAAGTTTTTTTTAGTTTTGGCACTTGGGGCTCTTAAGAGAAAGTTTTAGCACAATGTATTCTAGAATGATCAGGCATGATGGTGTATGAAATAGGACCTTGCATAGCATAAAACCACCCACTTAGATGTGATATCACTATTGGTTTGGCCCCATGAAAAAAAAAACCAAAAATTATGCTACCTTGCAACTTTTTCTTCAATGCATTTGGCACTTTTTTTTGTTGAAGATTTTCTAGATTGTTGGAGTTTGTTGATGTTTTCATTAGTGTTTTCATTGATGTCAACCCTTAGTGTGTGGAGATTTTTGGAGTTTTTAAAGAGTTATGGGTCAACCCTAGTGTACATGTGTTGTTTTATATCACATTGATGTCAATCTCCAATATGGTTAGGAGACTGTTAGAGATTGTTGTAGTGTTGTCATTAATGATAGTGAATGTGTTACATCATGTTTCCTTTAGTTTTGTCATTGATTTCAACTTCTAGTGTGGTGTTGAGTAGGTATGTTAGATGGAGAGATTGTTGGTGTTGTAGATTAGGATATTGTTGCAGTCTCTAGTTTGATCATGATGAGAAGTGTTTGTGATATTGAGAAGCTATTTTTTATATTGTAGATATGTTGAGAAGGTGTTTTTGGTGTTGTTGATGTAGCTAGTTCACTTGGTTTCCAAGTGATTTTGAGAAAATTTGAATAAAAGAGTGTAGTATGACAAAGGTGTGTTCATTGTTGTGCTCCATATTTCTTTATGCTTGAATATATGCTTGTGTGGTTTGGATATGATTATTAGAGGTTTTTAGAGGTGTTATATCTAGAGTTTTAGGTTCTAGATTGTACGATAGTGGAAGTTGTGTTTGACAGTGTGTTTTTCTATGTGGAAGGTTGTTTGGGAGAAACAAGATTGATTTGCATTTCTCTGTGTTGTGGTTTCCTATCTTTTGGATTTGGTAATGTGCTAGTATTTTCCATTTCTACCTTTCCCTAGAGTATGTAGTGTGTAGTTTCTTCACAAGCTTGGATTCATAAGTTGTGTTTTCTGGTAGCGTTGTTAGTTGCACAAGATGTTGGTATTCTCAGTTTCAGGTGGCTTGTGGCAATGTTGTAAAATATTTTTATGATGCTATAATATTTTGGGATGTTGTGTGGATGTTGTGAAGTGTTTCTTTGTGCTCTGCATGTTGTTTTCAGACCTAGAGAGGCATGCATGTGGTTGCTTGTTAGTGTTAGTTCAGGTTTGGATGACATAGGTGCTAGTGCTAATTGTGGAGGTTGTTTGATGTTTGTGGAGGCATGGAAAAGAATGTTAGTGTAGATTTGGGTCCTAGTTAATCCTTTGTGTGTTCTTCCTTCACTTATTTCCATCACAAAAGTGTTTGGTGTTGAGCTATTTAGTGGTTTCATGTTTGGGGTGCATACATTTCATTGAGGCTGACATGGAGAAGATTTTTGAGGTTGTGGAGGATACATATACAAGGTTAATTGTTGGAGATTTGGTGTGGTGTGTGAAAGATATGAGTGTGATCAAGTGTGGTAATGTAAGTGTGAGCCTAAACACCTAAGGCTACCAAATTCACTGAGCATAAGGTGTCTACATCTTCAATGTGCCTAAATTTTCCAGAGATAGTGAGTCAAAGTTTTTGGATGTTGCAAATTTATAGTGGTGGATATTTACTATTGCTTCGATATAGTGAATCTCTCTATAATAGTATTCTTCTATTCTTCTTTCTTTCAGATAGTAAGTCCTCTGGGCAATGATCCCTTCTAATAGTGAGCCTAATGTAATTGGTGTTTGTATTCATATATATGTGAGCTAATCCTCACCATGGTTTTTCCCAAAAATTAGGGTTTTCCATGTAAATCTAGTGTTCTCTTGTATATGGTGTTGAATGTATTTATGCTTCATATGTTTACATTCTACTGATGATAATAAGGGTTTAAGTTTTTAATATTCAACTAATTCACCCACCCTCTTAGTTGTCTTATGTTTCTAACATTTTCAATATGCAAATGTAAATTTGGGAAACCATCTAGAAAGTTATGAAAGTGTTAAGAAAAAAAACACATAATGGAATGTAAATTAACTTTATATGATCTTACAAATTCTTATGCACATAATACTAAGGTTTACACATACAAATTGAGTTCATATGTTGGTATATATTTACAAATCCAATGTAGATATTTACAAGTCAGCTTGGCTTTAATAAAAAAAATTATTTACAATCAATCCAAGGAACCATACAAGTTTTTTCTAATTTTTATTGTATCAAGTATTTCCACATGGTCAAAGTCACAAAAATTCCACATGTTCTTGTTCAATGGTCCACCCCCATATTTGATCAAATTAACATTGGATGCCACAACAAGGTTTGAGTAATGAATAATCTTTCGATGCGTTTCAAAGTCCCCAAATAATCAGACATTGGATTTATTAATTGGGTATCTTCTATTCCATGTTCTAGTAACAACCACTGACCCTATATGATATTCATTTTTTTCTCCATCTATAACAAGGGCCTCCAATTTATTTTTTGCCTTAATGTGCAATGATACAAATAATAATTTGCCCCCTCTTCATTTTCTTCATCTACAATCATTGACTAAGCATACCCCACATTGATATGTCTATCCAATTAGATGAATTTAGTCAACATTACAAAAAGACTACAAAGTAAGATAAGATTACAAATTTCTTAAACTATCCAAGTAGAAATATTATCTAGATGAACTAGATATAATACATGATCAAAGTCAACTGAGATGATTCTTTATCTATGATTTTCAATGCCACTGGGAGTCGATATGTCTCAAGTGTGCTTAGACTTCTTATGCACCATTCATCAACCCTCTCCTTTGACTCACACTCATTCCAGGATTGATATGTATATGAAGAAAAAAAGTATACCATCTTTTGCATATGTATACTCCATGAACCTACAATAGAACTTATAAAAGAGTGTAGCTCACTTGATCTTTTCAATGTACATCAATCCACATATTTAATAATTTTATTATTATCTACCAACCAAAAGAAAAATGAACTAAAGACTTACCTTCATTACCTAGACCCATTATAACATTACACCACTTGATGATAGATTTCACATCTATCATCTTTGCATTGTATTTGTACTTTAAATCTTCTCATGCTAAGGCTCTTTTAATACATGCTCATGCACCACCATGCTCAACATTTTCATTCTTGGCCTTAGAGAAATTCCACATATGTTGAATACTAGTGATCTTATGCATCCTGCTCAGCTAATAAAACATCCAGGAGTTCTTGAATTGTGATGTACAATTATCTGGCCATCGATATGCTGACATAATGATATTCCCCTACTAGCCAAATCATGATAGAAAATCTAAAAGAAACCTTGCATGAACTCTATAGAATGTGTGGAATCATCATTGATGTAAAAATGATACTCCCTCAATATCTTCTTTCTATCCTCTATACTATCACCTATATGAATGATTTCTATATGCACAAATATAGAAACCTATGTGGAGTTGTAATACTATGATTGCACATCATTCTATGGTTGTAGTGTGTAGTTCTCTATGAATTTGACAATTTAAATGTTGGTATGAAGTGGAAATGTGTCCTTGTATAACTTGAATTGTGAGTCCAACCATAAAGCTCTATGGGTATTAATTGCATATTATACACTATATTCTCATGAAAAATGCCCATAAACTAATACACCATAATATTTTCACTAACCAATTCACACCTTTTTTCTTCGTTTCTCATCTCTTAGACTGTAAGCCGCTATCTTATCTTTTTGAAATTCCACTAGTTTGTTTCCAATTGTATGTGTACTATCCATATGTTGACAAATTTTAAAATGTTGCAAGCCACCATAATGAGCACATGTGCCATCCAAGCATAATTTCTTATAAAAAAATGACCATCCACTCTTTCACATAAAATGCTAGATATGAAATCCATTGAAGATCTAGGTGGAGCCCTTATGTTACATTCCTAAAAACTATTGTTAGTATTCGAATCTACACCTATATGTCAATAAACATCATAATGATTAGAAAATTAAATATGTACTCTACAACACAAAGTTACATTTGTGTGTGCTTTATTTTAACACAAAAAGGCTTTACAATTTCAAAATATATTTGACTAATTTTATTTGAGGAAACATCTCTTGAAATTTGGAAAAATGTGTGTTTGTCCTATCCAATAAATTATTTGGATGTGGATCATTGATTTGAATACCAATCCTCCTTCTTAAAACATCTCTTTGATTGGAAGATACCCTTGTGTTATTAATCCAAAATTCTTCAAATAGGAATCTCAAGGCTTCAACAATCACTTTATATCTCTATGAAATTCTATCAAAGAATACCCATAATTCATTCTTATTTGGATCCTCCACTCTTTGACATTTTCCCATGGCTCTCATTAGAGATGATCTACTTATTTTAAATGCTTTAATTGTATTTATAATGAGGTTATCTTTCTTGGTTTGATTGCTTAATATTTATGATGTCATGACATGTTAGGTGATATTACTATCTTTAGTGCATGAGGTAGAACCCAAACTCTCATTCACTCATTAGATTCTTTAAAATAGATTTTTCACTTGAATCATTTGATGTTATTAGCCAAAGAATCTTCATGACAGGCCTAAATTTTAGTTGCCTCATTATTTCAACAAATAGCTGACATCTTCCAGTCTCATTTAGCTTATTAAAAATAATCTTCATATCCTCTTAGTATATCTTTGAAAAATATGCATTGGAATCTTATCAGCCATTGGTTTCAAAATATTAGCATCAATATCAATCAAATACTTAGAATTTTTATACAAAACTCTAGCACGTGTTCTCAAAGATTGAGTTGTCTCAACATTAGTGTTGATGGTGGTTTTTGCACAACAACAACTCATACAAAATGTATAGTATCTTATCTCTCTTGAAAGGTTGATCTCTATGAACAAAGAGATAACCCCAAGGTCTCTTGGGTGTCAAGTATTGAAAATGAAGTGAAACAACTCAGTGATAAATGTGAAAATGTTGGTAATCACAAAGGGACCTTACAAAAAAAATACTAGAAACTCTAAACTTACCAGATTTTTCAACACAATGATACTTGAATTCCTAGGTTTAACGACAGTTGAAAGAAATAGCAAAAGATAATGGTTTCAAAACTTCTAAGATTAATATTGTTCCTAAGATTAGAAATATGAAGGATGAAATACTTGGAACAAACCAATCCCTTAAAACTAGTTTCTACTTAACCCAGGTGATACCTACAATCTCACATAAATAGTGCAATCTTCTAAGGAATTAAAGATTTTCAGATCATGGACACTCATTCAATTGAACTAAGCACACAAATATCAGGTACAAGTTGACCTTGCACAACAATCCCAAAATCAAGAAGCTTCCCAAAGTATGAACCAAAGATCACTACAACACTCTAAGCACTAAATCACAAGCACCATTAAATTATTGAACTCTAAATCTAAAATGCATTCATATACTTTCAAGCAATCTCAAAGATAGAACATGAACCATGCAAGAAAATTCAATCCAAAGAAGCCACCAATAATAACACAATGTATTCACATGTATTGAATCACGAATAATAGCAACAATTCTAATGTTCTATATTAAAACACTTGCTTGAAAATAAAACTAATTCCTAATTCTAACTTTGTGCTCTTAAATCTAATCCTCTATAGCCTGTATAACTTTAGTCTAACTAATCAACTAACTAACTGTGTAACCTCTCTAACCTAGACCAATCTCTTTCATAAGAGGTGAAATGCAATACTTATAGAGATACATCCCACACAAGCCCAAGCTAGGGTTACAATGAAGGTCGGCCACCAACCAGATTGGCCTTGGATAGGTCACAATAAATCACCACCCTGCATTGAATGCATGAGGCACCTCCTCAAATTGGCCTTAGATCTCTACAAATCCTGGTTCAGAAAAAATACACCCTATGGGTCACTTCCACCATTAAAGCCTCACCCACATGAAGTAGAAGAACTGTAATGGGCATGCAACATGAGTTTGAATACGAGTCACCAATCAATAGTTGAGTTGGGCACCACGAACAACTTTGATCGAGTCAAACTTATTTGAATTTTTCATGTCACATCCAACTCATATGGATGGCCATCGAGAACTCATTGACCTAACCTTCCCATGTGTAGGCGAGTTTCACCTTCTCGTATCCATAAAGTGTACTTAGTTGTATCTCATGGATCCCAAAACAGCTTTAAAGTACACTCATTCTCTTGATCTTGGAGTCACTTAACTAGAGACTGCCCTATTTGATCTAGCTTGCATTCAAAGAGGACCACAATAAGTATTCATTATAGCATCAAAGTCCACATTAGTCCATCATAAACAACTTTCTAAGCATTGAAGAAATACAAATGATCAATCAAAATCCCTTGGAATATCATTAAGGCACCCTTCTCCAAAGTTTCAGATTTTCATCCCCTCACGAAATTCGGACCAGAAGGGAATTTTTCAGGCCAGGTAGAAGTGGAGCCAAAATGAAGGTGGAAACAAAGCTAGAAGGAGGCAAAAAAAAAGCTATATGGAGGCATAAACAAAGCCAAGCAGAGGTGGAACCACAAAGCCAGACGGAGGCAGAACCAAAACAAGATGAGATCAGAGACAAAAAAAAGTGGAAACAGAACAGGTGGAGGCATAACTAAAATAGACAAAGGCAAAACCAAAACAAGATGAGACCAGAGACAAAAAAAAATAGAAACAAAAATAGAATAGGAGGAGGCGGAACCAAAAAAAGATGAGACTAGAGACTAAAAAAAACATAACCGGAAACAGAACAGGCGAAGGTGAAACAAAAATAGCCGGAAGCCAAAAACAAAACAAAATAGAAGAAGAAACAAAACAAGCGGAGGCAGAACCAAAACTAGACGAGACCTTTTGCAAAGTTATGAGTTTAGTTCCCACCCCGGTTCCATCTCCAATGAAAGGAAAGGAGGAAAAATAAAAAGGAAGACCAAAGAAAAGCTAAGGGAGGAAACCAACCCAAAGGTTGCACACAAGCAAAACAAGAAGATAGGAAGTGGTGCTGGAACTAGAACCCGAATGAAAACTAGACCAAAAAACTTTTTTAAGGTTTAGAGTTTAGTTTCATACTGCTTCCCTCCTCTGACGAATGATAGAAAAAAGGAAAAGCAAAGAAAACCCAAGGGAGAAAATGAACCCAAAAGCCGAACACAAGAAAAAAAATGAAGAAAACAAGAAGGCAAGAAATAGAGTTGAAACTAGTATGGAAACCAAACCAAGAACTTTGTGAAGGTTTAGAGTTTAGTTTCATTCTGCGTCCCACCTCCAACAAAGCAGAGGAAACAAGGTCTTAAAAGAACAACTCCTAAGACCCAGAGAAAACACCAAGGACAACCAAAAGGCAAAGGGAAACCAACTCCAAAGAGGACATCCACAAGACTCCTCAACCACTTGGAACCCAAAGTAGGGGCACTTTACAAACAAGATAATCATTCAATAATAGTGCAAAGTAACCCAATCCCACGACCAAAGGACCAAAGCATCAAAGACCAAATCTCATGATTTTCAAAAACAAGCTCAAAAGGCACAACCATAGAAAAGAGCCAAAAGACCAAGCAAAAAGGGGGTCCCTACTTTCAATGGGGTATGTGTGCAAAAACTACACAACAAATGGTGACTCCACTGGGGAAATTCTCTAAAGCATTTCAATGACAAACTAGAATCAACCCAAAATCTTTTGTTTTAGTCCATGGATCAGGTTACCTATGGACAAGGTTTTAGAAATCACAAAAAAGAAAACCTTTCCTCTACTTGGGTCAAAGTATGTTTCTATGCACTAATTTCCTTTTCCTTAGTTGCAAAAGGGACCAAACTTAGTCTGATAGGGCTACATAAAGATTCCAACTCCAAAAGCAACTTGGATAGAGCCTTGTTACTAGTTAGGCGTCCATAGCCCTAACAAGGTTATCACTGTGACCCTCCCTAGCATAGCTCTACTACCTACTAGGCATCCATAGCCTAGGTAGAGATACAAGGATACCCATGATAAGGTGAAAATTTCTTTTGATTTTCAACATTTTATTTTTCCTTTTTTTATTTTTGATCTTCTCTTTGAGATCTTTTAAACTTTCCCTTTCACCTTGCGAGCAATGAACCCCACACTCAGGGATGAGAACCACAATGGCGGTGGAGCGGAATATAAGATTTTTCACCTAGTCAGAATTCATAGAGACCATATGCAACCTTGTAAACTTTAAGATTAGTGTGTAAGTATGAGACCCAAATACATTCCAGAATTTGACTTACTCAAGTGACTCCAATTCCAAGCATATGCAACATCGGATGAAGGAATTCCACAAGCTGACTCTGAAAAGATGATTAGAGTTTATAAAAGAAATCCCAAAACAGCCCCAGGCTGGTAGCTAGTCATATAGATGCAACAGGCCCAAAAGAAAGTAAGAACCCAAAACAAGAGTAGAGCAGAAAGAAAAAACAACCAAAGAAAACCTATTCTAACCAAAGCGGAAAATGAGCAAAACAAACAAAAGAAACCCTAATCTAACCAAAGCAAAAATAGAAAAATAGAAAGGAGACCTAATCTACCTATGTACAAGGAGAGATTCGTAAACAACTCAAGAATGGAAATAATGCTTCAAATACTGCCCATTGACAGGCAATGGGATATTTTCTCCAGTGAGAGTTTTCAAGCAAAAAGAATTATCTCCTAGAATCTTTGTAATATAATATGGGCCGATCCAAAGTCTGTAAAATTTTCTATGCTCCCCTTTTCAGTCATGGGATTTATCCCAGTAGAGAACCAAGTCAAAGATTCTAAAGGCTTTCACCTTGGCTCTCCTATCAAACCATCTCTTCACTACACCTTGGTGTTTGGAAAAAATTTCTAGGGATTCATCTCTTCTCTCTTCAAGGTTTAACAGTTTTTTCAAGCGAGCTTCATGCTTATCCTATCCATCATAATATTCATTAATTTATTGTAGGGTAGGGATCTTCTACTGGATGGTAAATACATGTTCCAAACCATACACTAGGTGATAAGGAGAGGTTCCTAGGGATGTTTTATGTCTAGTGCGGTCTACCCAAAGAGAAAATCTAAGCTGGGTGTGCCAATCCTTGAGGTTCTTCTCTAGTAGCTTAGGAATGACTTTCAACGGATTATTATCAGAAGACTTAGCCAAACCATTACCCTATGGATAGTAATTGGATGCAAATTTTATGACAATTCCATGATCAAAGGCCCAGTTAGAAATTTTCAATGATACAAATGCAGGACCATTATCACAAACTAAAGCCAATGGAAATCCAAAGCGATTAATAATACCTAAGTCAATGAAATTGATTACCACTTCAGAAGTGCACTATTTGCATGCCAGAGCCTCGGTCCATATGGTAAAGTAATCAGTTATAGTAAGAATATACATGTGGCCTATAGAGGATGAGTGATTAATTGGACCTATAAAGTCCATTGACCATTGTGCAAATGGTTTTACCTCTATAACAGGATGAAGTGGAAGGGTTGCACATTTCTCCTTACTTGTTGCATTCTGAGATACATGACAAGTCCTCATATGGTTATGTGTGTCTTTGAACAAGGTAGGCCAATAATAGCCTGCCCTCAAGATCTAATTTGAAGTGGAAGGTGTTGAACCATGTCCTATGCCATATTTGTCATGAAGTTGAGTCATCACCCTCCCAGCTTCTTCCTTTCTTATGAATCTCAAATAAACCCCCTCGTGATTTCTCTTATACAAGACAACTCCCTTCACCATAAAACTATCACTCTTCAGACACAAAGCTCTCCCTTGTACTACATTGAAGTGTTTAGGACACTGTTGGTTCAATATGTAGTAGATAATTCCATCATACCAGTCTCCTAGAGACACTTCTTGGAGGTGATATTTCTGAGCTATGAGGTCAGGACCCATCTCAGCCATTGTCTTTGTTAGTCCTTGCCCTCTTACCAATTTCATGGGATGAATCTGAATATCACATTCCTGTAACATAGTTACCCAATTGGCTTTGCATTATCCCAATTCATTTTGCATCATCAACAACTTGACTATCAGATCAGGTACTATGGAAAAGTTTCTCAACATATAGTTTCTAAATTTCTTCACAACCCAGACCAGGGCATAGGCTTTCTTTTCCACATTAGGATATCTTAGTTCTGCATCCTTAAAAGGAGAACTCATAAAAGTTATAGGATGTTCATCGCCTTGGTCATAATTTTGAGTTAGCATTCCAGCACAGGAGTGATCCGAAGCAAATGAGTATATGTAAAAAGTCTTGGCATAATCCAGACTTACTAGTACTGGAGCCTCATCAATAGCTCTCTTGATTTCTGCAAATTCCTCCTTAGCTTCTACACTCCATTCAAAATTTTCTTCTTGTTTCTACATAGCATTCAAGGGCTTTACTATTTTTGCAAATCTAGTGATGAACTTTCTGACAACATTAATTTTCCCAAAGAATGACTTCATTTGCTTTTTCTTCTAGGAGGCTTAATTTTCAATATAGCCTCCACTCATTTTGGATCAATGGCAATGCCTTTTTCTGAAATGGCATGCCCTAACATTTTTCCCTCAGTGACTCCAAAAATGCATTTCTTTGGATTAAGTGAGATGCCAAACTCTCTGCACCTTTGGAATACTTTGCATAAATCTGCTATATGGTCACCTCGCTTCTTAGAAAAAACTTTCAAATCATCCATATAAATAATCATGCACTTACCAATAATGTCCTCGAAATAAATATCCATTGCTCTCTAGAATGTAGCTCTGGCATTGATTAATCCAAAGGGCATTCTTCTATAAGAAAAAGTTCCCCATTTTGTAGCAAAGGAATTTTTTTGGCTATCCTCATATTGTACCATATCCTGGTTGTATCCAAAGTACCCATCTAGAAAAGACATCATATGAGATCCATTGACAATTTGAAGCACTTCACCCAATGAAGTGATTGGATAATTATCCATTTCTAATGCCCTATTAAGGTTCTTGAAATCAACACACAATCTAATTTCTCCATTTTTCTTCCTTACTGGAACCAAGTTTGCAGCCCATGTTGAGTTTCTTGCTAGAAATATGAATCGTGTTGAAAGTAGCTTCTACACTTCCTTTTGAATGATGGGCTCTAGTAGAGCATTAATTGGCCTCTATCTTTGCCTGAATGGCTTAACATTTTCCTTCAGGGGAATAGTATGTGTAATGATTGAAGTATCATATGTCTTTAAGTCATCATAACTCCATGCTATCACATCTCTTGGTGTACAATTCTTCAATAATTCCTCTCCTTTCCTCTGGCATGCACACTTTACGAATAAAGACATTTTTTACACCATCCTGGGTCCCCATATTGTATGTTTCACATTGGCTACTGAGGGACTCCCTTCTCACTTGTTGTTCCTAATCTTTTATCTTATCCAAATGAAAGATTCTCTCCAAATACACCATGCCCCTTGGGATAGTATTAGTTTTTAGGTTAATGACCCCTTCCAGGTCCATTTCAGCCTCTTGAGGCTCTACCTCATCAATCACCTAAGAAACAAACACATCACAACTAGTGATAAAATCAAGAATATGTTTTTCATCCTCAAACACCTAGAAATTGGTTACATTGTCAGGCACTGAGGAAACTAGAGTGAGCTCCATAGTGAACTTCTTCAAACCTAAAAGCAATAAGAGATGCAATGTACTTAGTGCTTGTGCCAGATGAATTTGTAGTTTGATTCTTACTTCGAGGGATCAACCAGATGTTGAAGGTATTAAATACTTCAATAAGATCCCACACTCTATGCCTATAATTGGCCATCCTTCTATCATGACATGAGTATTATTTCCCTACTTTTCTGGCCACTAACTTAGAATCTCCAAACACTTACAAAATCTTAACTTTCTTTCTTAATTCCATTAATAATCTTTGGACCAAAGACTCATACTCAGCTACATTATTAGTGCATTGGAGCTGGAGTCTATGAGCAAAAAAATAGGTTTTACCTTTAGGGATGATCAGCTCAAATCCTTCTCCAGCACCTACTTTGATATGGATCCATCAAATCTCAATGTCCAACAACCATCAGCTTCTTATTTCCTTGAGCTACCCTTGTTCTTGTCACTGCCCAGAGGCTCTTTAGGAGGCCTTAGGCCCATTCTCTTTGGATCATTTTGAATGCTCTATACATCCAACTTTACAACTAGGGTTGGATTAATGCACCTTTGTATCTGCTCCACCATTGTTTGACACAGATGACATTTCATCTCAGAGTGAGGAGCATTGTGAAATCTGCACTAACTAGGAAGAATAAATTCTTCAAAGTTCATATTTCTACCCAATTGAATATGATCCTCCACACACTTCTGGATAAACTCTTGGAAATTATCCATCAAGCTGAGTTGTCTATCTCCTTGATCATCAGGTTCTTCTGCTTGTTCAAGTAGTACTTCAGAACTACTAGCTTCTGATGTGGATTCATCAAAGGACCTTTGCAGCATAAAGATTTCTTTTGTATCTAAAATAGGGGCAGCCAGGGCATAGTTCCCCATGCTGACTTCTGGCACCAATATCTCATTCAAAGTATTCTAATATTCAGTGATTACATACTTCATTCTAGGTTATCTCTCAATTCTAATTTGATTTGGGACTCCTTTATAGGGGATCCACATGTGAGAATGGTCTATGGATGTGTATCCATTTAGTGCCTTGGTGAAATCTCGAACCAAGATCAAACCATAAGTGTCAAGAATATCTGCCACCAGAATATTAAGTACTTGTTGCACTCTAGGATCTGAAGCAACTTACATGGGGATCATGTTTAGTTCTCCCACTATATTTACCTTTGTCTTGTCCAATTGGGTGACCTTCTTCTAAGAGGCTGCAGGGGTAATACCTAGAGCTCTACAGACAACAAAAGGCATAACATTTGTAGATGCCCCTAAATCTAGAAGAAAATTGTGTAGATTCTTCCCAAATATATGAATAGAAATTAGGAAGGGAGGGATCTCCATTTTACCTTGGAACAAACTCAATTGACTATCTTCTTGTGAAACTTGGTTCTTATCTTTTTCTTTCCCTTTGTCTCCAGGTTGTGCTTGACTTAGAACTTTAGGTGCCTATGAACTAGGAGGCCTTCCAAATGCCTCGTTGACTGCCACTCCTTGTGGTGCTATACTTGAATTGAAAGACCCTTGGACTATATTTATGATTTCAGGAAACCTTAACAATTCAAAAGTAGTTAGAATCGCCTTTACTTTTCTAATTTCTTCAGTCACATTCTTGCCTAATTGTCCCACATTCATGTCAGCATGGGTCTCCTTAGAATGACCAATCTTCTTATCTTTTGTTGTGTTGACATTACTTACTTTGACACATTAGGTTTTCCTCCTTTTGCAAATTATTATGTTGGAACCTGAGGGTAAGATGGATTATTACTAGCATGTGAGTCTGGTGGAGTGGTAAAATTGTTTGGAGGAATAGATGTAGTAAATGGGCCTCCAGCTGGGGGATTCCTATTAGGCATATTCCTCAAATCATACTTTCTTGTAGGTTGGTGAAACATATATACTTCTTCAACACCAGCTTCCTCTACATTCAAAGTACCATTTTCATTCTCAGTTCCTTCATTCAATAACTAAGAAATCTCATCCTCATTCAACACTTGTTCAGTCTCCTCATTCTAGCTACTTGACTCCTCTTCTAGTTCATTATCTTCATCCCTCAGGAAAGGAGCATGATTTAGCACTAAAACAAGGGAATCATAGGTATTTGAGGGTACCAACTCCTGACTAGTGGAGTTGTTCTCAACTTCATATTGAAAGATGGAAGCAACAATTTAGAATTAAGGATAATCAAGCTCAGAGTGTTGACTTGTCTTATGAAGCCGACACCACCCTGACAAAGCTGCTTCATCTAGATATACATCACTTAGATTTTTCTCTTGATTAGAAGGTTGATCTAGTGGAGTGGGGAATCCTCCATTATTAGGTCTAGTATTCCATGTCCTATTCTGCTTGGGTGGTTGTCGCATTTCAAACCCTTGTCCACCTTGTTGACCTCTATCAAAGTTCTAACTAGAACCTTGTCCTCTTTCAGAATTCTTATTTCTGTCAGAGTGTTGCCCTCTATTAAATTTTTTCCCTCATGCAACATCTCATTTCTCCCTATTGTAATTTGATTGCATGATCCTATGAGCAGCTTGGAGTTGGTTGTTTTGGTTCCTCAAGTAGGTTACCTCCATATTTAGTTTTTTCACTTGCTCAGTTAGCTCATCTAACCTTTCCTTATCAAGAATATTGTAAGGCATTGAATTCACATTATTTTGAGGGTATCTTGACACTCCTCCAAGACTTATGGACTAATTCAAAACTTTTGAGTTCTACAAATATGTAGGGAAACTAGCCTGTTGTTGTGGATGAAGGGGTTGATTGGCACTTTGCTATGGGTAACTAGGTACTGGGTGAGCCTAACTTATTGGATGACCTGGGTGTGGAACCAAAGGTAGTTGTGGGATGGGATTCATGATAGGAGTGTGATTAGTTAGAGCTTGGTTGAGGGCTTGGACTTGCCTATAGTGAGAAGCTGGTCCTAAAGATGGCAAAGGTCTAGAGAAGTGTTGCCTCATATTGGTACTGACCTTAACAACCTCTATATATGAAATGAGTAAGGTATTGGGGGATTATTTCTCCACGTAAGGAAGTTGGATGTAAGAATATGAAGGGCTTAAAAATAGACCTCCAAGGTAGTAGCGTCATCCACAACATAAGGGGCTTGTAATCTAGTGTATGCACAGTGGAACCTATTGTTGAATGATACTATAGGCTCATTAACTCCTCTCTTAACCCCGGTAAACTGCATGTAGAGCTCATTGGAACTGATGAGGATTTTAAACTTCTACAAAAATGTAGCCTCGAGTTCAGCCCAATTATGGATTGATGCAACAGGTAAATGATTGTACCAATAAAAGGCATCCTCTCCTAGAGAGCAAGGGAAAAATCTACATGTAACATCCTCATGATTAATCCCTCTATCTCTTAGAAAAGTCTAAAAAATCATAATATGCTCCTTTGTTGTCCTATTAGGATTATTTGTGTGAAACTTGGAGAAGAAATGCTCAGGGTTGTTGGGCATAACATTGTAGTTATTGAAGGATAGAGGTGATGGGTTATTTTCCAAGAAAGCCATTGGTGGAGGTGGAGGTGATAAAGTTTGATTGATGACTAGTTGGGGTTGTTAAATGGAACCAACCTCAAAATTGGATGAAGATGAGGTGGATGAGGGTGAGGATGTTGGAAATGATAGATTGGATGATGAATCCTACCTTCTTCCGGACCTTCTTGACCTAGTTTGAGGTGGCAGTTCTTGAAATTATTCTTCTCTTGGTATATCTCTAGTTCTCCTTTTGAGTCTCTTAGGAGAAAGGGAATTTAGGAAATGCTCCAACTTTCTTATTCAAGCCTCCTTCTAGTGCTAATCTTGTTGATGGTGTTTTCTGCACAGCAACAACTCAAACATAATACATAGTATCCTATCAATCTTGAAAGGTTGATCTCTATGAACAAAGAGTTAACCCCAAGGTCCCTCAGGTGTCAGGTCTTGACAATGTAGTAAAAAAACTCAGTGATAAATGTGAAAATGTTGGTAATCACAAAGGGACCTTACACAAAAAATACTAGAAACTATAAACTTATCAGATTTTACAACAAAATGATACTCAAATTCCTAGCTTTAACCATAATTTAAGGAAATAGAAAAAGATAATGGTTTCAAAAATCCTAAGATTAATATTATTCCTAAGATTAGCAATACTAAGGATGAAATACTTGGAATAGACCAATCCCTTAAAATTAGTTTCTGCTTAACCCAGGCTATACCTGCAATCTCACAGAAATAGTGCAATCTTCTAAGGAATTAAAGATTTTTAAATCATGGACACTCATTCAATTGAACTAGGTAAATTCCCACAATTGAACTAAGCACAAAAATATCAGGTATAGGTTGACCTTACATAGCAATCCCAAAATCAAGAAGCTTTCCAAAGTATGAACTAGAGATCGCTACAACACTCCAAGCAATAAATCACAAGCACCATTAAATTATTTAACTCTAAATCTAAAATGAATTCAGATACATTCAAGCAATCTCAAAGATAGAACAAGAACCATGCAAGACAAAACAATCCAAAGAAGCCACCAATAATAAAACAATGTATTTGCTTGTATTGAATCACCAATAATAGCAATAATTTTGATGTTTTGTATTACAACACTTGCTTGAAAATAAAACTAACTCCTAATTCTAATTTTCTCCTCTAAAATCTAATCCTCTTTAGCTTGTCTAACTCTAGTCTAACTAATTGACTAACTAACTATCTAACCTCTCTAACCTAGACCAACCTCTTTCAGAAGAGGCTAAATGCCATACTTATTGAGATACATCTCACGCAAGCCCAAGCTAGGGTTACAATGAAGGTCGACCACCAACCAGATCAACCTTGGACATGTCACAATAAATCAACACCTTGTATTGAATGCATGAGGTGCCTCCTCAAATCGGCCTTCGATCTCTAAAAATATTGGTTTAGATATAATACATCCTATGGGTCACTTCCTCCATTAATACCTTACCCATGTGAAGTAGAAGAATTGCAATGGGCGTGCAACATGAGTTTGAATATAGGCCATCAATCAATAACTGAGTTGGGCACCACGAATGACTCTGATCAAGTCAAACTTATTTGAATCTTCCATGTAACCTCTAACTCAGATGGACAACCATTGAGCACTGATTGGCATAACCTTCCTATGTACAGGCAAGTTTAACGTACCCATGGCCACAAAGTGTACTTGGTTGTATCCTGCGGATCTCACAACACCTTTAAACTACACTCATTCTCTTGATCTTGGAGTCTCTTAACTAGAGACTTCTCTATCTAATCTAGCATGCATTCAAATATGACCACAATAATTATTCATTATAGCATCAAATTCCATGTTAGTATATCATAAAAAAATTGATAACCATTGAACAAATCCAAATGATCAATCAAAATACCTTGGAATATCATTAAGGAACCCTTCTTCATTGTTCAGGATTTTCATCCCCTCATGGAATTCAGAGCATAAGGGAATTTTTGGGAATTTTTGGCTAATCAAAATCAGAGCCAAAATGAAGGTAGAAACAAAGCCAGACGGAGGTAGAAACAAAGTCGGGTGGAGGTGGAACCACAAAGACAGATGAAGGAGGAACCAAAAAAAGACGGGACTGAAGATAAAACAAAATAGAAACAGAAACAAAACAGGTGGAGGTGCAACCAAAATAGATGGAGGTGAAACCAAAACAAGACAAGACCAGAGACAAAAAAAATAGACGTAGAAATAGAATAGGCAGAGGCACAACCAAAACAAGACGGGACAGGAGACAAAAAAAATAGAAGTAGAAATATAATAGTTGGAGGTGGAACCAAATAGATGGAAGCCGGAAACATAACAAAATAGGTGGAGGCAGAACTAAAACTAGACAAGACCTTTTGCAAAGTTCTGAGTTTAGTTCCCACCCTGGTTTCGTCTCTGGTGAAAGGAAAGTAGGAAAAAGAAAAGGGAAGACCAAAGAAAACCAAAGGGAGGAAACCAACCCAAAGGCCGAACACAAGCAAAACAATAAAGAAAACAAGAAGACAGGAAGTAGAGCTAGAGCAGGAGCCGAAGCTAGAACTGGAACTGAAATGAAAATTGGGCCAAGAACTTTTTTAAGGTTCAGAGTTTAGTTTTATCCCACATCCCACCTCCAACGAATGATAGAAAAAAGGAAAAACAAAGAAAACCCAAGGGAGAAAACAAACCCAAAGGTCGAACACAAGAAAACAACAAAGAAAATAAGAAGGCAAGAAGCGGAGCCAGAGCCGAAACCAAAATGGAAACCGAACCAAGAACTTTGAGAAGTTTCAGATTTTAGTTTCATCTCGTGTCCCGCCTCTGACAAAGCAAAGGAAACAAGGTCTTAAAAGAACAACTCCTAAGACCCTAACAAAACACCATGGAGAAACAAAATGAAAAGGGAAAACACCTCCAAAGAGGACATCTGCAAGACTCCTCAACCACTTGGAACCCAAAATAGGGCCACTTTACAAACAAGACAATCATTCAGGAACAATGAAAAGTAACCCAATCCCACGACCAAAGGACCAAAGCATCAAAGACCAAATCTCATGATTTTCAAATACAAGCTCAAAAGGCACAGCCATAGAAAAGAGCCAAAAGACTAGGCAAAAAGGGGGTCCCTACTTTGAGTGGGGCGTGTGTGCAAAAATTGCACAAAAATAAGGAATGTCAACAACATTATGTATAGATGGTGTACCTCCAACCAAAGACTAAAATGATGACATAACTTGAAATTGAGATGTAATAGATGGCACACCTTTAAATTGAGATGTGGAAGATGGAGTATCTCCAAATTTAGATGTGAATGCTAATGAAATTTCAACATGAAATGGCATAGATGGTCTGCATTCAACATGACTTGTGGTAGATGAAATTTCCCCAACTTCAAGATTCACTGTCTCATTGAATAGAGGTTTTGCATCTAATTCCTTTGTGATGTCGATTCTCTATTAATCTTAAATTGAGTGGATGTTTCATGTTCCTCTTGAATAGGAATTTCTTCTTCTATGGTGTTAAATTTCCTTCCTTTGTGAATTTTCCTTATTCTTTCTCTTTTCTTTGCATTCTTGGCTTCATGCTCATCTGAGTTAGAGTCTTTGGTTGTTTCCTCCACATGATGAAGAATTTTACATGTATGCACCATTAAGAAAGGTTGACCAGATTTAAGTAATGTTCACTTGCGTTGAGATATACCACTTCAGGTATATACATATCAATGATATATTAACTAGGAACATGCTAACATAATCATAAAGTCAAGTAACAAATATAAAAAGAATAAAATCAAATGAAAATGAATGTAATTGAGCTATGTGAGAAGGTGAAAAGCATAGAACACATAAAGATAAATAGAACACACCTTAAATTTGAGATTTGATATTATAATTTTAAAATTATCTCATGTTCTTTTATTTTTTGCTTCAAACTCCTAATTTTTTTGACTTTTTATGCAACTTTCTTTGAATTCAATATTGAATTATATGTAAATCTAATAGGATTAGTAAAATTTATGAAAATAATGGGTTTATGTTCTCAATTTAAAAAAAAAAATCGTAATAAACACTTTCATTCTAGAAACATAAAAATATTACCTCATATTATCAAATTTTATCTAAAAACTTTAAATTTTTGTCTTCTACATTTTTAAATGAAAAAAAAGGTGGTGGAAAGGTGATGGAATATGCAAAATATAACTATACAAGGTGTCAATACCATGAAAATAGTTTATTTATTGGATAATGAGTAGAAACTAGATAAAATCAAAGAATGTGGGCTTGAAACATTGGTCACATGCCTCTCTTTACTATTTTTAGTGCAGTCTATTTGGTGCTCACTAAATTTGGCAAGAACCAAATAATCTTTATTGAGAGTTTTCAACCCTTAAAAGATTGGGAAAGAAAAGAGATATAGAATAGAAAGAGAGAAATAAAGAAGGAAATGAAATGAGTGAGAGAGAGACACACACAAAGATCATCACCTATAAGCTCTTTACCCTCAATCATAAACCCTAAACTCTATATTGATACCCTCAACTATAAGATGAATATCCTAAATCCTACACCTCAACCCTAGATACATTATATCATCAACCCTAAATCCTACACCCTCAATGTATACCCTCAGCCCTATAATTAGTACCCTTAACCCTAAAACATAAACCCTAAACCATACACCCTAAACCATAAACCCTATACTAATACCCTTAACCATATAACCCTATATCCTAAACCCTCAACCTTATACCTTATACCCTCAACCATAAAGAAAATACCCTAAACCCTAAACCCTATAATACCCTAAATCCTATAACCTATGTACCTCATACCTTGTACCATCAATATTGTACCTAAAACCTTATACCCTATAATTTACCCTAAACCTTTTACCATCAATATTGTACACTAAAATCTATATCAGTACCATAAACCCTACATCCTATACCCTAAACCCTAAACTCTACACACTAAACCCTAAACCTTATACCATCAATCTTGTACCTTAAACCGTCTACCCTCTACCCTAATCCCTATACCCTATGTACCCTAAAACTTGTACCATCAATATTCTACCCTAAACCCCATACCCTAGTCCCTATACCTAATGTACCCTAAACCTTGTACCATCAATCTTGTACCCTAAACCCTATAACCTATGTAACTTATGTTGAAATTCACAAGACAACTAAGAGGGGCGTGAATCCATTGTATCAAATTACTTTACTTCTAGCATTAATCAATTCCTCTTTAATTCAATCTATTATTAAGTGTAATCATGAAATGAAAATAACATAAAACAAACACAAGAGACACCAAATTTACATGGAAAACCCAATGATGGAAAAACCATGGTGAGGATTAGCTCACAATATAGTAATAATGCAATACCGGATACAAAGGTTCACTATTAGAGGGCTCACTACCCATATATAAAGGATCGCTGCCTACAATAGGACTCACTATCTAGAAGGAGGCTCACTGCCTATAGATAAAGAAAAGATAAATAAAGATCCACCACAAAAGGTTCCACACACTTGTAGATTCATCAGAAGATTGTAGACACCATCAACTCACTGATTTCAGGAATCTAACACGTCAAAGTATTATTGCCTTGATTAGCTCTTACACACTCTGGTTTTCACACTTGTTCACACTTCACTTGCTCGATGCCAGATTTGAAACATCTTGATTTTATTTTATACCATCTTCAACCCTCAAAGCATTCTCCAAGGTCGGATATACATCCTTTAATTTAAAAATTAAAATTATGTTAGCTACTGAACATTCTCGTGGTGGATAAGAATGAGAGAGGACCAAATACACATTTAATTAGGACCTAAACAACGTCTTGGATCAAGCAAATGCTTCCTTAATTTGATTCAAAAATCTTCATGTACCATGTAGATAGTAGGTCAGCCAAACCTAATGAAAACACCAATGCTCTTTGAACTACATTCATCTCTAGAAAGATAATCACATGTGGATCAACCAACACACTTAACCAAATATTTTAACATCTCTTAGAGACCTTCAGATACATCTGCAACAATTGCAACAATCTTCATGCATATAACATTCTTCAACAATCCAACTAGACCAAGCAACAACACACAATAGCTCTGGAGCAAGTCTTTCGGAGCATAAAATCACAAGCATGTTTTCTAGAACATTGAGAACATCAGTATAAACCATCTCTTAGATCCACAATATCTGAAACAAAACACCCAAAAACTATGGAGCAAAAAAATTTATCCCAGTCCACAAACAAATAGTTCTACCAAATTGGTTCATGTACTGGTGAACATATATTTCATTCTCCATTGATCTAGAAGCTAAAACTTAGGCTATATTATCCATTGAGGCTTATGAACAATACCATAGATCCACACAGGAATAGGATCAACATAGAAGAAATGCAAAGCACAATATCGGAGTACACTCCAAACACACAGTCAACACTGCCTTCTTTATTTCCTTATTTTCTCAAAAGCACTTGGAAAAAACACAACTACAACTTCACAAATATAGCTCCATGTACTCCAAACACTTTTACAATATCTCAACTATACAAGTACCATATGTAATCACATTGTACTATGTTGAAATCAATGCAAATATTAATGAAAACACCACCAAACACATCCATACTTCCAACAATATCCCCCTTTATTATTGATGGCAACACATGATCTGAGAAAACATCAAAGATAACATACACATTCTCCTGCTTCTTCTCCCCTTTCTTTTTTAGACAACTTGCACAAGCATTTTTGCACTCTCTTCTTCTTTCAACTTTTTCACATGACTTTCTCTCCCCCTTTGACATCAATGGAAAAGGAAAGTTTTACATGAAAAAACTTGCCATATAAATCTCATATCACTTCCCCTTAGGAGTGAACCCACATCACATACTACAACAATGAAAATCTCTACTCCCACCGAGGAGTAGACCTCAATCATCAATCTAGATAAAAAAGAATCTATGAATCTAGTAAAATGATGTACCTCCATGTGCACCTAGTTCAAGGAAGGAGGGGAAATAACCCCTAAATTCCCCCTAAGATACTCAAAATTATCCTTCAGAAGGGCCTTATTTCATTCTGCAACACCTTCTCCCTCAATAAGTGATACCTGATAGATATGTACTTTTTCATAGAATGCATCACTGGATTCTTTGAAATGTTGATTGCACTTGTATTGTCACAAAAGATAGAGTTTGGCCTATCACATATCAAAATTAAGCCCTTTAAAGTTTTCTTCATCCAAAGTACCTATGTATAGAAAGATAGTGCTACAATATACTCAACTTCTATAGTGGATAAAGAAATTGAATCTTGTTTCTTACTGAACCATGAAACCAATCTTCCTCCAAGGACGAATGCACCTCCACTTGTACTCTTTCGGTCATCTATACATCCATCTAAATCTGCATTAGTGTAGGAATTTAAGGTGAAATCAGTATCCTTAGGATACCATAGCCCATAATTTGGAGTTCCCTTTAGATATGTGAATATCCTCTTCACAGTTGTAAAATGTGCCTCTTTAGGTTCAACTTGAAATCTTGTAACCAAAAAAACTACATGCATGATATCCGGTCTAGTGGTAGTAAGATACATCAGTCCACCAATCATAGATATGTACATCCCTTAATCAACTTTAGAAGATTAATCATCCTTACTCATCTTACATCTGATTACCATTGGGGTACAGACTGGTTTGAAGTCATCCATTCCAAACTTCTTCAACAATTCCTTAACATACTTAGATTTTTAAATGAATATCCCCTTATTAGTTTGATTCACTTGAAGTCCAAGGAAGAAATTCAACTCACCAATCATAGACATTTGAAACTCTTTTTTGCATCTCCTCTACAAATTTCTTGCACATACCCTCATTTCCACCAAAAAAAATATCAACATATACCACAACAATCAACATTTTGTTTCTCTCAAATTTGAAATAAATATTTCTATATATAGAACCTTTGTTGAATCCTTGATGTGTCAGGTATCTATCCAACCTTGCATGCAAAGATTTGGGAGAATGTTTAAGTCCATATAATGCCTTTTCAACTTGCAAACCATGTCTGGTTTGTATGACAACTAAAATCCTTCTAGTTTCTCCATATATACTTCTTGCAATTCTCCATTCAAAAATATGGACTTGACATCCATCTGGTACACTTTGAAGTCTTTATGAGCTAAAAATTTCAAGAAAATTTGAATGGCCTCCATTCTTGCTACTAGTGCAAATATTTCTTCAAAGTCTATTCCTTCAACCTATGAATAACCTTTGCATACAAGTCTTTCTTTATTTCTTACCACTTCACCATATTCATTTAGCTTATTTCTAAATACCCACTTTGATCCAATTACTTTCTTGTTTATTGGTCTATGGACTAGTTCCCATGTTTGATTCTTTTCTATCTGATGTAGTTCTTCTTTCATTTCTCTAACCCAAGTCTCATCATTGCATGCTTCACTCACAGTTTTAGGTTCTATCTTATAAAGTAAACAAAATTTTACCTCAACCACTTTGCTTCTTGTCTTTACACCTTTACTTATATCTCCAATTATCTATTCCTCCAGATGATTTCTTTGTACATATTTAGGAGTCTTAGGTGCAAGTTCTGAAATCTCCTCTTCATCACTTTGTTCTTTCTCTTCCTTTTCTTCTTCTTGTACTTTCCCATAGATAGGATCATCTGGTTTAACTTCACTTATTTCTACTGGTCTATACATAGCCTCATCAACTTTTACATTAGCACTTTCAACTATTTTCCTCAGTCTTTTATTGAGGCATCTATATGCTTTGTTGTTATTTGAATATCCAAGAAAAATTCCTTCACATCTAGCATCAAACTTTCCAAGATTCTCATAATCTCTTTTAATGTAACATCTACTTCATAACACTTTAAAGTATTTAACAGTAGGAGTCTTACCAATCCATAACTCATAAGAATTCTTAGTGTTGTTACCTCTCATCTGAACTCTAGTAAGAATGTAAACAGTAGTGTGGATTGCTTCTCTCCAATACACATCAGGAGCATTTTCTTCTTTCATCATTTTCCTAGCAGCCTCTTGAATAGTCTAATTCTTTATTTCCACAACTCTATTTTTCTGAGGGGTTCGAATGTCTCTTTATACCATTCTCTTCAAAAAATGCATTAAACTCGCGAGAAGTGAATTCTCCACCTCTATCAAACCTTAAAAATTTAATTCTTAGGTTTACCTCATTCTCTACTATTGCCTTAAACACTTTGAATCTATCAAGAGCCTGAGTTTTCTCTCTAAGAAAAGTAATCCATGCCATCCTAAAGTAATCATCAATCAACAACATATAATACCTGTCACTGTTAAGGCTTCCTCTTCTTGTAGGACCACATAGGTCTATATGAATCAATTCCTATATTCCAATCGATGATTGTTGTTTTCCTTTAAAACTTGTTCTTATTTTTTTTCCCAACTGATAGATTTTGCAAATTGAATTTGAAGGATTTGTGATTCTAGGAAGATCTTTGACAACTTCTTTTGAAATGATCTTTATCATATTGTCAAAATTTACATGCTCCATCCTATGGTGTGATAGCCAGGATTCATTAATTTTTGAAACAAAAAATTGAACTTCACCACTCTTAAGTTAATAGATGTTTCCATGAGTTCTTCTTCTTGCTGCTACCACAGTTCTAGATCATTTTATTATCTCACATGTGTTATCCTAAAACATAAGCTTTAATCCTTTGCTACACATTTTTCCAACACTCAATATATTATTCCTTAAACTCTTAACATAATAGACATCATTAGTACTGTGTTTTCCATCAAAACTAATTTCTCCTTTCCCAACAATCTTAGCAACAAAATCATCTCCAAACATAATTATTTATCCATCATACTTGTCAAGTTTAGTGAACTTACTTTTATCTCTAGTCATATTATTTGAACACCCAATGTCAATTACCTAATAGTCTTCATCTTGTCTAGCATGAAAAGCAATCACCAAAGTACCTTCCATTTCATCATTCTTGCTCTCCGAACTAGATTCCATTGCACATCTTCCATTCTTAGAAAATATAGCTTTACTTTATAGAGATAGAAATAAGAATTCATATTTATCCTCCTCAAAATTAGACTCATCATTATAAATTCCTACATCTTCTTTAACATAATACAATTTCTTGAACTTCCTATCCTTTTTGTCTATGTAGTTATTATCATTATCTTTGTTCTTCTTGAGTGTAGCTCTATTTGGACATCTTGAGGCATAATGACCAATATTTCCACAACTAAAAAATTTAAAGGGAAACATACCTTTTTATTTACCAGTACCTTTCTTCAATTTCCTTGTGAAGTTTTCTTCCAACTCTTTTGAACTATCATCATCTGAGTCATCTCCTATCTTCATTACTTTAAAGGTTGTATCAAATTTTTCCTTATCTCTTGTGGATTTTATCATCTTGAATGTAGTCAAGATGCCAAATAGGTGCTCCTTAGTAAATGTCTTTGGATCATATGATTCTTCAATAGTAGAGACCTTGTCACTGCAATTCTCGAGTAGGGTCATCAAGATCTTCTCAATTATATCTTCATCTAACATGGTACCACCTTGATTCTTGATCTCATTTGCTACAAGTTAAACTCTTTGATAATATTTTTCTATATATTCACCCTCTTCAATTCTCAAGTTCACAAATTTGTGCTTATTTTTTAGCTTCCTTGACAATTTTACTAGTTTATCATTTCCTTCATTAATGTCTTAAAATTTTCCCCATACTTCATAAGGAGTGCTTGAAGAAATAACTTTTTCCTTTCAATTTTAGATAGAGAACTGAAGATAACATACCATGCCTTTTAATTCTCTTCATAAGTGGTGATCTCATCTACAAAGCAAGGACTAGAAGATGGTGCAACTCTTGACCCTTTCATTGCACCAAAAGGTCGACTTGTCAATGCCCGATTCAGGCATTAGTTAAGATCCACAGGAGGCGATTAGACCATGTCACGAATCCATGTCAGGTTGGACTGGCACCAACATTGAGAGGGTGAAGGCACCAACCTTCCAACAACCCCCTTAGTGCAACCGTGGGATTCGAACCCGTGACCAGCTCTGATACCAACTTTTGGCCCTACCAATGCACTAAAAGGTTGACCTATCAATGCCTGATTTAGGTGTCAATTAAGATCCACAAGAGGTGGTTAGACCATGTCACAAATCCGTGATGGGATAGACTAGCACCAACCTTGAGGGGGTGAAGGCACCAAACTTCCAACAACAACATACTTTGTCTCCATAGCTTTCCAGGTCTTGAAACCAAGAGAGACTAGATAACCTCTCATCTACTCTTTCCAATCACTATAATAAGCTCCATCAAAAATAGGGATTGGCAACTTGTGTGCCATCTGATCTACCTCAAGTGGTTAATCTTTTCACAGAGGAACTAGAGCTCTGATACCAATTGTTGAAATGAAAAAGACAACTATGAGGGGGCATGAATCAGTTGTATCAAATTACTTTACTTCTAATCTTAATCAATTCCACTTTAATTCAATCTATTGTTAAGTGTAATCATGAAATGAAAATAACATAAAGCAAACACCAGAGACACCAAATTTACATGGAAAACCCAATGAGGAAAAAACCACGGTGAGGATTAGTTCACAATATAGTAGTAATGCAATATTGAATACAAAGGCTCACTACCAGTGGGATCACTACCTACAATAGGACTCACTATCTAGAAGGAGGGTCAATGCCTACACATAAAGACAAGATAAATATAGATCAACCACAAAAGGTTCCACACACTCATAGCTTGATAAGAATATTTTAGACACCATCCACTCATTTCTTTTAGGAATCTAACATATCAAATTACTATTGCCTTGATTCTCTCTTACACACTCTAATTTTTACACTTGCTCACACTTCACTTACTCGATTCCATATTCACAACATATTGATTTTCTTTTATACCATCTTCAACCCTAGAATCATTCTCCAAGGTCGGCTATACATCCTTCAATTTAAAAATTTAAATTAGGTCGGCTACTCATCATTCTTGTGGTGGATAATAATGAGAGACGACCAATTACACATTTAATTAGGACCCGAACAACATCTTGGATCACACGCTTCCTTCATTTGATGCAAAAATCTTCATGTAATGTGTAGATACCAGGTCGAACAAACCTAATGAAAACACAAATGATATTTGAAGTACGCAGATCTCTAGCAAGATGATCACACATGGATCACCCAACACACTTCACTAGACGTTTTATCATCTCTTAGAGACCTTTAGATATATTCATAGCAACTTCAACAACCTTCATGAATAGAACATTCTTCAACAGTCCAACTAGACCAAGCAACAACACACAGGAAATCTGGAGCAAGTCTTTCAGAGAACCAAATCACAAGCACATATTCTAGAACACTCAAAACATTAGTATAAACCATCTCCCAGATCCACGAGATTTGAAATAAAACACCATAAGACTGTGGAGAAAAATCATTTCTCTCAGTCCACAAACAAATAGATTTTCCAAACTAGTTCACATACTAGTGAACATATCTTTCATTCTCCATTGATCCAAAAGCTAAAAATTAAGATATATTATACATTAAGGCTTATGAACAATACCATAGACCTGCACAGGCATAGGATCAACATAAAAAAAATTTAGAGCACAATACTAGAGTATACCTTAATTATTTCTTAATTTTCTCAAAATCACTTGGAAAAAACACAACTACAACTTCATAAATATAGCTCCATGTAATCTAAACACTTCTATAGTATCTCATATATACAAGTACCATCTATAATCACACTGAACTATATTGACATCAATGACAAAATTAATGAAAACACCACCAAACACATCCATACTTGCAACACCTTAAACCTTGTACCATCAATCTTGTACCCTAAACCTTATACTAATACTCTAAACCCTAAACCTTAAACCCTATATTCTACACCCTATATCATATACTTGTATGGGGAGAGAGGGGTGAGATAGATAGAGGTGGATATGTACAATCCTTATGAAGGTTGAAATACAACGCAATATTCTTTGGTATGAACGAGGTAGTAGCTAGCACTCCTCATATTCCACCTATATCTTCACAATCTCACAAAATGGAGGAACTAACTAGTGTTATTTTAAACACTATAGATAATGTTGTCATTGATTCTGAGGTATTTATTCAATATTATGTTCCTAGTTTTGAGGTTATGGGCTAGAAAAATCATATACCTTGGTCCTCATAGGGAAAAAAGAAATAAAATAAAATTCTAAATACTACTGTTGAATCTCCTCTTTGCACAATTATTGAAAGTACTAATCAAGATTCTCACAGTGAGACATTCCTTCACGAATGGAAAGAAGCACACTTCGATTTTGTGAGAAAGGAAAGAAAGAGAGAAAATTTTAGCTTAGATATTAACTCAAAAGTTGAATTGGAGCAAGAGCAACTTGATATTCGTACAACTAGAGTTGGTTTTCCTAGCAACACTTATAATATCAATGAAAAGGATAATGGGATTTTAGGGATAAAAAAAAATGTTGGAAGTCTTTAAAATCGCAACCCTTTCCATAGTGGTTGGCTTGAAGCAAAAGATTGCATGGTACCCTACATACTGGAAAGGGTGGATTAGATGCTATTAATAATAAATTTGTTGGTAATTCTACTTGCTTGAATGCAAATATTAAAAATAGAGTGGGATTTATGATGATCATGTAGTTTGTTCTTGCAGCGGTATCAAAAGACCTTTGTATTATAATTTTTGAAAATGTAGGTGAACAAGTGATAGTAGGAAAGAACATAGATAATAAAAATATTTAGGGAGAAAAAAAATAGTCCTTTCTTCTTACTGTAAGGAAGCTTTAAGGTAGAATAACAAATTCCTACACTAATCTTGAGAGGATGATAATGCAAAACCTTACAAATATTTTCAATAGTTACATAAACATAAATAAAAATAAACATAAACATAAATATCATGCATACCACAACACACTGATTTACCTAGGGAAAACACTTTTGAGAGAAAAACCACACACTCCAAAATTCATCTAATATATTATACATAAATAATGAAGATTATAATATACTTGCAAAGCAAGCTTCTCATAGGAGTATCACCAACCACAAATCTAGAGGCAACACGATTGCTATTGGACTCTCATAATACATCACTATACACATTTGTAATACAATACCCTCATAAAATAGGGTTGCCTTCTAAGGAAATTCAAACCAAAAAAATATCTACCATCAGATATGAGACCTAATGATGAATCATCTAGATTTATAATAATAAAATATACATCAAATTTTGTTTTCAAGGGTGCTTCCCTCGAACCCCCGCTGGGGCACATGGCCCTTGGAACCCCCACTAGGGGGATGATTCCCTTGGACCCCTCGTAGGGGAGTACCTCCTGCACCCACTCACAATTACCTATTAACAATAAACCTTATGTAATTGCAAGCTTGAGACACATTTTCCCAACACTTCCTAGGCTAAGGGTAAGAAGTAGAAGGATATAGGGAATGAATTATTTGATGATAAATGGATATATATTTTATTTAACTTAAATGGATCAACTAATTTGGGTAATGGAATTGGAGGTGGTATTGGCATCAAATAATTATGACACAAGCTTTCTCTTAAGGGTTGATTGTATTATATCTCAAATGTATCATATTGGACACCAATAATTCTACAACCATCACATGATTTGAGAGGCCCAACATCAATGACTACACCCTTAAACCATGCACCTTCATAACTATTTTGATTTCTATAACACTCCACCAAGCTTCCTCTTTGAAAATCTATTTTACTCCCACAAAAAATTACTTAATATCCTCAACCATAAGCCCTATACCCTATACACTTAACCATGTACTCTCAACCCTATACTTAAACCTTGAACCCTATACCCTCAATCCTCAACCCTATAACTTATACCCTCAACCCTATACCTTATGTAACCTAAACCCTATACCCTAAACCTTATACCCTCAACCTTATACATTAAATCCTATACCTTAAACCCTCAACCTTAAATAGATACCTTATACCCTCAACCATAAACCCAATACCCTTGACCCTATACTCAATATCCTCAACCCTAATCCCTATACCATATACACTTAACCTTATACCCTCAACCCTAAACACTCTCCCTAAACCCTATACTCTCAACCCTCAACCCGATACCTTGAACCTTGAACCCTATACCTTCTACCCTCAATTGTAAACCCTAACCCTAAACCTTATACATAACACCACAACCCTAAATCCTAAACCATGAACATCCAAACTATATCATGAACAACATGGATGTTGCGAAGGGTGTTACAAAGCATGCAAATATTAACAGAGAAAATTTCACTAGTATTTATATCTATTGAAGAAAGCAACTAGGGGAATTTGAGGAAGAAATGTGTTAATAAAATTTTGGACTTAAATAGGCAACTTAATAATCATATTCGTCTACATGAATTTTTATCTACAAAAAAAGGAAGGTTTCACATGCAAGAGAGGATGTCTCAAGAATGGAGAAACTATAAATGAGCACAATTCTATAGATAGAGTAAAGTTTGAAGGTCAAAATAATCTACCTCACATTCAAGATATCAACAACTAGTGTGCTTCTAAAAAGATAAATTATTTCTCCTTTGATAATTTAGATTCTACCATTATGCACTATTTTGATAGTGAGCAAGAGCTTGAAAGGTGTGAATCTCATTTTCCTTTCAAATACAATGGAAATTTAAGTCCAATTTTATTTAAGATCCACTCAAGGATACCTATTTTGCACACTATACAGACAAGTTTGGCCCCATGTGATCACCATAGAACATTCTTTGATAATAACATCATAGATCATTGTGAACATTCATCACATCCTTAAAAGTGTAGATGTTGTGATCCACATAGATGAAATGTGAATTCATCATTAGAGAGAGGGGAGTAAGAAGAGATGGAGTTAGAGGTAGAAGTGGAGGGAGTGAGAGACCTACAAGGGGAGAGAGAGGTGATATGGTAGTTTAAGGAGGGAGGGGGGCTATAAAGGGGGAGAGGAAGAAAGGGAGAGGACATCTTAGAGAGGGGAGAGAGGGAGAAGAGGAGAGAAAAAAGAACAAAGAGAGAGTAACAAGGGATGGAGGGAGAGGTAGACATGGAGGGAGTGAGATACCTAGGGAAGGAGATAGAGAGGTGATGACATAGAAAGGGGAGGGAGAGAGAATTGAGAGAGAGAAGAACAAAGAGAAATAGAGGGCTAAGGAGGGATGGAGAGGTATACAAGGAGTGATTGAGAGACCTAGAGAGTAGAGATGTAGAGAGGTGAGGGGGAGAGAGAAAAAAATTAGAGGGTTCACATAGAGGTAAAGAGGGGTGAGGATGGAGGGAGAGAGGTGGAGAGGGATTAAAATAACTTGATATGGGAGAGATATAGAGGTGAGAGACCTATAGACTAGGGAGAAAGGGGTGGGAGACATAGGAGAGAGATAGAGGTGAGAGAGATACAGGGGGGAGAGAGGTGGGTAATGAGACAAGGAGGGAGAGGTAGAGAGGTAGAGAGGGAAGGATGGAGATACCTATGTCTATGGGGAGAGAGAGAGGATGGGAGGGAGAGGTAGTGATCGAGAGAATAGAGATAGATGGGAGAGAAACAATAATAGAGGGAGAGAGAAGACGAGAGAGGTAGGGTAGTAGGGATAGAGATGGGGTTAGGAGGGAGGGAAAGGTAGAGAGGAAGAGAGAGTAGGAAAGACCTAGAGAGGGGAGAGATAGGTTAGAGAGCAAAGAGAGGGGGAGAGAAAAATAAGTATTTTTAGAGAGGCAAGGAGGAAAAGAGGGAGTGAAAGGTGTTGAACAGTCTGAATAATTAAGAGGGGTGGGGTGAATCAGTTACCCTAACAATTTTCTTGACATTAATTAATCTGGAGCAATCTTAAATCAATTAGATAATAATTAAAACATATATGAACATGAAAGAACATAACAACACCATGCACAATGAACACTGAAATTTATATGGAAACCCAAGATGGGAAAAATCATAGAGAATGCTAATTCTCAATTATAGAACACTGGTTAAGGTGACACTAGTTAAGGTGAATTTTACAAAGGCTCACTACCAAATTTCTTACTATAGGTAAGGCTCACTACTGGTGGGCTCACTGCTCGACTAATACAAAAATTATTACAAAATAGTTTTACTGACAAAACATGAACTGATGAAGCTGCATCTATATATGCATGAAGTCAGTTCTGATTTAGAGCATAATATCTATCTATAGCAGATCCGGTCAAGAATCTTCTCCCCACCTTCCTTGTACAACCTCTACACTACTGATTACTTCTTCTTGACACATTCCTTTTGCTTCCTTCTCTGTTTCTTGTTGCATAATCCTTCACACCCTTTTCTCTATTCGTACACACCACACTTCTTGTTTGGAACCAAAGAGATGTTCAATATATATATTCTTGTAGAAAAAAATAATTCATCCTAGCAAAACATGTCGGCTCTGAAAAAAAACCTTGAAATATTTAGTAAGGATCGGCATGCTAGCACCAAACCCAAAGGATAGGTCACACATAAATATCTCCTTACCACGAGACCCATAAATATGTCATACATATAGCATAATTATCAAAGGATAGGGAACATTGAATTACATGAGATATATTTCAGAGCTAATGGGAATGCCACAACCAAGACCAAGTCTTGATCTCTATCAATTTCAATATCAACCATAGGAATGAAATTATACATACCAATTCTTGTAACATGCTACATGAATGTCCAGATAGCAAGGATATCCAGAATAAGTTTTGAGTACAACAACCAACATCAAAAGATTGGTCTTCATTATTTTGCATTAACTTTCTTTCATGGGTAACCCAAAAAAAGGAGTACTGCCATATCCAAATCAAGGATAACATCCATACTACACGACATCATAACACATGACAAGATAGATCATTTTTGTATATCATTTGAACAGAGCACAACCTTCTGGATCATAGGTTTTTAAATCAATCAAAACAATGCCAAATCTAATCTTCTCGATAAATTTTCAACAATCTCCAACTTTTGAATTGATGGAAAAACAATAGAAACACGAAAATTGCAAAAAAAAGACTCCAAGCAGTGCCCCTTTGTCAATAAACTCAATTCATCTTTTTGTTTTTGTTTTTATTTATTATTTTTTGTTTTTCTCTTCATTTTCTCCCCCTTTTTTTCCATCAAAGGTAAAGGGCCAAATAAGAACATTCAAGAAATTAAGTAAAAAAATACTTTTCACACAAAACTTTTTCTTGTACCTTTCTCTCAGAGTTGGAAGAATCCTCTTCCAAGCTTGCAAAACAAAAACCATTATGGCACACATAATGTATAGTAGAGCCAAAAATTCAAATGATGATGACCAGTCCAAAGATAGGAACTGTAGTTCACAATATTCTGCATTAGAAAGTATCTCAGAGAGATGATCCAACTGGACCTCAACAATTTCTTTGACCAACTAGAAAGTTTTAACCAAATCTTCCCTCTATCTCTGAGTAGACAATAACTCATCTTGAAACTGACCAACTCTTATTATTTTTTTCCATCTTGATCTTTTAAGAAGTAAAAACACTTCCCAATATCATTCAGTTTAGATTTGATAGCTTCAATTCTACTTCTAATGTTGTCATCAGTAGCAGGCCACCAGACAAAATACTTGTAGGTGTCATACATCTCCTTAATGCATTCTCTTGTGTCACTAATGTGTTTGGATAATTTTTTTTAGCTTCAACACACCTTCTCTCAATCATATTGGATCTTATATCCTTCAAATCCTTCTTGAAATAACCTTTCTTCAACAACTTCTATCAGATCATTTGGTAACAAATTAGAAATAATAGAAATAATAGTACCCCTTTTGAGTAGATAATTAGCTAAGGCATCTTCAATTCTAGGCCTACTGACCAAAGAGCAGGCATACCACATTTCCCAATCTTATTCATATCACCCTCATCCAACAGTAAACAAGATTTATTTGGATCAAAAGAGTTAGATCCAGGAAGAGAATCTTCTTCCTTCTCCTTCTCTTCTGAGATAGAGATGGCATCCTTTGTGTTGATTTTCCTCCTTTAAGGTTCTAGAGGGGAACAACCAATGAAAAAATCTAACTCATTCTTACCGAAGGAGAAACCCTCCCCAAACTAACTAATAGGCATAGCACTAGACACTATCACACTAGAGCATATTTCCATCTGCAAGGATGAGAAATAAACTTTGCATGTATTTTCTTTATCTTTCATACATTTCAAATATCTGTAAACTTTCTTTTCAATAGGGATTCCAAACCTCTACTTAATATTCTCTTTTGATGATACAAATTTCATAAAGTAGAATACTAAAAACATGAGCAAAGACCCATACTGGAAGGGATAACTCTCAACCAAAGACATTCTAACATTCTCAATTAGGTTTACCATTTTTAGGCTACATAGGTCAAACTATTTATTTTCCTTCACTGCCTTATGTGTAAGATACACAACAATAGCTTATATAGAACGTTCATGATTTAAGAAATAGATTTTGTAAGTGATATTGTAAGCAACATACCTTATTGACAATGGTATTTATCAGTAGAGCTTAGATGTCTTTATCGATACCAATAAGTTCCTCCACATCTGTATTTCACTATCGTCTTTGTAGGGAGGTCATCAACAATGCACAATCTAGTAATAGCTTTAATGGATTCCTTAGTGGTCAGATAGGGTTTTTCCAAAATGATGTTGTTATCCTTGAATCGACTGAACAGGAAAAAGATAGACTCTTTGTTGGCAATCCAAGGGAATTCTCCCCATAAATCCATACATAGGGCTCTTACATTCTACAATTCACCAATCTTCAACCCTAGTTCCATTTCCTTCATCTTCCAATGATCAAATTCATCCAACTCTATGCCCTTTAGCCTCAATGGAATACCACCACTAGATTCACTATCAATAAACATGAATTCCATCACCGCGCTTAGCTTCAGTCCTTTTATCAATTAGTGAAACCTCTTCTCCTTCTTTGTAAACTATGAGAAATGATTTGAATCTCCACCTTTTATCCTTAATTTCTCATGATCATTTCACAACCAAAAAATTACATCGATGATATCATCAATTGTACTTCACTTTTCAATCAGCTAGATTAAGCTTCATCATACATCACCAACCAAATCAAACTTAGTCATGTCCAAAATAGATCAATATTACTTCAGAGAGGGGGAACTGACAAGATATGTATTGCAATACTCCCCCTAAGCCAAGGCAGTTGGATCAAAGTTTGGAAGAGCTTCCCACACTCATTTCCTTTCTCTTCCAAACCATGACAGTCTTCTTCTTAGATTCATCTGATTCTGTAGCCTTATTTTTAGACTTTTCCAAAGAAACATATCTACATGTGTTAGCATAATATCTAGATTGACTGCACTTCTAACATATTTTCCTTGAATTAACTGAGTGAACCCTAGATCTACACTGATTAGCTTTGTGACCATAATCATGGCATAAATGGAAATTACCATGAAAGATATTATTCATTCCATTCCTTCTAGCCATATTAGATAATTGACTTCTACAATGACTTCTTTGTAACCAAACTTGTGACAGTTAAAGCATTGAGTACTTAGTTCCTTCTTGCTTCTACACTCTACAACCTTATGTCAAAAAATTTTGTAGAGAAAACAATGACCATTAAATGATAAGTACCTTTGAGAATTTGGTTGCCTGACCCAAGGTTTTTTGTAGTTGTTTTAGAGTTTCAAACCTTGCTTGTTACAACAGATCTCGCTTTAGCTTCAACTACTTTGTCTTTACCCATAATATTCATATTTGAGCTTTCCCCTGAGAATCCAAGTCCTTCCTTATCCTTGTTACATTTCTGTAGGGACAAGAGTTGATTCAAAATTATGCTACTTTCACACACTCTTGCTTCTAATTTCAGCCTTCTTAACTCTTGATCTAACTTCTCATTTTCTTCTAATTTATGTTTGATGATATCTTTGAGATTTTCTTCAGTCTTCTTCCATTCTTCCATTTTTTGTTTAATGGTATCTTTGAGATTTTATTTAGTCTTCTTGAATTCATCCAATCATAGCTTTATATTTACAACACTTTCCTTTCATTCCTTTAATTCTTCATAGACCTCTTTGTGTCTTGCTTTGAGTTTCTGGATTTTCTCCCTTAGCTTTGAGATACAAGAATTTGCCTCCTTGATTTTTTCTTTCAATTATTCATTTTTAGATTTTGTGTGTACCATGTCATCTAACATTGTCTTGAGTTCTTTATCAAATTAATAATCTCATACCATTTGTTCAAACTACCAATATCTCCCTCAAGTGGTTAAGTTCTATTTGCAAGGGACTAGACTCTGATACCAATTGTTGAACAGTTTGGATAACTGAGAGGGGGGGTGAATCATTTATCCTAACAATTTTCTTGACATTAATTAATTCGTACAAATCTTAAATTAATTAGATAATAACTAAAATAGATATGAACATGAAAGAACATAACAACACCATGCACAATGAACACTAGAATTTATGTGGAAACCCAAGATGCGAAAAACCATGGAGAATGCTAATTCTCAACTATAGAACATTGGTTAAGGTGACACCTATTAAGGTGATTTTTACAAAGGCTCACTACTCGACTAATACAAAAATGATTACAAAATAGTCTTACTAACAAAAAATGAACTGATGAAGCTACATCTACATATGCATGAAGTTAGTTTTGGTTTAGAGCACAATATTTGTCTACAATAGATTTGATCAAGAATCTTCTACCCACCTTCCTTGCACAACCTCTACACTATTGATTACTTCTTCCTGACACTTGCCTCCCACTTCCTTCTCTTTTTATTGTCACGTAATCCTTCACACCCTTTTCTCTATTCACACACACCACACTTCTTATTCAAAACCAAAGAGATGTTCAATATATATTCTTATAGAACAAAATAATTCAGCCTAGAAAAACATGTCATATTTGAAGAACAACCTTCAAATATTTAGTAAGGCTTGGCATGCTAGCACTAGACCCAGAGGATAGGTAGCACATAAATATATCCTTACCACAGGACCCATAAATAGGTCATACATATAACATAATTATCGAAGGATAATGAACATTGAATTACATGAGATATATTCTGGAGCCAATGGGAATGCCACAACCAAGAACAAGTCTTGATCTCCATCAATTTCATTATTAACTAGAGGAATGCAATTAGACATACCAATTCTTGTAACATGCTACATGAATGTCTGGATAGCAAGGATACTTGGAATAAGCTTTGAGTAGAGTAGCCAACATCAAAAGATTAGTCTTCGTTATTTTGAATTAACTATCTTTCACGGGTGACCCATAAAAAGGAGTACTATCATATCCGGATCGAGGATAACATCCATACTACACAACATCATAATAAACGATAGGATAGATCCATTTTGTATATCATCTGGAGCACAACCTTTCGGATCCTAGGTTTTGACATCGATGAAAACAATGCCAAATCTAATCTTCTCGATAAATTCTCAACAAAAGGTAAAACCTCAACTATCCATGATAAATAATAAGCCCTAAACTCTAAGCCTTAATCAAAGTGGGGAGAGAGAGAAATAAAAAGAGAATTTATCTCTAGCATTCTAAAAATGCATTTTAATTTTGTGAGTGACAATTTTGGTGCTCGCCAAATTGTTTGATTTTCTTTAGAAATCCAACACAAAGGGTTGGGTGACCATTTCATGTGAAAGACATTTTTGAAAAGGTAAAAAAAAAACATATTTTTGGGCATGCTCTCCATCAGGTTTGCACATGTTTCAATGCAAATTTCTAAAAATACCACAATGATGTTAAGCTCTCTCTTAGGTATATAACCATATAATTTTTCACATTTTGATTATGTTAAGGTTTTCACCTTTAATTTTTTTGTTAGTCTTTCCATTTTTGTCAAGAACCAAGATGTGGTATTTTAGGTATAGTTTTTTATTCGTTCATTGAATTTTAAGAAATACATTTTTAGAAACTAGACTCCATTCTACATGTACTGAAAAATTAAATTAATTATTTATTAGGTTTCAAGAAATTTATGGGGAGCATGCTCAAATTTTTATTTTTCAAGATGTTTCCACTTCAAAAATCTGTAAAAATTCATATATTCATTAAAAAATTAGCTTAAAAAACCAACATAAACTACATGGTATTAGATAATTTCTCAGTGAAGTCATTTTTGAAATTCTAAAATGAAGATAATATTTTAGGGGGAGCACATCAAACACTATGTTATGCCTTTTTGAAAAAAAAGGACCACTTTGTGTGCTTTCCCTTTTTGAAACCCTTAATCTTCACCATTTTCAAAAAAAAGTAGTTTAGAAAGTAGATTCAAAGCACTATAACTCTTGTTCTTGTTGCATCTTCAAATTTTGAGCGTAACTATCTTCATTTTCTCGTTGACTATCAAATATTTTATTTTAGAAATAAAAGTGGCATCTTAAGACCCCATTTTCTATCACATCTTTGTGCACTTACCCATAATTATGCAAAATCCTAATTGGTATACCTTAGTGATGTGAAAAAAATGAAGAAGTCATCATTTATACATCTAAGGCTAATTTAATTAGAAATTGGATGATGCCCACTACCACGAGTGATGCATTGATATTTGGTGTATATAAACACCTTTATAAGTTTATAATTATTTTTATATTGATATCTACCTACATGAAGTTTTAGGAAAGGGAAAGAAGTTTCATTGGAGTAGTTGGAAATAGTGAACCTTTGAAGAGTTGAAGAATACAATTAGTAAAATACCAATTATTGATTTACCCAACTTGTAGATTAAAATTGAGGTAGAGTCAAATGTGAGTGAGTATACTATGGGTGCATTTCTACTGCAAGGAGGTCGTCATGTTTACTATCATTCAAACAAATTCACGAGGTCAAATTTGAATTATAACATGTATGATAAGGAGTTATATGATTTTGTTTCTATAGTGAAGAAGTGGAAGTATTATCTCATGAGGAAAGAAACCTTAGTGTAAACCAATAATAAACCCTTACAATACTTGCAAGAAAAAAAAGTAATAATAGTCTATGAATTGGAAAGAGATGGATTTTGTTTAAAAATTATGTATCTTGGTCAAATAAAAATGTGAGGTAACCAAAAAGGTGCTTGATATGCTATCCCAGTCATTTTTTAATTGTATGTAACTTTTTCAAAATGGATCATTTTAGTGATTAAGAGTATGTTAGGATTTTATGTAATTTATATGTACATTTTAGTGATGTGTATCAAACTATGATCCATGATAAAATGGCTAGATTAAACCCTCATCAAGACTAATACTTTCAAGAAAGATCTTTTATTTAAAGAAAGTAAACTTTGTGCGCCTAAAGAGCATAGAGTTTTGATAATGTGAGAAGCACATACATAACATATAACTAGAAATTTTAAGGTGAATAAAACTATAAGTAACCTCTAATGTTATTTTCATAAGCCACATGTTTAACACTCTATTTTTTAATGTTTGTAGTGGAGTTGTAAATTATGCCATCTGAATAAGCCCAATATTTTGAAGTTGGGGTTGTACCAATCATTCCTCATTCTTAACAAGACTTTGAAGAGCATCTCCATGAAATTTATTGGATATATTCCTAAAACCAAAAAGAGTAAGGAATATACATTTTTTATTTTATATTATCTTAATAAAATGTGTGTTGAATTCCTATAAGAAGATAATGCCTAGAAATGTTGTAGCTAAATTAGTTTTCAATCATATTTTTGTATTTCCAAGAGCATAATTTTTGATATAAATTTTATATTTTGAGAAGGTTAAATAGTGAATTTTATGGGAAATGATAAACACATTTAACTTAAGTGCTCTATTATCTTTCATCTTCAAGCATATGGACATACATAAATATTGAATTGAGATTTGGTGAAATTATTGCAAGGGTATAACTAGAGGTTCTCTAAGGGACATGAAAATAATTTGGGACACATTCAATTTTTGTACAACATGACTTATCATTCTTCAAATGTAAACCTTTCTCCTTTTAAGTCAAGTTTTAGTTTTATTCCACCAATTCTAGTTGATGTTTGTTTTGAATAGTCATTTAAGGGGTTGGAAAATACATAATCATTTTTTAGAGATCATTATTTCATGGAGAAAGTGGGATACATTCATCTCTAATTATAAGAAATTTTTAAAGAGTCTCAACTCAAATACAAGAAAAATAATGGCCAAGACTAGGTGAAGAATACGTTTCAGTTGGGTGATATGATTTTGGTGTAATTAGGAGAGGAGAGGAAATGGGACCTTCTTATCATTTTAATACTTTATCGTATAGTCCATTTTAGATCATAGACCAAATTGGTAGATTATATTTTAGTTGAATTTGCTTGAATGCATAAAAATGTTTTTTGTTATTAATGCTAGTCACTAATACCTTTTTTATCCTTCCATGTTAGATTAAGAACTAGATAATTCTATAATTCATTGGATGATTTTGTGTATGAAGAGATGGATGAGTTGGAGGATGGTTTAAGTATTGAATAGAAGGTAAGGTAAACTAGGCTAGGATATTGGCTATTGTGGTTGATTAGTGAGAAAGGGCAGTTTTTAGATAAGGCTAATTAGGTGTCTTATGAAGAAGTGGTTTATAAGAACCCATATTTAATCATGGATTAAGGATTTTGAAGACCAAAATTTCCTTGGTTAGGAAGGCATGACCTATAACCAATTTTATAGGCTTGTATCAAGTTGGTTCATAAGTTTGGCACATGTTTGGACTAGTATTAAAGTATAATCTATTGCAAGTATGGATGTGTTTGGTGGTGTTGTCATTAATGTTATCATTGATGTCAACACGGTTCAGTTTGATTGTAGATGGTACTTGTATAGTTGAGATACTATAGAAGTTCTTAGAGTACATGGAGCTTTATTTATGAAGTTGTAGTTGTGTTTTTTCCAAGTTCTTTTGACAAAATTTACGAAATAATGAAGGCAGTGTTGAGTATGTGTTCTGAGTGTGCTCTGGTATTGTGCTCTGCATTTCTTCTATGTTGATCCAATGCCTATGTGGATCTAAGGTATTTTTCATGAGCTTCAATGGATAATATATCCTAAGTTTTAGCTTAAGGATCGATGGAGAGTGGAAGATATGATCATCGGTATATGAACTGGTTTGGCTGAACTAGTTTTTTGTGGACTGGGACAAATGTTTTGGCTCTGTAGTCTTCTAGTGTTGTGTTTCAAATCTTGCATATCTGGGAGATGATTCATACTAATGTTTATGTATTCTGAAAAACATGCTTGTGATTGGGCATTCCAAAAGACTTACTCTAGAGATCCTGTGTGTTGTTGGTTGGTCTGATTTGAATTTTGAAGAATATTCTATGCATGAAGATTGTTGCATTTGTTGCGGATGTACCTAAAGGTTTCTTAGAGATGGTAAAATGTTCGGTGAAGCATGTTGAGTGATCCACATGTGACCATCTTGCTAGAGATACACGTACTTCAAATATCATTGGTGTTTTCATTAGGTTTGGATGACCTCATGTCCACATGGTACCAAAAGATTTTACATTGAATTAATGAAGTGTGTGATTGATCCAAGATGTTGTTTGGGGCCTAATTAAATGTGTAACTGATCCTCTCTCATTCTTATCCACCAGATGAATTTTGAGTAGCTGACCTAATTTGAATTTGTAAATTGAAGGATTCTTATCCAACCTTGGATAATGCTTCTAGGGTTGAATATGGTATAAAAGAATGTCAAGATGTTGTGAGTTAAAAGAAAATCAAGTGAAGAGTGTGAAAAAGTGCAAAAAGAAAAGTGTGTAAGAGAAAATCAAGGCAGCAATACTTTGATGTGTTAGATTCCTAAAAGTAGTGAGCTGATGGTGTTTGTAATCTTCTAATCAAGCTACAAATTTGTGGAACCTTTTGTGGTGGATCTTTATTTATCTTCTCTTTTTCTATAGGTAGTGAGCCTCCTTCTAGACAGTGTATCTTATTGTTGGTAGTGAACCCTCTAGTAGTGAGCCTTTGTATTCGGTATCGCATTATTACTATATTGTGAGCTAATCCTCAGTATTTTTTTTCCCTCATTGTGTTTTCCACGTAAATTTGGTGTCTTTGATTTTTTTCTTTCTAATATTTTCATTTCATGTTTACACTTAATAACAGACTGGGTTAATGTGGAATTAATTAAGGTTAGAAGTAAAGTAATTTGATACAACTGATTCACCCCCCTCTCAGTTGTCTTGTGCATTTCAATAATTGGTATAAGATCTTTGGTTCCTTGGTGAAAAGATTAATCGCTTGAGGTAGATCAGATGGCGCACAAGTTGTAAATCCCTATTTTTGATGGAGCTGATTATAGTGACCAGAAAGAACAGATGATAGGTTATCCAGTTTCTCTTAGTTTCAAGACCTGGAAAGTTGTGGAGATAAAGTATGTTGCACCATCCCTTGGTCCTTCCTCTACAAATGAGATTGTGGATTATGAGGACAATGAAAAGGAAAGGTATGCTATCTTCAATGCTCTATCTAAAATTGAAAGGACAGAAGTTATTTCTTTAGGTGTTGCTTATGAAGTATGGGAAAAATTGAAAGATATTTACGAAGGAAATGATAGAGTAAAATTTTCAAGCAAGGTAATGTAGCTAAGAAAAAAATTTGAGAACTTGAGAATGGAAGAGGGCGAAGATATTGCAAGCTATCATCAGAGATTTGAACTTGTAGCAAATGAGATCAAGAATCAAGGTGGTACCATGTCAGATGAATATATAACTGAGAAGATCTTGATGACCCTACTAGATAATTATAGTGACAAAGTATCTACTATTGAAGATGTTGGAATATGGCGAGAGAGATCATTAGCATATGGCTTGAAATTTTTGTCATTGATGGCAATCCAACCAACCTATCTGAATGTGCAGTATAATTTTGGTTCCTACCCGCAGAACAGAGTAAAGAGTAAGGCATCTAGTTACAGGCATAAAATTTGATCTAAACACCTTACCAGACATATAATTTGGTTTGTGGATCTATAAGGAAGGTTTTTTGATACTTGCAATATCTTGGTTTTGATGTGCACTCATTGGTACGTAATCTAGAAGATCCGGTGCACTAATTTGGTGATTATCTATGCTAGAAGGTTGACCTGACAAGGATAGAAATTGTGGATGTATAAGATATAATGAATTATAAGTCTTCACATTTGATTAAGTGTTATTTGGGTCCTCTCTTTGTATTAACCAACTTCAGAGGATACACATAAATAATTAATGATGGATCTAGCTAACAAGTTGAAGGTAACTTAATATTTTATAAAGTCGACTGATGGACGAATAAATCCTTGATTGCGGATATATATAAGAGATTGGTTTTATCATTTTAGAAGTGTGAATGTAAGTGTGAATGTGTAGGAAGTGTGAGTGTATAATATATCATTGTGTGGTGTGAGATTCAGTAGTGTAGTAGAGCAATTTTGATCATAACTAATGCGAAGAGCAGAAAAGAGTAGAACAGAGCAGAGTGAAGTGCAAAATCATAAAGTAGAACTAGAACCAAATCTATGAGCTTCATCATAATTGTAACTTGGAATAAATAGATGCTACTATCTCAGTTCAACCTTCAAATGGTCTTAATCTGAATTTTATATGGCAGTAAGCCTTTCTCTTGAGCAGTGAGCTCTAGGTAGTGTGCCTGAATGCAAGTGCATTCCTTTTGTAAAAAAATATATTTGAGTACTCAAATTATGGATTAACCTCCATTGTGTTTTATCCCCTAACAGGGTTTCCATGCAAAAATCTGTGTTATGGTGTTATGAATGATTACTTTGAATGCATACATCTTTTCTTTAATGTAATGATGAAATGGTTTCAAGTTTTAGATTGATGGATTTTAAGATCTATTGAATACTAATTCACCCCCCTCTCAATGTTCCCTTGAGTCCAACAATTGCTATTAGAGCTATTTCCTCTAAAGAAGTTTTTCAGCTTGAGGTGGATCTTGGAATGTGATGGACTCTGGTAGTCTTCAACAACAACTTCTGGTGGAACTTGATAACCTTGATTAGTCTAAAGCAGAAGTTCAAGAATTGAAAGAAAATATTAGAGATGCTGAGAAATTCATCCAGTCATTGAAGGATCAGATAGTTAAATCCAAGGTGAAGAGGAAAGATCTATGTGATCAAATCAAATAAAAGGAAAGTGAAAACATGGATGATGATCACTTGAATCAAACCTTGAAGGAGATAACCAAAGAATTTGAGAATCTTGCTAGAGAAAATACAAACCTAAAACATGAGATGGAATCTATGGCAATGAAGATGACTAAAGAAATTGAAGAAAGAAAGAGAAATGAGGAAAATATTGCTCAGAAATTGAAAGAGAAATATGATGAATGTAGTAGAATAAAAGGTGAATTCACTCAATTGGAAAGTATACTTCAAAGAACCAAAAAAAATGAAGAACTTGGTAAGCAAATTGTTACTCTTAGAAATGATCTTGTCATTGCAAATGAATACAGAGAAAATTTGAAGATCAGTTTAGTAAAGCTTGATGAGCCAACTCAAGGAAAAAAGAATGGAAATGATAAGAGAGGTCTTTCAATATGAAAAGGGAGAAAGTTCTAGATCAGGACAAAATAAGTTTAGAAAAAACAAAAATGGAAGATATTCGGTAAGACAACCTAATGCACAAAATTTTAATCTATATTGTTTTCAGTGTAATAAGTTCGATCATATGATTGCTCAATGTAGAATTAATATGAATTCAAAAGTCTCGACATTCTCTGGTCAACGTTTCAATTGCAAAAAGTTTGGTCATAAATCAATTAACTATAGAAATGTATCAAGTTACCCTATTGCTAGAAGATATGTTGAATTCTATACATGTGGGAAATTTGGGCATATTGCTAATCAATGCAGATCTAGAAGAAGTCATTGGAATAATTGGTCAGGACAAGAAAACATTGTGTGTTACAACTACAACAAGTATGGTCATATTGCAATATTCTATAGAAAAAAAATGTAGATAGAAAAGGTCCGGTATATAGAGGAAAAATATAGAGAAAAATGATAAAGGGGAAGAAAAGGTAACTATGGATGATATCAAAGATCAGATGAAGAAGACATGGGGAAGGAAAAATGATTATGATGTTGGAAATGGTCCCATACTAGAACCTACCTCTGGTAAGTCTTCTAATAATTGATTTCAGGCCACTGGCCTACAGGTATTCTTTCAAAGAAAACCCTTCCTCCCCTGTAAATGGATGGTATCAAAATGAAGAAAATAGTCAAGAAGGTGTACTTATGGTGTACAAAATTTTTGGTTTACTTCAGCAAAGAGAACTTAGACAGTTCATAGGTTCACATAAGATTTTTCTGTCACCATTTGGGAAAACAGAGTCTCAGGAAAACTTAGGGAAAATACATTTATTGCACATGTGTGAGCTATAAAAGTCAAGTCAAAACCATCATTTTTCACTTTGCATCAAAGAAGAGAAGAAGGAGAGAACTCAATAGGTGAATTATGAGGTAGTAAAATTGATTCATTGACAAATCTTGAAATCTATCAGGTATTTCAAATCATTCTTGAATTCTTCATACAATTTAGTATGTGGTTGTGAACCCTAAACACCAAAAGGAAAAATGGAACAAATCAAAGGCTTGATCACTCTAGATGAATATAACAGTGCAAAGATTAGGTCTATGAGAATTTTTTTACTCCCTGATGAATTAAAGAAATTGAGCGAAGCTAAGCATGGAAATTTGGATTTGTGGAGTGATTTTCCATACTTCGAAAGTGCAGAATTCGTGAAATTCATATTAAGCAGATTACATGATGATTTTGTAACTTTGGACAAAAATACATCATTTCAAAAGAGGCAATTGAGAACTTAACTGGATTTTGCAAAGTCAGAAATGTTCCTAGGAAGAAATCTATCTAAAACAAAGAGGTCAAAACCCTAACCGGAATAATCGGAGATCAAAGAGCTCTGATGATTTCAACAATCAAGAATCCTATTACGAAGTACATTGGACATGGAATAACATATAAAATATTCTACAAAAATTGAAAAGGAACTACATTGGATGTCACAGTGTACATTACTCACAAAATGATAATTGAAGGTTAGGACTTTTACCTATGCGGGTTGTTAAAGGATCATCTCATGGAGAATGTTCAATTGATAAAGGAATCAGGTTATCCATTCAGGTTTGGCACTTTAATTATATGTCTGGTAATGTATTTCTTGAATTTCTTGCAGAAATTGATAATGTAGTATGGAAATCAAATAAACCAGTATGCAATCAGATATACTCTTATTCTAAGAGCTTGGCTAACTAGGATTTGGAATTTCAATATTTCTTCAAGAAAGTGCTTGAAAAGTGTGGATCAATCAATATTTCTCCTTTGGTAAGAACAATGCAAGTTGGTTCCTCTTCTGGTAGCATTGTTAAAGGACATAAAAGAGAAAAGGAAATTATTGAATACAACCCTCTAGAAAGAAAAGTTCCCAAGATTGAGGGAAAAGGAAAAGAAAAAGAAATCATGGAAATTCTAGATGAAGAATCTGATGAATAAACTGAGAATCCATTGAAAAATGAATCTAAACAAGAAAAAGGTAGTGAGGAAGAAGAAGATCTGACAAAAGAAAAGCTTCATTAGCTTATTCAAGGTGTAGGTGGCATGCATAAAATTGTGAAGTTGCGGTTAGTCAAACCATCATACGATCATGAATTGATTTTGGAAGTTGTAAATGCTCATGTTGAGCACTGTAAGATAAGATTGGAAAGTCTGAAGGACATTCTACCTGAAGAGATGATCGAGTGTAGAAAATAATCAATGGGATCTGAGGACAAAGGTAAATAATAAGGTGAAGTTGTCTCTCACCTGGAGGAACAATTCAGACTATCTCTTTGCAAACTAAAGAAGAAAATGAATTAGTTAAGGCAATGCATAAAATCAGCCATAGGTATCTATAACTATTGCATATGTTGGCCCCATGTAGTCAAAAATTACAAAGAGAAGTTGGATCAGATTGAAATGGAATTGAATAACATTGGAAAAACTTTTGACATATCTCATGATCTAGATGGCATCATCAAGAAAAGAATCTGGGAGCTACAGTCAGAACACACAAAAATTCAACTCTCTAAGAATGTTTTGGTGGATACTTTTTGGAAGGTAGAGGATCTAGCCAAATGCAGGTTGGAATAGATGGCATAAATATTAAAGAATGGTGAGAAACTAGAAGAAGCAATTGCAATTCCTAAATCTCTCATTGAGATTATTAACAAGAATTCCAAGAACAATAGCTTGATCATTATTATTAGAATTAAAATAGATGGTTGGAAGAAGTTCCTTCTGGAAGTGAAGAAAAACCATAAAATATCTTCTAAAGATAACAGTTAAAATTTTTCAAGTTTTTGAAATTTTGGTCAAAGGAGGAGAACTGTACGCATATATGTGTTAAATTTTTGAAGCCTTGAGGATGTTGAACACATTTTTTGTCTCTATCTTGTCAATAACACTTTTTGTCTTTTTGGCATATGACATTCATTCTTTTTCATTGATGTCACAAGGGGACAGAATGCAGCAAGACCTATAGAGGGAGAAAATAATGCAATGCCTCATAGATCTCAGGGGGAGAAAGTACAGTACAAGTCTTGGAAGCTACTCATAATGATTTTGAAACTTAGTCATTTTTCACTAAGTGTTTCCATCAATCGAAAAGGGGGAGATTGTTGGCATATGGCTTGAAAGTGTTGTCGTTGATGGCAACCCAACCAACCTATCTGAATGTGCAGTATAATTTTGGTTCCTACTAGAAAAACAAAGTAAAGAACAGGGCATCCAATTACAGGCATAAAATTTGTTTTAAACACCTTACTAGACATATATTTTGGGTTGTGGATCTTAGAGGAAGGTTTGTTGATGCTTGCAGTATCTTGGTTTTGATGTGCACACACTGGTACATAATCTAGAAGATGGGATGCACTAATTTTGTGATTATTTATGCTAGAAGGTCAACCTAGCAAGGATAGTAATTGCAAATGTATAAGATATAATTAATTATAAGTCTTCATGTTTGACTAAGTTTTATTTGGGTCCTCTCTTTATCTTAACCAACTTTCAAGGATTCGCATAAAAAATTAATGATGGATCTATCGGAGAAGTTGAAGGTAACTTAAAATTTTATAAAGCTGACTAATGGACAAATAAATCCTTGATTATGGAGATATATAAGAGATTGGTTTTATCATTCTAGAAGTGTGAATTTGTAATATATCATTGTGTAGTGTGAGATTCAGTATTGCAGTAACATGAATTTGATCATAAGTGACGCGAAGAGCAAAAAAGAGCATAATAGAGTAGAGCAAAGTGCAGAATCAGAAAGAAGAACTAGAACCAAATCTATGAGCTTCACTAGAACTATAACCTGGCATAAATAGATGGTACTATCTCAGTTCAACCTTCAGATGGTCTTAATCTGAATTTTGTATGGCAGAATCCTTTCTCTTAAGTAGTGAGCTCTAGGCAGTGTGCCTGAATGCAAGTGCATTCCTTTTGTAAACAATTATATTTGAGTACTCAAATTGTGGATTAACCTCCATCGTAGTTTTTCCCCTAACAGGGTTTCCATGCAAAAATTTGTTTGTTATGGTGTTATGAATGCTTACTTTGAATGCATACATCTTTTTTTTAATGCAATGATGAAATGGTTTTTGTGTGTGAGAATATGTGGACTAATTAAAATGATAAACCAACACATCAATGAAACATTAAATCAAAGGAAACTAATTAAAAAGATAAAAAAACTCTAAATAACAGCAACTCCTTCAAAAGTGTTCCATTGTCCTCTATCTCCAAGGATTCAATGCAAGTTACTGGCTCTCAATTGGTGTAAGCAGCAGCTTGTTGGAATGACAATTTAGGAGAATGAGATTATGCAATAATGCATGTTTATTTGGTAAATGATTTAAATGATGATATGAAACTAAAATGCTATGAACTTTAGATGCTATGCTAAAATTACGATTTGAATGCAACTATAGTAATTATGCTAAATTCACAAAATATAGGATGAATTCAACTCACTAAAGGGTTGTATTTATAGCTTTTTGGAGGCAAGAATCTAGTTAGCAAAGATCAACGATCAAATTCAAACCTATCAAGATGAACGGTGAGAGATTTTAGAAGTTGAGAGAAAGATGGAAGGTTGAGAGAATAATGGAGGAATGTTTGCAACCCACAAAACCATCCTCATTCAAAAATGGAAAAAAATTGCCATTTGTCTATTCATTTATGAAAGTTGGTTGAAAGTTGAGGATAAATCCTAATTAAATAAGTAAATTTATTTAATTACATGTGACAATGAATTTAGAAGTTTCCATAATTGAATAATTAATATTTAATTATATGTGAGGGATGATAAAAAAACATTTAATTAAATATATAAAATACTTAATTAAAAATCAAGTGAAGAAAGTTTATAATTAAATATTTTAGAATATTTAATTATATGAAGAGAAGAAAGTTTCTAATTAAATCTTTTAGAATATTTAATTATATGAAGAGAAGAAAGATTCTAATTAAATATTCGAAATATTTAATTAAATGAAGAGTGAAGAATTAGAAAGTGTTTAATTAAATATTTAAAATATTTAATTAAATATGGAAAAGGAATTTAGAGGAATATTCCATTATTTGGATTTAAAAATTCAAACTTAGAATAATATGATAATTAATATAAATAAATTATGGAATTTATTTAATTTAATTAAGAAGAAGATGGTAATAATTAAATAAACTTGTTTATTTAATTAAGCTAGAAGAATTAGAAAAGTGAACGATATAAATAAATAATTAAATTTATTTATATGTAGATGACTTTAGAAGATTAATTAAATAATTCATATTTAATTAATTAACAGGCTTGATTTATAATAACCATTTTTAGATGTATACATTTTGCCCCTCTTTGAAGTGATTGATGATATTATATGCCCCCTCGGGTGATGAATCAGATAAAGATGAGTTTTGGAATTTTTTACTAATTTGCTATCTGATTCATCGACCGATAAAGAAGAATTGATGAAAACCTCTATTGAAATATTGATATGAAGATGAATAACTTTGATTTTTCCCCAATTGATGATGTTTTTCGATTGATTCAACATGTGATAGTGAATTTGTGATGATTGATTGATGATGACTAATAAGAATCATAGTAGAATTGATAAAGTGACCTCATGATGAATGAGCCTCATTGATAGGATAGATTGATAAAAAAAAATTCATGGTTGATGAGAAAACAAATAATAAGATTGATAAATTTGTCCTCATGATTGATGAGAAAATAAATAGTAAGATTGATAAATTTGTCCTCATGATTGATGAGAAAAAAAATAGTAAGTGATCTTATTTGATTTGATTGATTTGAGAGAAGAGGATTGATGTATGAATTTGATAAAGATGATTGATTGGTTGAATGGTTAAATGATTGGATTGAGATGATGGATTGATTAGATGAAATTGGAGATGAGGAAGATGATGCAAAATGATGGACAAGATGGGATGATAAGCGATAGGAGACTGGTAAGAGAAAATGAGAAGAACTAAAGAACAAATGGATTAAAAAAAAAAACCGATGTTGTCCTAGTCAAACTACAAGCCAAGATGGATTGATGATGATGATCAGAGTGTTGTTGATAAGGGAAGGATACATCTTGAAACAACACACAGATAGGCAAGGATACATCCTGATGATGATGATGATCAAGGCTTGCAGTAAGGCTAGGAACAAGTCCAAAGGTATGATTAAATGATTTGTGCTAGATTGAATGGATTGATTAGATGATATTGGAAGAAATGATTGGATGGATAAAATTAGATAAATTTGGAAGAAGTGATTGGATGGATAGAATTAGATGAAATTGGAAGAAGTGATTGGATGGATAGAATTAGATGAGATTGGGCGATGCTTTGTGATGATATGAGATGGATTTTATTATGCAGATGAGATGTGATGGACATGATAATGCTCATGCAAAAATTAATATGGATGCAATCTATATGAATCATGCAATCCTAACTATGCAAAATGAACTACACACTGTTGTCATTCTATAAACCAATTTTGCACTTAATTTTCATCATTAAGCCTTTTGAAATTTTGAAAGTTAGTACAAGAATCAAAGGGGATATTCACACCATTGATGATTTGAGTATTGCTTCCATGATGTTTGATATAGCAAGTTAATACAAGCATCAAGGTATAATTGAACCAAGATGACATGAGTATTGCTTGCATAAACATACAAGAGTTAATCTTTTTCCTATGAAAATCCTAAAATGTCATCAATGATACATTGTAGAGCATGTCCCATGACAAATTTGCATAGTAATAATGTTTAACTCACTGGAAGCAATCAAAGAAAAATCAAAGTCCTTCCTTATGAATCTAGTTCATAACATCATTGAGTCATTCTAGAGATATGATGCCATCAAATTTCAAAACAACAGTTCAACTTGTGCTTTAAGTTTTTCATTCATTTTATTCAGATTAAGATCATCCAATTTGGTTCAGTTTTATTTTGTCTCATAGTTTTTTTGACTAGGCTTGATTGGATATTTGATTGTTGACCTGATATTTAGATAGTTGACACATGTTTTTTTTTTTCCACTCAAAATCTCAAAAGTTGATTACCCCCAATGAGTTCAATATTTTTCCCCTAGTCTAGGGTGAGACACAACCATTTTATTGATGAAAGCATACGATTTATTGATTTTTTTTTTGGATTTTGGAAATATTTTGATTTTTGGATTTTGATGTTTTCTGATTTTTTTTGGATTTTGATGTTTTCTGAATTTTTTCAATTTTGATGTTTTTTTGATGTTTTTTGATTTTTATGTTTTTTGATGTTTTCTGATTTTTATGTTTTGGGATTTTGCGAGGACATTCAAGATGGAATGGGATGACCAATTGAAGAAACAAGATGCCCCAAAATATAAGAGAAGATGCATGATGAAAGATATGATATGGAAGATTTGGATGATGTGAATAGGATAGATGGATGATTTTCAAGAAGATCCTTAACCTTGTCAAGATCAAAGGTGAAAATGAGGATATTACCATGAATGATAAGAGAAAAATGGAAGATAGTATATGGATAGGGAGATGGATATGAAAGATAATATTTGCATGATAGGGGGATGGAGGAAGGATTTAAGCATCAAGTTTCATGATTAATATCACTTGAATATGTGCTCTAATAGACCATGCGAATGGGAATTAGACTTGTAAATGTTGGCATGATAGTAGAAGCTAAGGCCTTATCCAAAGCTTTGAATTAAAGGAGGAGAATGGGGAATGGATGTTGGATAATAGATAGGAGGTTGGAAGGCTTGGTGATAGGTATATGGAAAGGATGGCAAGATTAACATTGGCACACACCTTGAAGGGTGATGGAGTGATGGAGAAAAAGTGGATTTGTAAGGTGATATGTTTTTAGATGGAAGATGGGGAGAAGCTTTCAGATTAGCAAAATTGGATGCCAATTTTGATTTTATTGCTTCTATGAGACTTTTAGGAATCCACATGACTTTTGATTTTGATATTTTCTTTATAGGCCTTTGTGGCCCTTGAGATTTTTTTCTTTGATTTATGGACCTTTGCGGTCTTTAAAATTTTTATTTTGAGTTAATGGGCCTTTGTGGCCTTTTGAATTTTTCTTCTGACTTCATGGGCCTTTGTGGCCTTTTGATTTTTGGATCAAATTTTCTTTTATTTTTGCATGACTCTTCGAGGAGACATGTCGATCCTTTGATACATGTGGATTTTTCTATTGAAGCTTTTGACATTTGGCACCCAAATTGCTTCCAAAAGAAATGGGAGGAGTGTATTGAGATGACCGATTTGTATGTATGATGGATGAGTTAATGTAGAAAGAATTTTGAAAATGGATCAAGGATGTGTGCCTTTGTTGTTCTTGAAGAATAGGAGATGGAGAAACATGGGACCCTAATATGGATGGAAGGGTTGATGAGCTAGGGTTGGGACGAGAAGGACCAAGGATATATGGAAGGCTTGATGAACTAGGATAAGAACCTACAATAGATGGAGAGTTAGATGGACTAGGTTAGCTATGTTGAGCATGAGGAGTATAGGTAGGGCCATGAGAATATGGATGTGCTTGGATAGAAAGGGGTTCTAAGATACCTTGTTCATGAAGGTCTAAGACTTTTCCTTTGTAGTTCATAATTTTGAACATTTGTTTAGCAATGGGATATTCATTTTTTGTGAAACAAGATGCAAGTCCATTTCGGGGAGAATATGATATGGATGAAAGGATAGGTGTTGGAAGTAAATTGGAGTGGATAAAGGTGGAGGATCCCAATTTATAGGTGCAAGGTTCATGGATAGCTTGAATAGGTGTGATAGGCTCTTGACATGGGGATGATGGAGGATTTTGATCATGAGGAGAATTAGGAAGGGTGATAGGGTCCTCACATGAGGATGATAGGATACTTTGATCTTGAATAGGAAAAGAATCATTAGATGGAGTAGCTTGATCATCAGATGGAAGGGAATTGTAAGATAGGATGGAATAATTGTCATGCTCCTGGGATGTGATTGAGTCATGAGAGGATATGGATTCATAAGATGAGGTGGAGGGAGGACTTGGAAGAATATTTTATTCTTGAGATGGAAGAGGATTATCATGGGTGAATAATGAAGGGATGGGATCATCATATAGTTCTTGAGAGATGGGATCTTGATCAAAGATTGGAAGGGTTTGTATAATTTTGGTATCATGGGATGGAATGGAAAGAATGTTTTGATCGAGATGTGTAGATTGAAATGAATCATCGGATGTAGAGGATATGATAGAAGAAGGTGATTGAATGGGATCATTAATTTGGGTGAAAGAATCATGAGGTTCATTTTGAATTATGGGGGATGAAGATAAATGAATGAAATGACAAGATTGGTCAATGTTATTTGATGGCTTAGATTTGGGATTCCCATTTAACCTTTCCAAAAATTCAAAAACATTTAATTTGGTTGATGTAGTTTTTGGAGGAGAAGCGGTCATGTTCATATTTCTATCAAAGGACTTGTTAGTTGTTCCCCCTTATATTTCCTTGATTTTCCTTTGGAGTGCTCTTATTTGTTGGGTAAGAGCACTATAATCATTTAGGGGGGCCTCAGGATCCTCTCTAATCCCTTTCGTGTCAAAATCAGCAGGTGACTTAGCTCCTTGATTGGCCAATGCAAGAAAATATATTTCATTGTTTTTCTCCAAAACTCTATCCATGAGAGTATGGAATTGAGGATCCTATTCTACTTCTTGAAGAATTTATTCTATTATCTCATCATTATTCAGATTATTCCCAGTCCGAAGTTTGTGAAAATGATTTTCTTCTTTATCAACCATGTTGCTTAATGTACTTTCCCTTTCATCCTCTTCTATGTGCTTTCGAGATCTTATGACAACAGGCATAAGATTTTTCCCAATTTCAACTAACCTTGATCAAAAGATGAAATAATGTAATTTTGATGGATATCCAAATCGAAATAGAATGAAGATTCTATTGATATGACTTGTGAAATTTGTAATATTTAGCTCATGATTCTCCAGTTGAAAGGATGATGATCTTGTTGTGGGAATTAAACCAAAAATCAAAAATAAAGATGATGTTTCACTTTATGAGGTTTGATCGTAGTTTTGTAAAAATAAGGATTTTTGATAAATGCCTAATGCTCCTAAGCTCTCTATTGCAGAACTTGATTGGGATGAGTAGGGTACAAAATTGTTGGTTGGGGGATAAAAGAGGACCAAATAGGCTGACTGTGATTATGCCTTTCAGAAAGAGCTCTTGTTTGAAAGAAAGCTCATGAATATAATGGTTCTAAGGAAAAATTGTTAGTGAAACCTCTAACAAAGTCATGATATCGATGAATAGAAGTTTTATGTTCAAGGAAAACTTTTTGAATTTGGTACAAATACTTTCTCTTTTTCAATAGCTTCTTATAACTGAGAGACTTCTTTGGCTTCTTAATTTTCTTCTCTAGGGACTTCATGGCAAAATTTGGAGACTTCCAAACCCTGAGCATAGAAAAAGACTAGATTGAATGGCAGATTTTTTGGTTTTCAAAAAAATTACCTAGGTTCGGAATACAAATGTGCTAAACTTTTTAGAAAATGCGCTAGACTATTGCAGGTATGTGCTAAAACAGAGCACAGATGCGCTAAAACAGAGAATGAATGCATTGAAACAGAGCACAGATGCACTAAAATAGAGCATGAGTGTGCTGAAATAGAACACATATGCGCTAATATAGAGCATGAATGCATTGAAATAGATCATATATGCACTAAAATAGACTAGGGATGCACTGAACTATCCAGTTACTGCACTGAGATAAGCATGTTTTGATAGTTTGATATTTTTGGATGATCTTTATCTGATTTAAATTTGGAAAAACATGGCATATAGTGGAAAATAGTTGTTTGCAAATCTTAAAATCTAAACAAAGAGAGTATGTTCTTGAGATTTTCAAGGGTATTGACCAAAATAAACACTTCAGATAGACTCACTTTTATTTGTCAAAAAAGTCATCCTAACAACCACAACCCACATCTTAAAATTGCGTTGACTCACACAGTCGTGTCACCCCCTAAAGGGTGCTCGTGTTTTTGTCTTTTCCAAGTGCGTACTCAAGGTTAGATTTCTTGATCCCTTGAGCAAACAATCTGTGGCAATTATATGGTGAGTATCTTGGGGGCAGATTCTTCTCTCCCCTTGCACTGTGATTATTATGATATTTGGATACTAACACGGTTGGCTTTCTACACTATGGTTTGTAGTAAAGGTATCCATTCAGCATGGTAATAGATAAACTCCCTCAAGAGACCTCCCAATCTTTACAACAAAGATTTTGGGGATGGTTATCTTGCTCACTTTCATTGAATATGGGTTTACCTAGAATTCGCTTTTGATTAGAATGGGCTGGAAAACCTAGCTTTTGTTGTTCGCACTTAGGTCGTTCTTGTAGGGTGAGTACTTTTTCCCACTATGGTAGGCCTTCTAAAGGATTTAATAAAACATGAAATACAAGAAATGAAAAAGGTAAGTCTGGTGTTTTGGTCACCCAGTAAAGGGGAGAGCATAAACCTATTACCCAACAATCACAACAAACAAGTGGTTCAATTTTAAATCCAAATGACAATTTTCTACACTAAGTGAAGATGTTGCTCCACAACAAGCATTGGATTCATTTTAACCAAGATAAAATAATGTTTGGTGACTATCCTAGGATTGCTTCATTTTTACTTAATGTAGAAAAGAAAAATCTCTATCCATGGATGGCATCAGAATCAGGATTTATTTTTACACTCCCTGTATGCACTAAAAGAACTGGTAAATGTGCTAAAACAGTCCGTAAATGCACTAAAATAGTTCATAAATGCACTAAAATAGGTTGTAAATGTGCTAAAGGAACTAGAAAATGCGCTAAAATAGGTCGTAAATGCGCTAAAATAGTCCTTGTATGCACTAAAATGCAGCATGTATGTGCTAAACCATGGCTCGTATGCGCTAAATCGAAGCTCAAGTTCGTCACCTGTCAAAAAATCTGTAATAAAAAGATTTAAAATGGGGCAAGGCCCTATGGTGGGTGCCAAAAATGTGTGTGAGAATATGTGGACTAATTAAATTGATAAACCAACACACCATTGAAACATTAAATCAAAGTAAACTAATTCAAAATATAAAACAAACTCTAAATAACAGTAGCTCCTTCAAAAGCGTTTCGTTGTCCTCTATCTCCAAGGATTTGATGCAAGTTGCTGGCTCTCAATTGGTGTAAGTAGCAGCTTGTTGGAATGACAACTTAGGAGAATGAGATTATGCAATAATGCATGTTTATTTACTAAATGATTTAAACTATGATATGAAACTAAAATGCTGATTTGAATTCAACTATAGTAATCACGCTAAATTCAAAAAGTCTAGGATGAATTCAACTCACTAAAGGGTTGTATTTATAGATTTTTGGAGGCAAGAATCTAGTTGGCAAAGATCAATGGTCAAATTCCAACCTGTCAAGATGAACGATGAGAGATTTTGGAAGTTGAGAGAAAGATGGAAGGTTGAGAGAATAATGGAGGAATGTTTTCAACCCACAAAACCATCCTCATTCAAAATTGGAAACATATTGCCATTTGTCTTTTCATTTAAATGAAAGTTGGTTGAAAGTTGAGGATAACTCCTAATTAAATTTATTTAATTACATGTGACAATGAATTTAGAAGTTTCCATAATTAAATAATTAATATTTAATTATTTGTGAGAGATGATAAAAAACCATTTAATTAAATATATAAAATACTCAATTAAATATGAAGTGAAGAAAGTTTCTAATTAAATATTCGAAATATTTAATTAAATAAAGAGTGAAGAATTAAAAAGTGTTTAATTAAATATTCAAAATATTTAATTAAATGTGGAAAAGGAATTTAGAGGAATATTCCATTATTTGAATTTAAAAATTCAAACTTAGTATAATATGATAATTAATATAAATAAATTATGAAATTTATTTAATTTAATTAAGAAGAATATGGTAATAATTAAATAAAATTATCTATTTAATTAAGCTGGAAGAATTAGAAAGTGAACGATATAAATAAATAATTAAATTTATTTATATGTAGATGACTTTAGAAGATTAATAAAATAATTCATATTTAATTAATTAACAGGATTGATTTATAATGACCATTTTTAGATGTATACAATTTCAAGTTTTAGAATGATGGATTTTAAGATGTGCTAAACACTGATTCACCCCCACCCTCTCAGTGTTCCCTTGAGTCCAACTGAAGAATCATATGATCCAAAGACGTTTACTAAGGAGCGCCTATTTGGAATTTTTATTGTATTTGAGATGAGGAAATTCGCAAGAGATAAGGAGAAAGTTGGAACAACCTTCAAAGCAATGAATATAGGAGATGACTCAGATGATGATAGTTTAGAAGAGTTGGAAGCAAACTTCACAAGGAAATTGAAGAAAGGTACTAGTAAATACAAAGGTATGTTGCTCTTTAAGTGTTTTAGTCATGGAAATATTGGTCACTATGTCTCAAGACGTCCTAATAGAGTTACACACAAGAAGAATAAAGATAATAATAATAATCACAGAGACAAGAAGGATAGGAAGGTCAAGAAATTGTATTATGTCAAAGAAGATTCAGGAATTTCTAATGATGAATCTAATTTTGAGGAGGATAAAGATCAATTCTTATTTCTAGCCTTGGAAACTAAAGTTGTACCTACTAACCATGGAAGAAGTGCAAAGGAATCTAGTTTGGATAGAAAGAAGGATGAGTTGGAAGGTACTCTGGTAACTGATTTTTATGCTAGACATGATGAAGACTTTTGGGTAATTGATAGTGGGTGTTCAAATCATATGACTAGAGATAAGAGTAATTTCACTAAACTTGAAGAGTATGATGGAGGAATAGTTATGTTTGGAGATGATTCTGGTGCTAATATTGTTGGTAAAGGAAAAATTAGTTTTGATGGAAAACATAGTACAAATGATGTCTATTATGTGAAGGGTTTAAGGAATAATTTCTAAGTGTTGGAAAAATATGTAGCGAAGGATTTAAGCTTTTGTTTCAGGATAAAACCTGTGAAATCAGAAAAGGATTTGAAACTATGGTAGCAGTAGAAAGAAGAACTCATGAAAAAATTTATCAACTAAAGAGTGCTGATGGTTAGTGTTTTGTTTCACATATTAATAAAATTTGGTTGTGGCACCAGAGGATGGGACATGTAAATTTCAAAAATATGATCAGGATCAATTCCAAGGAAGTTCTCTTATATCTTCCTAGAATCACAAAGTGTTCAAATTTAATTTGTAGAAGTTTTTAGTTGCGAAAACAAACAAGAAGTGATTTTAAAGGAAAAGAACAATCATCTACTAGGATTGTAATACACCTCTGTTTTGCTTCTTGTGTGTTTGCTTTATGCTATGTTTGGGATGCAACTACTATTATACTAGACACACCTTGTTGTTTATGTTTTGATCGCTACTATTGAGCGACATTGATTATTGTGTGATGTGGATTATCTGACTATTGTTTCACATGCATTATGGATTATTGATGTTAGTAGAGTTAGCTTGAGATATTGTATTATGTGATTCTGATTATAATGTAATGTCAGTCTTTGATGACTGTATTGGTGAAGAGGATGGTTTCGCATCACTCACTTGTGAGTGTCCTGCAAATCCATGATTTCTTCTTTACGGTGTGTATTATATACTGGATATATTGTATTATGTTGTTTACTTGGTTTCAGGTTGCACGTACATGACATCGACTCCACCTGGTTTCACAGGTTTGAGTGTGTCGATCAAACAGTTAAGTTGAAAGGGAGATAGTAACTAGGTAACATGTGTCAAGTCTATGCCCTAGCCTTAGTGTGTCGATAGTCTTGTTTAGCGAGTCATAGTTATTTGATTTAATGTTATGTGAATTTTATGCTGGATGCTTTATTATTAATCAATATTTTTAGAATTATTGCATTGTTGAAAATAGAAGTTATTTTAATATTAAGTGAAATTTATGCTTAGATGAAATATTTATGTTGATGATGAAAATTGTATTTAATTAAATTTTAATTTATTTAATTAATTAAATTAATCTTGGAAAAGGTTGAATTTAATTATTAAATAATTAAAATTAATTAATTGAGCTTATTGAAATAAATTTTATTAAATTAAATTAAAAGAATTGAAAGAAAAGTGAAATTGCATTTTAAAGTCAATTTGGGGGTTTTCGAAAATGGAAAAGGAAATAAATATCTATTTTCAATTTGCATGCATTTGAAAATTAGGGTTGTGTAAGATATTTTTGGATATATGTGAATTGCATGTATTGGATGAAAAATAAGGATTGGAAAGAATTCATGCTCAGGAGAAAAAAGAATTTTTGAAAAAAACTTGCACAAAGAAGGATTTGAAGCAATTTTGGATTGTAGAGTTTGTTTGGAGAATTATTTGTTTGCAATTATCGAAGTTCTTGGATTGGAACCGTTGCACGTTTGAAGAAATTTCAGGAATTCTTGGGAGGAAGCTTGCATCAGATATTCATCTTCTTTTGTAGCTTTGGATTCCAGGTTTTGTCTTGATTATTTATTCCGTATATTATTGTTTGTTGTTAAAATCAATTGTGAATTGGAAATTGTTTGATGAATCTAGATTTAGATTTATTCAAATTTGGGGAAATTGTTAAAATACACTGTAGGGTTTATTTAGTAAATAGGAAATGTTGGTTCATTGCTTGAATTAAACATTGGTTGAAATTTAAACACTTAGGTTTTGGAATGAAGTTTTTACCCTTGTAATTGTTCAGATCTGTTCTTCAAAAGAAAATCAAACCCTCATAGAAAACCTTCAGTAAAATGGTCTGTTTAAATTTTCTTTATTTAGTTATTGTGAATTTTAAGGAATAGTGTTGAAATAAATTTAGATTTTCACCTTTTTGACTTTAGAATGAAATTGTGAAATTTTTTTTTATCAAATTTATGTTTTTGGATTTATTTATTATTCCTTCGATTTTACCAGTAATTTAATCCTATGAAAATAAATATATTTATATATATTTTATATATATATAAATATACATCCTTTATAAATATTTGCCTCTATTAAATTAACATTGATAAAATCTATTTTCTTTGTTTAAAGTTAAATGCCATCCATACAGCGTGACAGAGGAATGAATTTCTAAGAAATTCGTTGAATGTGTTTACGAATTTCTGTTGTTGGGAAATTTTTGGATTTCTTTTTATCTGTATTAAATAAATGTTTTTTTTTTAATTTTGTATTGTCATAGTGGTCGGTACAAGGTACTGCCCACTGCACATATACTATGGTGGGGAAAACAATTTGCATGGGTGAGCGAGCCCACCTTTTAGGGGGGGACGCATTGCCCCATGGAAAGCACCGCCCCCTGGTCATTGTCAATGGTGCATCTAGTTGGTACATAGTACCGTTGGCAGCCACATAGTTCTATCCGTAGGTACGGGTAAGCCCGACCCACCATTAAGTTGTTTCTTTTAATTTTTTTTTTATTTTGTATTTTTTTTTAATTAAATATTTTAAGTTTATAAGATTTGTTTTAGAATGAATTTTTTTTTAAAAAAATTTGGATGCCTATGTGTTGTTCGTAGTCAGAGGTAGCTCGGGAAACATGACAGGTATAATAGAGTTTATTTTTATCATTTTTTTATTAATGTTATACAAAAATATATATGTATAAATATTATATATTTAATATATATGTATTTATTTATATATTTATTGGTATTTGTATTTATTTTAGGAGAAATGGTTATAGATTTTTCCAAAATGATTTAATGTTCAGATTATAATATTTTTTTTAACAGAGTTGTATTTTCCTTATTTGAATATGATGCAAGTATTACTTTTAACATAAAGTATAAATTTAAATTACATAAGTATGTTTTGTCATTGTTAGAATATTATTTTATTAATATATATATTTAAAAGTATATATATATATATATATATATGTAAATGATGATCAGTTTAGACATGTTAACACATGCATGTAGTTGGACAACAAATTTAACGAAAATCTTTTATTGATCATGATTGAATAATGTTGCAAAATTATTTGTTTTAGTGTTGAATTTATTGTGTTCTAGTGAAAATTTATAAGGATAATATTTATTTTCTGCGAGAAGCATTAAGTAAGTAGAAATGTGGATTTAATATATCCGAACATAGTGTTTTTCGTTATCAATGCAATAGTTAATTATTTTCGCTTTTAGTGAATTATTTGGAATGGGTAATTGTATTTATACATGAGAACTCTTCTAGTGTATGTGGGTCATTCCCATGTTAGCTAATGTTCGTTTTTCCTTGGGTAGATTTATTTGAGCTATTTTCCTCCAAGTGTTGGAGTGAGATTCTTTATTTGTCGTTTCCTAGATTAGGAGAGACTGGGTTATTTAGTTCTATAACACTTGAGTCACCCTTGGAGTCTAGATTTGAGTAGTGAGTTATCCATTAGAGGAGTGGCTTTTGTTAGGGGTCGGAGCCCAAAGAGGTAAACCGGGTAACCTTCGAAAGTGTTTTTAAGAAGTGATAATTAAAGAAAAGTACTTAGATGACTAGGATGCATTCACATTAACCAAGATAAAATTAACCTCACTCGCAGACACAAGGGCTTGTTTAGACTTGGGGTGAGTGAGAAAGCCTGGAATGGTAAGGTCAACTAGCTTGTCCATACAAAAGGTAGTTGATTCTGCTTGAGTGAGTATGAGGGCCGGGATTCAGTTGAGGTCACCAGGATTACCAGATCCTATGAAGGATTCCCAAAGGAGATCTCATGACGCACCTTGCAATGACACTCTATCTAGGATAACCTTGATTATATGTTGTGTGTATGGTTTCTTTAGCACACTTGATTTTACTATGTCTGGAAGCAATGTAACCATGTTAGTGTTAGATTTATATTATGCATATGTATGGTTGAGTCAGTTTGTTCAGTTAGTCAGCCTTTGGTTAGAGGTAGTAGATTTCTTGTCCATGTTGTATTTTTACTATCTCCTAGCATGGGGGGTGGGCCTTCGTGTACCACTAGGTTGGGTGGAACATGCACCAAACCCGTTGGGTCCCCCTTTGTTCTTCAGTTCATGGAAGTGAGACATCTAGTTGGACAACTTGCGGATATTGTTATTCTCTTTTTGTACTGTTGTAATTCTTCTTGTTATCAGCTGTATTTACCCCTCTTGTTGTTATGAGGTGGATCTTGTAATTATTATACTTATGTATTTTGACTCATTCTAGGAATGAGGATTGTAATCTTGTAATGGTTTATGTAATGGAATTATGTGATGGTTAATCTATTCTTATCTTGTATTTACTCATGTTAAATGAATGTCATTCTTGAGTTATTTAATGCAATGTAATTTAAATGATTTATGTTAATGGGAATTAAGTAATCTCAGTTACATAGCCTTAGGGGAGGTTGTCAATTATAGGTGAACATGTCTGTTTAATTCACTTTAAATAAAATAAAAAATTAGTACGCATTTGTAGTGAATTGAAACTTCCTCTAGGGTTACGTGGCGGGGCATTACACATGGTATCAAATCCAAGGTTTAAACACTAGGTGCTCTGGGATTATGATGTACCCATTAAGCTTAGTTGCGTAGGTTTTTAAGTGTACCTTGTCTTATACCCTTTTGTGTCTGTGTAGGAGTATGCCTCCTAGACGTGGACGAGGGACAGGACATGGACGTGGCTGGGTAGACGGTCGAGGGGAGAGTCAGCATGACTCACCACCTCATGTGTCATGTATACCAGAGCAGGAGGAGCATCAGGCTTCACAAAATGATCCAGGAGGTGGTGGTAGACAATTAGATCCTATTAGGGTCGAAGGTGCACGCAAAGCCTTCGAGGAGGCTATGGCATTATTAGGACCACGACAAGAGGTATGTGTAGGTAACCTTGCGGTTGGGATAGTTACAACTCAGTCTGATATGTTAGCAGTGAACTATATGAGGGACCTAATTTGATCACAGTCACCTTGATTTGACAGAGTGGGTATCGGTCTTGAGGCTGAAACCTGGTTGATAGGTCTTGACTGATGTTTTTCCATGCACCTGTCTGATAGTAACACTAAAGCGCAGTGCACTATTATTCATCTCCGGGGTTTTGCAACCACTTGGTGGAAGCTAGAGGAGCAGAAGCTCCATATAGACATGAGTACAGTATCTTGGGAGATTTTTCTTGAGAGATTCAGAGCCCGCTTTCTCTTCGATCATTGGCGTCAGTGTAGAGGCGATGAGTTCCATGCCATACGTCAGCTAGCCATGACAGTTGATCAATATGAGAGGAGATTCTATGAACTTAAGCAGTTTGCAGGAATAGGGGATGATGAGGGAATGCTAGAGTAGCATTTTATCAAGGGCTTAAATGCCTGTATCAGTGGAGGTGTTTAGGTCTTTGAACCCAAGTCTATGGAGATAGCTATGGAGAAGGCACGACTAGTGGAGGAGAACCTAACTATGGCACTGGGAGGTCATACAGGTGTTAGTATTTGAAGGGAAAAGAATGTGGATCTATTGACCCAATAGTGCGGAATATATTCCCTTAACACCTTTACTATAGGGGAGAGAAGCAAAAATGAAAAACTAACAGTTTCTAAAAAATATAGAGATGCATACAATCATGGTAATGAGAAACCAAAAAGATAAGCAAAGCAAAGATGACACAGTATTTACATGGGAAAACCCTTTCAAGTAAAAAACCCACCACACAAAGTCAAAACTATTGTATTACAGTAATGAATCGATTACATACAATATCTAGACTTCTTTGTTCAGCTCACAATCACCTAGAGAGTTTCAGATTCACTGTTACAATGTTTTTACAACATACAATTTATAACCCTCCTTAAGAACTCACGTCCTTCTGTTCTTCAGCTCGCAACTTCAAACTTGCTCTGCAACCAATGACTCAACTCTTAGCTTGTCTAACTTATGAGAAATAACACCTCTCATCCATATGTAACCGACTTAGAAGAGTAATGAAGTCCATCCTCAAATCACGCAACTGGTCGGATCTGATAGATTTCCTGCAATGAGCCGACTTTGCATTCAAAGCCATTACACCAAACGGTTGAGCTCGCCAACCTTCATTGATAAATGCAACTGCCACAATAACTATCTTGGTATCCGTCTAATCACTATTCAACTAGGTGCCACACATCCAAGACCCATCAGCAATTGCAGCTGACAGAGCAACCAAAACGGTCAAACAGACATTGGGCGTGACCAAGACTTCAAGTCATTTCTAACACTGCTGGTGTCAGAGTTGGAACCGGAGTCGAAATAGGACTCCACCAAAAAAAAAAACTGCCAGAGTTGGAGTCAAAGTTGGAATCATAACATGAATCCACCAAAATTACAAGCTACCGGAGTCGGAGTCGGGCCCGGGGATGGAACAGGAACAAAAATAGGACTTTACCAAAAGTCCAAGATCAGGAACCAATCCGGTTCCTATTCCACCTCTGCCAACTATAAGAAACAACAATCTAGAACTAGGAGAAGGCAGAGGAAAACACCCCGAGGAGAATCCAAACATCCAGAGGAACTAGATCACAAAAGCAGGAGTCGGACCCGGAGTCAGAACAGAAAATGAAACAGGAACATGGCAAATGGACATTGCCAAATTCAAAAACTAGTTCCGCCTCTGCCAGAACCTGCGAAGCGAGAAACAACAGATTGTAGGAAGCTGAGTCGGAGTAGGAATGAGAACCGAAACCCAAAACTTAGGCAAATAGAACAATGCCAAGTTTCATCCCGGTTCTGCCTCCGCCAAAGACTTGGAACTTAGGCAAACAAAACAATGCCAAGTTCCATCCTAGTTCTGCCTCCACCTGAACATTGTGAACAACACAAAATCACCAAGGCATGAAAATGAGGACTTCAAGCTGGAAGTTGAGACATAATTTCTCAACAATCTCCCACTTGGTGACCACTTCTAGCTTCCTCAAAACATCAAACCTCACTATCTATCATAGGCCCCAAGGCCCATTAATTCTGTGCTAACCGGCTTTGTCAAGGCATCTACAACATTCTTAAAGGTGTCAACCTTATCCATACTAACCTTTCCATATTCAACCATATCCCTCACGAAATGATATTACACATCTATATGCTTGGTCCTGGCATGGAAGGTCAGATTCTTTGCCAAACAAATGGCACTTTGACTGTCACAACAGATTGAAATCTGCTCAGCATTAAATCCAATGTCTGAACACAAATGCCTCAGCCACACTACCTCTTTGCAAGCATGAGTTTCTACCATGTACTCTACCTCTGTCGTGGATAAAGCAACTATAGGTTGTCACTTTCTCAAACAACTGATTGCTACACCATTATGCATGAAAGTGTATCCACTGGTGGATCTTCTACTGTCAATTTCCCCTACCCAATCAGAGTTAATATATCCCTGAATGCAAAGACCCCTTTGTGATGTAACCATATTGCTATGGTAACACAAAGCATAATCTGAAGTACCCTTGAAATACCTGAACACTCTCTTTACAGCATCCCAATGTGATCTCCCTAGATTTTCCATAAAATGGCTTAGAACTCTCACTATTTGGGCAATGTCTGGTCTTGTATAGACCATAGCATACATCAAATTGCCTACTGCACTTACATAAAGCACACTGGTCATGTCCTCCATCTCAGTAGTAGAGTTTGGATAGTCTTTAGCAGATAGTTTCAAACCTTGCATGATTGGAACAACTAGCTGCTTGCAATCAGTCATGCTAAACCTCTCTAGAATGTTTTTCACATACTTACTCTGACTAAGCCAAAACTTTTTGCTTGTTCTATCTCTGGTTATCTCCATCCCAAGAATGTACCTTGCTGCTCCAAGATCTTACATTTTGAACTATGAGACAACTAAGTTTTAAGATCAGGAATCATTGCCTTGCTATTACCAATGAATAACATGTCATCCACATACAGAGTAATAATAAGCACACGATCATTCTCACATTTATAATAAATGCAATGATTAGATTTTGATCTAACAAACTCAATTGACAACACAAAAGTGTCAAATTTCTGGTACCACATTCTAGGAGATTGGTTTAGACCATAGAAAGATTTATTTAACTTGCAAACCAGATTTTGTTTACCTCTTTCAACAAAATGCTCAGGCTGGGTCATGAAGATTTCTTCTTCTAGCTCACCATGGAGAAACATTGTCTTCACATCCATCTGCTCAATTTCATAGTCATACACAGCTACCAATGACAACAAAAATTTGATGGATATCAACTTTTCTATAGGGGAAAAGATCTCTCCATAATCAATTCCCTCAACTTGAGAAAAACCCTTTGCAACCAGTCATACCTTATACTTCTCCACACTATCATCAAGGCCTGTCTTCCTTTTGAATATCCACTTGCAGCCAACAGGCTTTCGCCCTTTAGGAAGTGGTACCAACTTCCAGGTATCATTTTTTTTCAAGGAATCCATCTCCTCATTCATGGCTTCCAACCAAGACTTTGAATCAGCCATGCTGATTGCTTCTTTCATAGTCCTAAGCTCATCAGTGCTGGTAATTAAGGCATATGCACAATTGGAATCTAACATAGAGAAACCAAACCTTTCTAGTTGCCTTCTTTCTCATGTAGATCTCCTTAGAGGCTGAGGTTGTTCTTCATCTTCAGAATTTCCAGAGCTACTTGAGTTCTCCTCAATCTTAGGTACACCATACAACTCTTCCCTTTCTGGAGTTTGGGGAATCTCAACTACAACCTTCTTCTTGTCACTCTGATTTGTCTTAGGCTATTGATCACTTACTAGAGGTTTCAGCTCACGAAATATCATGCTTCTGCTATACAAAACCTTCTCAGTAACAGGGTTCCAAAGCTTGTATCCTTTCACACCAACTCCATAGCCAATGAGAATACATTTCACAGCCTTGTTATCCAACTTTGATCTCTTTTCATTCGGCACATGAACATATGCCTCACAGCCAAAGACCCGAACATGCCTTAGTGAGGGTTTCTTACTTGACTATGCTTCCAAAGGTGTCATGTCAACAAGAGCTGAACAAGGAGATCTATTAATCAAATAACATGATGTAGCAATAGCCTCAGCCCAGAACTTCTGCTCCAGATCAGTACCACTCAGCATACTCCTTGCCTTTTCCATCAGTGTCCTGTTTAACCTCTCAGCAACTCCATTTTGCTATGGAGTGTAGAGGGTTGTCTTATGCCTTTTAATTCCATGATCAGTGCAGTACCTTTCAAAATTTGTAGAACAAAACTCACCTCCATTGTCTATCCTTAAACACTTTATTTTCCTTCCAATCTGATTTTCTACCAAATATTTGAACTCTTTAAACTGATTGAACACTTCTAATTTACTTTTAAGAAAGTATACAAATGCCCTTCTCGAACAATCATCAATAAAAGAAATATAATATCTAGACTTTGATAATGAAGGAACATTAACTAGACCAAACACATCAGAATGGACATAATCCAGTATACCAGAAGATTTGTGAGGACTAGAGGAGAAAAAAACACGATGTTGCTTTTCATAGATACAATATTCACAGAAATCAAACTCAAGGTTACAATCATGAAGCCCTTCTATAAGGTTTTTGTTCTTCAAGGTTTTTAAACCTTTCTCACCAATGTGACCAAGTCTATGATGCCATAACATAGTATTCTTTGCTAGGGTTTTTACCTCCAAAGCATTTGCAGATAGTGAAGAGTCTTCATCTTTCTCTATAGGTGTAGAATTACATGACTTTACAAAGGCACTGTTACAAAGAATAGGTCATGCATCTAGCTTGTACAGAGTGCCAGCATGAACACCCTTAGCTAACACCATTGCACCTCTAGCCATTTTACATCCCTTACTAGAAAAAGAAACTTCTACACTAGCATCATTTAACTTACTAACAAAAAGAAGATTTCGAGCCAAACCTGGGATGTGAAGAACACCACCACTTCCTTTGACTCTCCCATCAGGAAACTGAATTCTGACCCTTCCTCTACCAACAATTTTCAGCGTTGAATCACTTACCAAGTATACCTTTCCACCATCATACTTCTCATACTTTGAGAACCAATATCTATTGGATTTCATGAGAAAATAGGCACCTGAATCAGCTAACCAAATATCATTTGATGTCTGAGTTGTCAAGGCTACTGCAATGAAGGCATCTATATCGCTTTGAGAAGATATATTCTCAGAAGCATTCTTCTTCTTCTTCTCCTTGCAGTCCTTCCTGATATGACTCGGTTGACCACAGTTACCTTAAAATTTTTACCAGGAGACTTTGATCTCTCTTTAGACTTGGATTTCGACTTGTTTTCTTTCTTCTTGCCTTTCTCCTTTGTTTTACCTCGAACAAAAATAACATCTTTGGCCATCTCAAAAGATTTCCTTCGCATTTCTTCAAACAGAAGCGAAGCAACCACATCATCAGTCTTGAAAGTAGTGGTTGTACTTCCAATAGCCATCACAAGATGATCCTAGCTATCAGGTAACAAACACAATAGGAGCATGCAATGATCCTCCTCGTCAATTTTTACACCTATAGATGCCAGTTGAGTAACACTCATATTAAACGAGTTCAGATGGTCTGCAACAGATGCACCTTCGTCCATCTTCAAGGAGTACAACTTCTTTCTCAGAAACAACTTAATTACCAGGGACTTTCCTTGGTAAATATCACCAAGCTTCTTCCATAAAGTAGTTGCAGAAGATTCCTAATGAACATTTAGGAGCACAGAATCAACTAGACTCAGTCTTATCAATCCTCTTGCTTTTCTATCAGCAAGATCCCAAGCTTCTTGGGTCGTAGTTTGTGGCTTAGTTCCAGACACTACAATCCAGAGGTCTCTATCTACAAGCAAGTCTTCTATCTTGAGTTTCCATAACTCAAATTTGCTTCCATTAAACTTCTCAATATCTATTCTACTAGATGTACTCACCATCTTACAACAGAAACAAGTTTAACAATGCAAATCTCCCACTAAAACAGTATTAGTGCAGAAAACTAATTTTCCCTAACAAGGATAACACGAACTAGCCAAGCTCTGATACCACTTTGAAGGGAAAAGAATGTGGATCTACTGACCCAACAGTGCAGAATACATTCCCTTAACACCTTTACTATAGGGGAGAGAAGCAAAAATGAAAAACTAATGGTTTCTAAAATATATAGAGATGCATACAACCATGGGAATGAGAAACCAAAAAGATAAGCAAAACAAAGATGACACAGTATTTACGTGGGAAAACCCTTTTAGGTAAAAAACCCACCACACAAAGTCAAAACTATTGTATTACTGTAATGAATTGATTACATACAATATCCAAACTTATTTGTTTAGCTCACAATCACCCAGAGAGTTTCAAATTCACTGTTACAATGTTTTTACAACATACAGTTCATAACCCTCCTCAAGAACTCATGTCCTTATGTTCTTCAGCTCGCAACTTCAAACTTGCTCTGCAACCAACGAATCAACTCTTAGCTTGTCTAACTTATGTGAAATAACACATCTCTCATCCATATGTAACCGACTCAGAAGAGTAATGAAGTCCATCCTCAAATCATGCAACTGGTCGGATCTGACAGATTTCTTGCAATGAGCCGACTTTGCATTCAAAGCCATTACACCAAATGGTTGAGCTCGCCACCCTTCATTGAAAAATGCAACTACCACAATAACTATCTTGGTATCCATCTAATCACTATTCAACCAGGTGCCACACGTCCAAGACCCATCAACAATCATAGCTGATAGAGCAACAAAAATGGTCAAACAGACATCGGGCACGACCAAGACTTCAAGTCATTTCTAACACTATTGGAGCCGGAGTCAGAATAGGAGTCGAAACAGGACTCCACTGAAAATACACACTGTCGGAGTCAGAGTCGGAACATGACTCCACCGAAATTACAGGCTGTCGGAGTCAGAGTCAGGCCCGGGGATGGAACAGGAATAGAAATAGGACTTTACCAAAAGTCCAAGATAAGGAACCAATCCGGTTCCGGTTCCTCCTCCGCCAACTGCAAGAAACAACAATCCAGAACCAAGACAAGGTGGAGGAAAACACCTTGAGGAGAATCCAAACATCTAGAGGAACTAAATCACAAAAGTAGGAGTCGAACTCGGAGTCAGAACAGAAAATGAAATAGGAACATGGAAAATGGACATTGCCAAATTCAAAAACTGGTTTCGCCTCCACCAGAACCTATGAAGCGAGAAACAACAAACGGTAGGAAGCGGAGTTGGAGTAGGAATGAGAACCAAAACCCAGAACTTAGGCAAACAAAACAATGTCAAGTTCCATCCCGGTTCCACCTCTGCCAGAGACTCGAAACTTAGGCAAATAGAACAATGCCAAGTTCCATCCTTGTTCCGCCTCCGCCTGAACTTTGCAAACAACACAAAATCACCAAGGCATGAAAACGAGGACTTCAAGCTGGAAGTTGAGACATAATTTCTCAACAGTATTGGTGGTGGTACAGGAGCTAGGACTAGTGCTCGAGGGGGATAGACACAGGGAGTTGTGCCTCCTAAGACTCAGCAGGTATTAGTACAGGGTAGTTAGCAGCAGTCATTTCAGGGGAAACAAAAAGGCTTCTAGCAGGGATGGGGTAATAGGAACTGGAGGTGCATGAAGCATTTCAATGCTGAGCAATCCGCTCGGAGTTTCCAGTCCACTTTTGGAGGTAGTGCATATCAGTCTAGTGCACCAGCAGGAGGCAGAGGTTATGGTAGAGGCACAGGTTGCTTCTCTTATGGTCAACAGGGCCATATTGCTAGGATGTGTCCCAATAAGGCCACATCAAGATTTACACAGAGACCAGTAGTGTTAGAGCCGACAGTGGGAGATGCTGGTAGAGGACATCATGTGTTCACAGCGGTTGATAACCACTAGGCAGAGCACTAGGGTACCATAGTAGAAACCTATGGTATGTTACTAGGTAACCCTGTTACTATTCTTTTTGATTCAGGAGCATCTGATTCTTTCATTTCGTTATCGATCATGTCACGTTGCCGACTGGGTGCCATAAGGCAAGCCGATAGGTGGTAGGTAGTGTTAGTGTCTGATGCAAAGGTTGCATCACGTTCTGTAGTACCTAACTATAGGTTGGAGATTGGACCACTTTCCACTACCTTAGATCTTAAAGTTATACCACTGGGAGCCTACGATGTTGTTATAAGTATGGATTGGTTAGAGGCTCACCGAGTAGTAATTGATTGTCGACATAAATGGATTCGGTGCATTAATGCATCTGGTGGAGAGGTGGATATTATAGGAGTACAAAGACCGATATCTTTGAGGATCATCTCAGCTATGCAGTTGAGGAGATGTGTTCATCGTGGATGTCAGTTATTTGCAGTTACAGTTGAGGATTTGGGTTTAGGAGATGGAGAGGAGAAGGTAACTCTTGATAGTCATCTTGTTCTTCAGGAGTTCATAGATGTCTTTCTTGATGATATTCCAAGGATGCCACTTAGGAGAGATATAGATTTTAAGATTGATTTAGTACCTGAATCAGAGCCTATTTCATGAGCACCTTATCGTATGACTACTCAGGAGCTAAAAGAGCTTCACTTGCAGTTGGAGGAGTTATTAAAGAAAGGATTTATTCATCCTAGTGTTTCACCTTGGGGAGCACCTATCATCTTCGTGAAGAAGAAGGATGGTTCACTTTGGTTGTGCATTGATTACCAGTAGTTGAACAAGGTAACGATCAAGAATCATTATCCACTTCCTAGGATAGATGACTTGTTTGACCAAGTCAAAGGTGCTACCATCTTTTTGAAGATAGACCTTAAGTCAGGATACCATCAACTTCATATTTTTGATGCAGATATACATAAGACAGCGTTTTAGACACGATATGGTCACTACGAGTTCACTGTGGTACCATTTGGGTTGATGAATGCACCATCTATGTTCATGAGTTTGATGAATGGAGTATTCCTTACATACCTTGATAATTTTGTTCTTGTGTTTCTTGATGATATATTGATATATTCCAGGACAGTAGAAGAACATGAGGAGCATTTGCGACAAGTTTTGTAGTGTTTGCGAGAAAACCAACTGTACGCCAACTTGTAAAAATGTGAGTTCTTTAAGTCTGAGATCAAGTATCTTGGTCATGTGATCTTAGGGGAGGGAATATCTGTGGATCCTTTGAAGATTCAAGCTATTCTTGATTGGCCCGCACCCACAAATGTGGCAAAGATCCATAGTTTTATGGGGCTTGCAAGATATTACAGGAGGTTTGTGCAGAGTTTTTCAAGGATAGGTCATCCTATCACTTCTCTTCAGAGGAAAGGGAAGAGGTCTGGATGGTCAGAGCAGTGTGAGTCAGCTTTTCAGATTCTTAAGGATAAGCTGACTAGTGCACCGATTTTAGCGATACCTGATCCCACAAGAGACTTTGTGGTTTGTACAAACGAATCTTTAGAGGGAATAGGTGCAATCCTGATGCAAGAGGGATGAGTGATAGCTTATGAGTCGCGTAAAATTAAATATCATGAACTTAATTATCCCACACATGACCTTGAGTTAGCGGCAGTAGTCCATGCATTGACTAGATGGAGACACTTCTTACTTGGGCACAAGTTTGAGTTACACAGTGATCATAGGAGTCTGTAGTATATTTTCACTCAGCTGAATCTTAACGCTAGACAGAGGCGTTGGATGGAGTTCCTTTGTGAGTATGACTTTGAGGTGAAGTGTATTCAGGGGAAAGAGAACATTGTAGCTGATGCACTCAGCAGACGTAGGCATGAGATTTCTGAGATGACTCTTATGGTAGATTTACGGAGTCAGATCCTTGCCACTCTTCCAATAGATAGTTGGTACCAGGATGTGAGAGCAGAGATTGAGGCAGGTAGACCTCCTGAGGGCAGATTTATAGGATATACAGTTGAGTCAGATGGGTTACTTAGGCATTCAGAGCATATTTACGTTCCTTCAGTAGGTGACCTTCGATCTTTGGTTTTAATCAAGGCTCATCTTGTGCCTTATTCAGCCCATCCTGGGGTGAAGAAGATGCACGTAGATCTACGCCAGTTGTATTTCTGGCCAGGGATGAAGAGGATATTGTAGATTTCATAGCGCGGTCTTTGGAGTGTCAACGGGTGAAGGCTGAACACCAACATCCAACAGGGCTTCTACAGCCATACCTTGTACCTGAGTGGAAGTGGGATATTATCTCATTAGACTTCATTGTTGGTTTACCCAACTCCTCATGACAACATGATGTTATTATGGTGATGGTTGATTGGTTGATGAAGGTGGCACACTTCTCGCCTATGCGTGCTTCCTATAATGCATCATCAGTTGCTAGAGTGTTCATGGAGGATATTGTGAGGTTGCACGGTATTCCACATCGGATTATTTCTGATAGGGATCCAGTGTTTACTTCAACTTTGTGGACATCATTACAGCATGCTATGGGGACACAATTGAACTTTAGTTCAGCATATCACCCTGAGATAGATGGACAAATAGAGAGGGTTAGTCAAATCCTTGAAGATATGTTATGCATGTATGTCATGGATCAACAGACACGGTGGGAGGATTATCTTTATCTAGTGGAGTTTGCTTATAATAATAGCTACTAGAGTTCCATAGGCATGGCACCTTTTCAGGCCTTGTATGGACATCCTTGTTGTACTCCTCTTAGTTGGGATCATTTGGAGGACAGAGTGTTATTAGGACCTGAGATGTTACAGGATATGGACCAGAAGGTGGATCAGATTAGGGAGCACTTCATGGTAGCACAGGATAGGCAGAAGAAATATGCGGATGCGCATAGGGTGGATCACTAGTTTTTTGTTGGCAATAGAATATTTTTGCGGCTGCATCCGTGAAAGAGTCCTATCCATTATGGAAAGGGTTCTAGTTTGGTGCCTCGCTTTGTCGGACCTTTCAAGATACTCAAAAAGATTGGTCCAGTTGCTTATCGACTTGCTTTGCCACCTAGTCTTGCATGTATACATGACGTTTTCCATGTTTTAGTTCTTCGACCTTATCATCTAGATGTTACTCATGTCCTTGATTGGGATTCTTTACAGGTAGAGGACGAGCAGCTGGCTTTGGAGCCCGTGGCCGTAATGGAGCGTAGAATGCTCACTCTTCGAGGGTGAGATATTGAGCAGGTCAGAGTACAGTGGGATCCCAGGGATGATACTGCATCCACCTGAGAGGATGCAGTCAGGATGAGGGAGTTATATCCCTACTTGTTTGTAGGCTTCCAGGAGTAAGCCTGGTCCTTGGGGGGGAGAATGTAATACCCCTCCATTTTTCTTCTTGTGTGTTTGCTTTATGCTATGTTTGGGATGCAACTACTATTATACTGTCCACACCTTGTTGTTTGTGTTTTGATCGCTACTATTGAGTGACATTGATTATTGTGTGATGTGGATTCTCTGACTATTGTTTCACATGCGTTATGGATTATTGATGTTAGTAGAGTTAGCTTGAGATATTGTATTACGTGATTTTGATTATGATGTAATGTCAGTCTTTGATGAGTGTATTGGTGAAGAGGATGGTTTCGCATCACTCGCTTGTGAGCACACTGCGAATATGTGATTTCTTCTTCACGGTCTGTATTATATACTGGATATACTATATTATGTTGTTTACTTGGTTTCAAGTTGTACGTACATGACATCGACTCCACCTGGTTTCACAGGTTTGAGCATGTCGATCCAACGGTTAAGTTGAAAGGGAGATAGTAACTAGGTAACATGTGTCAGGTCTACGCCCTAGCCTTAGTGTGTCGATAGTCTTGTTTTGCGAGTCATAGTTATTTGATTTAATGTTATGTGAATTTTATGTTGGATGCTTTATTATTAATCAATATTTTTAGAATTATTGCATTGTTGAAAATAGAAGTTATTTTAATATTAAGTGAAATTTATGCTTAGATGAAATATTTATGTTGATGATGAAAATTGTATTTAATTAAATTAATCTTGGAAAAGGTTGAATTTAATTATTAAATAATTAAAATTACTTAATTGAGCTTATTGAAATAAATTTAATTAAATTAAATTAAAAGAATTGAAAGAAAAGTGAAATTGCATTTTAAAGTCAATTTGGGGGTTTTCGAAAATGGAAAAGCAAATAAATATCTACTTTCAATTTGCATGCATTTGAAAATTAGGGTTGTGTAAGATATGTTTGGATATATGTGAATTGCATGTATTGGATAAAAAATAAGGATTGGAAAGAATTCATGCTCAGGAGAAAAAAGAATTTTTGAAAAAAACTTGCACAAAGAAGGATTTGAAGCAATTTCGGATTGTAGAGTTTGTTTGGAGAATTATTTGTCTACAATTATCGAAGTTCTTGGATTGGAACCATTGCACGTTTGAAGAAATTTCAGGAATTCTTGGGAGGAAGCTTGCATCAGATATTCATCTTCTTCTGTAGCTTTGGATTCTAGGTTTTGTCTTGATTATTTATTCTGTATATTATTGTTTTCAAATTTGTTGTTAAAATCAATTGTGAATTGGAAATTTTTTGATGAATCTAGATTTAGATTTATTCAAATTTGGGGAAATTGTTAAAAGACACTGTAGGGTTTATTCAGTAAACAGGAAATGTGGTTCATTGCTTAAATTAAATATTGGTTGAAATTTAAACACTTAGGTTTTGGAATGAAGTTTTTACCCTTGTAATTGTTCAGATCTGTTCTTCAAAAGAAAATCAAACCCTCGTAGAAAACCTTCAATAAAATGGTCTGTTTGAATTTTCTTTATTTAGTTATTGTGAATTTTAAGGAATAGCGTATAAAGAAATTTAGATTTTCACCTTTTTGACTTTGGAATGAAATTCTGATTTTTTTTTTTATCAAATTTATGTTTCTGGATTTATTTATTATTCCTTCGATTTTACCAATAATTTAATCCTATGAAAATAAATATATTTATATATATTTTATATATATAAAAATATACATCCTTTATAAATATTTGCCTCTATTAAATTAACATTGATAAAATCTATTTTCTTTGTTTAAAGTTAAATGCCATCCGTACAGCGTGACAGAGGCACAAATTTCTAAGAAATTCATTGAATGTGTTTACGAATTTATGTTGTTGGGAAATTTTCGGATTTCTTTTTATCTGTATTAAATAAATGTTTTTTTTTTAATTCTGTGTTGTGACAGTGGTTGGTACAAGGTACCGTCCACTGTACATATACTATGGTGGGGAAAGCACTTTACATGGGTGAGCGCGTCCACCTTTTAGGAGGGGATGCACTGCCCCATGGAAACCGTCGCCCCCTGGTCATTGTCAATGGTGCGTTCGACTGGTACATAGTACCGCCGGTGCCCACAGGGTTCTGTTCGCGGGTATGGGTAAGCCCAACCCACCATTAAGTTGTTTCTTTTAAATTATTTTTTTATTTTGTATTTTTTTATATGTATTTTTTTTTAATTAAATATTTTAAGTTTATAAGATTTGTTTTAGAATGAATTTTTTTTATTTTTTTTATTTGGATGCCTGTGTGTTGTTCGTAGTTCGAGGTAGCTTGGGAAATGTGACAGGTATAATAGAGTTTATTTATATCATATTTTTATTAATGCTATACAAAAATATATATGTATAAATATTATATATTTAATATATATGCATTTATTTATATATTTATTGGTATTTGTATTTTTTTTAGGAGAAATGGTTATAGATTTTTCTAGAACGATTTAATGTTCAGATTGTAATATTTTTTTTAACAGAGTTGCTTTTTCCTTATTTGAATATGATGCAAGTATTACTTTTAACATAAAGTATAAATTTAAATTACATAAGTATGTTTTGTCATTGTTAGAATATTATTTTATTAATATATATATTTAAAAGTATATATATATATATATATATGTAAATGATGATTAGTTTAGACATGTTAACACATGCATGTAGTTGGACAACAAAATTAATGAAAATATTTTATTGATCATGATTGGATAATGTTGCAAAAGTATTTGTTTTAGTGTTGAATTTATTGCATTTTAGTGAAAATTTATAAGGATAATATTTATTTTCTGCGAGAAGCATTAAGTAGAAATTTGGATTTAATACATCCAAACATAGTGTTTTTCGTTATCAATGCAATAGTTAATTATTTTCCCTTTTAGTGAATCCTTTGGAATGGGTAATTGTATTTATACATGAGAAGTCTTCCAGTGTATGTGGGTCATTCCCATGTTAGCTAATGTTCATTTTTCCTTGGGTAGATTTATTTGAGTTGTTTTCCTCCAAGTGTTGGAGTGAGATTCTTTATTTGTCATCTCCTAGATTAGGAGAGACTGGGTTATTTAGTTCTATAACACTTGAGTCACCCTTGGAGTCTAGATTTGAGTAGTGAGTTATCCATTAGAGGAGTGGCTTTTTTTAGGGGCCAGAGCCCAAAGAGGTAAATCGGGTAACCTTCGAAAGTGTTTTTAAGAAGTAATAATTAAAGAAAAGTACTTAGATGACTAGGATGCATTCACATTAACCAAGATAAAATTAACCTCACTTGCAAACACAAGGGCTTGTTTAGACTTGAGGTGAGTGAGAAGGCCTGGAATGGCAAGGTCAACTAGCTTGTCCATACAAAAGGTAGTTGATTCCGCTTGAGTGAGTATGAGGGCCGGGATTTGGTTGAGGTCACTAGGATTACCGAAGCCTATGAAGGATACCCAGAGGAGATCTCATGATGCACCTTGCGATGACACTCTATCTAGGATAACCTTGATTATATGTTGTGTGTATGGTTTCTATAGCACACTTGATTTTATTATGTCTGGAAGCAATGTAACCATGTTAGTGTTAGATTTATATTGTGCATATGTATGGTTGAGTCAGTTTGTTCAGTTAGTCAGCCTTTGGTTAGAGGTGGTACATTTCTTGTCCATGTTGTATTTTTACTATCTCCTAGCATGGGGGGTGGGCCTTCGGGTACCACTAGGTTGGGTGGAACATGCACCAAAACAGTTGGGTCCCCCTTTGTTCTTCAGTTCGTGGAAGCGAGACATCCAGTTGGACAACTTGTGGATATTGTTATTCTCTTCTTGTACTGTTGTAATTCTTCTTTTTATCAGTTGTATTTACCCCTCTTGTTGTTATGAGGTGGATCTTGTAATTATTATACTTATGTATTTTGACTCATTCTGGGAATGAGGATTGTAATCTTGTAATGGTTTATGTAATGGAATTATGTGATGGTTAATCTATTCTTATCCTGTATTTACTCATGTTAAATGATTGTCATTCTTGAGTTATTTAATGCAATGTAATTTAGATGATGAATGTTAATGGGAATTAAGTAATCTGAGTTACGTAGCCTTAGGGGAGGTTTTCAATTATAGGTGAACATGTATGTTTAATTCACTTTAAATAAAAAAAAAATCAGTACGCATTTGTAGTGAATTGAAACTTCCTCTAGGGTTGCGTGGCGGGGCATTACAGGGATGCTAGAATTGATTCATATAGACCTTTCCGTCCTACAAGAATAGGAAGCATTAATGGTGATATTTATTTTATGCTCTTGATTGATGATTACTCTAGGATGACATGGGTTACATTTTTTAGAAAGAAAGCTCAGGCTCTTGATAGATTCAAGGTATTCAAGGCAAGAGTAGAGAATGAGGTAAACTTGAGAATCAGATGTTTAAGGTCTGATAGAGGTGGAGAATTCACTTCTGGTGAGTTTAATGCATTTTGTGAAAAACATGGCATAAAGAGACATTACTTTGCCCCTAGAACCCCGCAATAGAATGGAGTTGACGAAAGGAATAACTGGACTGTTCAAGAGTCTACCATAACTATGATGAAAGAAGAAAATTTTTCTTGATGTGTACTGGAGAGAAGCAATCCACACTATTGTTTACATTCTTAACAGAGTTCAAATCAGAGGTAAGAACACTAAGACTCCTACTGTTAAATACTTTAATTTTTTTGGAAGAAGATGTTACATTAAAAGAGATGATGAGAACCTTGGAAAATTTGATGCTAGATGTGATGAATGAATATTTATTGGATATTCAAATAACAACAAGGCATATAAATGCTTTAATAAAATACTGAGGACAATAGTTGAAAGTTCTAATGTAAAAGTTGATGAAGCTATGTATAGACTAGTAGAAATAAGTGAAATTGAACCAGATGATCCTATTTGTGGGAAAGTGCAAGAAGAATAAAAGGAGGAGAAAGAACAAAGTGATGAAGTGGAGATTTCAGAACCTACACCTAAGACTCCTAAATATGTATAGAGAAATCATTTGGAGGAATGGATAAATAGAGACATAAGTGAAGGTGTAAAGAAAAGAAGAAAATTGGATGAGGTTAACTTGTGTTTACTTACTAATACATAACCTAATACTGTGAGTGTAGCATGTAATAATGAGAGTTGGGTTAGACCAATGAAAGAGGAATTGCATCATATAGAGAAGAATGAGACATGGGAACTAGTCCCTAGACCTGTAAACAAGAATGCAATTGGTTTAAAATGGGTATTCAAGAATAAGCTGGATGAAGATGGTGAAGTAGTAAGGAATAAAGCAAGACTTGTATGTAAAGGTTATTCACAGGTTAAAGGAATAGATTTTGAAGAGACATTTGCACCAATTGCAAGAATGGAATCCATTTAGATGTTCTTGGAATTTTCATCTCATAAAGACTCCAAAGTGTACCAGATGGATGTCAAGTCTACATTTCTGAATGGAGAATTGGAAGAATAAGTATATATAGAGCAACCAGAAGGATTTCAACTTTCAAGCAAATTGAACATGGTCTCCAAGTTGAAAAACACATTGTGCGGACTTAGAAAACCTCCCAGAGCTTGGTATGCAAGGTTGGATAGATACTTGACACAACAAGGGATCTGCAAACAACAATATTTACTTCAAAGTTGAGAAAAATAAGATGTTGATAGTTTTGGTATATGTTGATGACATTATATTTGGTGGAAATGAAAGTATGTGTAAGAAATTCCTAGAGGAGATGCAAAAACAGTTTAAAATGTCTATGATTGGTGAGTTGAATTTCTTCCTTGGACTTAAAGTAAATCAAACTGATAAGGGGATATTCATTTCATAATCTAAGTATGTTAAGGAATTGTTGAAGAAGTTTGGAATGAATGACTCCAAACTGATCTGTACCCCTATGGTAATTGGATGTAAGCTGAGTAAGGATGATAGATCTTATAAAGTTGATTAGACTATGTACAAATCTATGATTGGATATCATGCATGTAGTATGTTTAGTTGCTAGATTTAAAGAAGAACCTAAGGAAGCACATGTTATAGCTGTGAAGAGGATATTTGTATACCTAAAGGGAACTCAAAATTATGGGCTATGTTATTTGAAGGATAATGATTTCACATTGAATTCCTACATTGATGCATATTGGGTTGGTTGTGTAGATGACCGAAAGAGTATAAGTGACGGTGCATTCTTCCTTGGAGGAAGATTGGTCTCATGGTTGAGTAAGAAATAAGATTCAGTTTCTTTATCCACTGTAGAAGTTGAGTATATTGTAGCAACATCCTGTTGTACATAGGTGCTTTGGATGAAGCAAACCTTGAAGGACATAGGTGTGATGTGTGATGAGCTTATCTCTATCTTTTGTGATAATACAAGTGCAATAAACATTTCAAAGAATCTGGTGATGCATTCTAGGACAAAAAACATATCTATTAGGTATCACTTCTTGAGGGAGAAGGTGTTGTAGAATGAAGTTAGACTTGAATATGTACCTACAAAGGAAAAAATTGCTAACATATTCACTAAGGACCTTCTGAAGGATACTTTTGAGTATCTCAGGGGGAAGTTAGGGGTTACGACCCCTCCTTCCTTGAACTAACTACACATGGAGGTGCATCAGTCCAATGGATTCACATATTCTTTTGATTTGGACTGATGATTGTGGTCTACTCCTCGAGGGGAGTAGAGAGGAGCATTGTTGCAGTATGTAATGTGGGTGCACTCCTAAGGGGGAGTGATAAGAGATTTATATGGAAAGATTTTTCATGCAAAAATATCCTTTTCCATTGATGTCAAAGGGGGAGAGAAAGTCATGTGAAAAAGTGAAAAGGAAATGCTTGTGCAGGTTGTCCAATCTGAAAAAGAAAGGAAAGAAGAAGCAGGAGAATGTGTATACTGTCTTTGATGGTTTTTCACATCATGCATTGTCATCAATGACAAAGGGGGGGATTGTTGCAAGTATGAATGTGTTTGGTGGTGTTATCATTAATGTTGTCATTGATGTCAACATAGTTTATTTTAATTGCAAATGGTAGTTGTATAGTTGAGATAATGTAGAAGTGCTTAGAGTACATCAAGCTATATTTATGAAGTTTTAGTTATTTTTTTGCCAATTTCTTTTGAGAAAATTTAAGAAATAATGAAGGCAGTGTTGAGTATGTGTTCTGAGTGTTCTCTAGTATTGTGCTATGAAATTCTTCTATGTTGATCCTATTCCTATGCAGATATGTGGTATTGTTCATGAGCTTCAATGGATAATATATCCTAAGATTTAGCTTCTAGATCGATGGACAGTGGAAGATATGTTCACCAATATATGAACTAGTTTTACAAAACTATTTGTTTGTGGACTGGGTGAATTTTTTTGGCTCCGCAATCTTCTAGTGTCGTGTTTTAGATCTTGTAGATCTGGGAGATGATTCATATAGGTATTTTCTAGGTTCTAACAAATATGCTTGTGATTGGGCAATCCATAAGACTTGCTCCAGAGTGACTGTGTGTTGTCGGTTGGTCTAGTTGGACTATTGAAGAACATTCTGTGCATGAAGATTATTGCAGTTTTTGTGGATGTACCTGAGGTTTCCTAGAGATGGTAAAATTTTTGGTGAAGTGTGTTGAGTGATCCACGTGTGATCATCTTGCTAGATATGTGCATACTTCAAAGATCATTAGTTTTTTTATTAGGTTTCGTTGACTTGGTGTCTACACAGTACATAAAGATTTTGCATTGAATTAAAGAAGCATGTGTTTGATCAAAGATGTTGTCTGGGTCCTAATTAAATGTGTAATTGGTCCTCTCTCATTCTTATCCACCACAAGAATGTTGAGTTTTTGACCTAATTTGAATTTGTAAATTGAAGAATGTTTAGCCGACCTTAGAAAATGCTTCTAAGGTTGAATATGGTATGAAACCAAGTCAAGATGTTGTGAATTAAAAGAAAATCAAGTGAAGTGTGCAAAAAAGTGAAAAAAGTAGAGTGTGTAAGAGTGAATCAAGGCATCCATGCTTTGATGTGCTAGACTCCTGAAAGCAGTGAGTTGATGGTGTCTGCAATATTCTAATCAAGTTGTGAATGTGTGGAACCTTTTGTGGTGGATCTTTATTTATCTTATCTTTTTATGTAGGCAGTGAGCCTCCTTCTAGACAATGAGTCCTATTATTTATAGTGAGCCTTTGTATCTGGGCAGTGAGCCCTCTGGAAGTGAGCCTTTGTATCCAGTATTGCATTATTACTATATTGTGAGCTAATCCTCATTGTGGTTTTTCCCTCATTGGGTTTTTCCACATAGATCTGGTGTCTCTGATGTTTTTCTTTTCTTTATTTGCATTTCATGTTTTCACTTAATAACAGACTGGGTTAATGTGGAATTGATTAAGGTTAGAAGTAAAGTAATTTGATACAACTGATTCACCCCCCTCTCAGTTGTCTTGTGCATTTCAACACAATCATAGATTAATTTAAGAAATGAATTTATTGCTACAATGAATACATAGTGATTTGTGATTAGAAGATAGTTGATTCTTGGTGATGGTTTGAACTATTGCCAATTTTTTTATAAAGGAATTGACTTATTGTTGCATGCTCTACAAAAAATTGAGAATTAAAACATAATATGTATTTAAGTGAGTGGAAAAGTGTCATTAATGCTAATGAAGTGCTACTAGAGATGGATGATGTTGCTAAAATATATGTGTTTATTGAAAAAGTGTAACCAAAGAGTATCATTTGCTTAATAAAGTTGAGAGTGGATATAAAACTAATTGATTTACCAATAAAAAACATCATTTAGATTATAAATTACTTTAAAACATGGCACAAATGGTTGTAGAAGACTAAAGGTGGCTAATAAAATGTAGAAGAAAGGCTATTAAAGAAACTGAGTTATTACAAAAGTGGTCAGGATGTTGCTGAACTATGTGGAAGTGTGATGATGGGTTATTTAGGTGTTTGATTAACCATTGACTTGTGAAAGTGACACACTTGCTATTATTTACAAACATGGAAGTATTTTAGAACAAAACTCACAAGATGAGGTCATGATTGATGGTGTGAGCTAGGAAACTAAGCAGCTAATAAAATAGTAAATATCTTTCTATTGACCATTTTTCTTCAAGGGGTGAGAAATTGGGAAAACATAGATGGTTGGGTAGTTGTAAATTTGGAACCATTAGTTTCCCCAAAAACCATTTATCTTTAGGGGAGTTGAACACCTAGAGGAGATTTAAAAATAAATAATTAGACAATTTAAAGATTTGGTTGGATTACTTGAAGTGATTCATGTATCATACATACAAATATAAATAAAGTGTTACAATTTTTTTAAGGATTGAAAGAGTAGAGAGGATGGAAGAAAGTGTGATTTATAAATTGTAACAATATTGAAAGGATAGTATTTTGATATTGTAATCTTCATATTAACATTCATTAGTGAGGGGACCTTAAAGCCATACCTTTCCTAGAGTATTTTTCATCCTATGTTTCTCCAAAGGTAAACTATCAAGTGTGATGTTCTTGTTGAATATTTGAAATACTGAGGGGGGGTGAATAAGTATTCCATAAAACTAGTTAAATAAAATCTATCTAAACATTATCACAATTCTGATTGAATTGGCAAGAGAGAACATAAAAACAAATCAATGTGTTAGAACCAGAATTTTCACAAAAACTTCTAAAGGTTTTATTAAATGAAATCCGAAATTTATCCCATCATTTTCATAAAAATCATGCTATTTTCACCCATAAGGAGAAAATTGCCTTTTTACCACCATACCGTTGAATATCCACCCTTGTAAACCCTTACCCCATACCTCCTTACTGTGGCCTCTTGTAAAAGGGCTTGCGGTATTATGGTAAAAATAGTTAACAATACATCCTTTTACCGCTATACCATGGAAGTTTAGAGCTTAGCCCGTGGTAGAGTAGTGAAGTGAAGAGCATAATAAAGGGAGACCACTACACTGCGGGTAAGAAAAACATGGCCCATGATAGAGCGGTATACTAAGAAAGAACACTGAAGATGATACCACTGTACCATAGGAAGATAAAGGTCAGCTCATGGTAGAGCAGTACGTGGTGGAGCGGTGCACTAAAAAAGGGATGTAGAAGACATACCACAATACCATGTGGAGACAAGATTTAATGCATGATAGGTCAATGAGCTAAAGCAAAGGAAGACACTACCATACCATAGGGATGTGAGAGGTATCCCTTGGTATAATGGTGGATTAATATATATGTGAAGATACACCACAGTACCTTAGGGGATCCAAAGGTAATAAGTGGTAAAGCGGTACCAGGTGAGACAATGGGAGGACACCGTGGTATCTCAGGGAGGTGAAAGATAGCCTATGGTAAGGTAGTATATCGATATGTGTATAAAAGACACTGTGGTACCACAACAAAGAAAAAGGTGGCATGAGGTAATGCGGTAAAGCAGTCGTTGAAGTATTTAAAGCATATCTGTCACATCAGTCATCTTCAAAATATGAATTGAGCTTAGTGCAAATATTGGAAGCATGCAAATTTATGGGCTAGGAGTAAATGCAGCTTGGGATTAAAACACACAAAGTAAGCTAGTTTTATTTTATTCACGATAATCGAAATCAAAGCATGAGCAAGCACAAAGGGAGAAGAGAAATTTTCACAACAATTCATATCACTGGGTAAGTTCAGCTCACTCCCATCTATAAATTTTATAATGGCACCTAAGAAAACAAAGGGAGGTGCTAGAAAAGACAAAGCCAAGCAAAAAAACCCTCTTTACAGTCACCATTACTTGCTCTATTTCCTGGGTCAGTAAATAAAGGGTCGAAAAGTGTTTTTGAGGATTTGGCCTAGGGTTGTAATGACCCATTTATTCCCATTCCGATTCGAATCTATACTGGTATTTTTACCAAAGGAGGAATGATAAGGTTCTTGCGTCAAACCCATGGAATTTGGATTTATCTAAGATAATTATTCCCAATGTCTTCATGGATACCGAGCTGATTGAAGCCCTACCTAATAGTTACCATGCCCCAGCCAAAACTATTAGACTTTTGAATGATGGGTGTTTAGTGGATATTAACAGGGAGACTATCATAGAATGTTTTAATCTTAACAGACAAGATGTAACAAAAGTGAACTTGGTAAAGAGAGAGAAAAAATACAAGAGGTTAAGAAGAACGTACTATAGTGATGAGCTCCCCTTACATATGAAAAGGGGTGATAACAATAGAAAAATCTCAATCCTCACTTCCAAGGTTGAGCCCTTTCAAGTTGATGAATTCCAAGTGTATTTTAGAAACACCTACTTTGCATTGTGTCAAATACTGGGAGTGGATGCTGAGGAAAATAGGTTATTAGGGTTGATGATGATGGCTATGATAATTCAGCATCCTGAATCAAATGTAGAGTTTGACTTTGCATCTGTAATTGAACAGCAGATTCATGAGGGTTTGATTTAGGTCAGGGAGGCCAAGGCCCCCATTACTTTTAGAAAATACTCTTTGCTATGTCATTTAATTCTATATCAGAATGAAACTAAATGGACCGAGAGAATGAACCTGTGTACGCATGAAAATGGAATTAAGCTTACCATGCATAATTGGTGTTCAATCTGGGATAATAAGTGCAAGGATTGTGATTTTGTGATATTTAGGGATTATTTTTCTGTGAAACTGATACAAGCTTTGGGTTACCCTACATTAAGATTGCCTAAGTCTTTAATGAGAGTAATGAGATCAGTGTAGGGTAAGCCAAACCAAGGCTTCATGCATAATTATGTTGACTAGTTCTTCATGCCACAACACATGCTTATTAGAGTCTATGGGTGTAACCAAGTACCACACATCTTTCCAAATTTTATACCGGCATGACTATGTAACTTCTTAGAGTTCATGTGGCAGATGTTGTGGATGGAGCATGATTTGATGAAGAATTAGAGAAAAGGCACATTTTTGTCTGATTTGATTGTATATGAAGACTTGTCTATTGGGTTAGAGATGTTGGAGGAAAGGAAAGGAAAGTAAAGGGTGTGTGATCCAAAGGGACACATCAACAATATTAGAAGGACTCTGCTAACTAAAATGGCTATTACACATGAATTTAACCCCCAAGAGGACGTCATACAAAATCTAGTTTATTTCATAGATGTTACACAAACAAGAAATAAATGGGAGAAACAAAAAATGGAGAAGGATAAATGTTTCAAGGGGTTCTTTGCAGAAGAACCTAATATTTTGAAGAGAATGCAACTAACCCTTGAAAAGTATAATGAAATGTATGAAATGGCTCAAACTGAAGGGTTGATCCCTACTCCTGCACCCTAGCAACCATCACAGGAAGCTTCCACCTCATATTTCCCACCTCCATCACCTCCACACTCATCCCCTTCATCTCCCATCTAGGAGCCCCAGGCCAAGAAACAAAAAATTGAATCATTAGTTGATTATAGTGATGATGAAGAGGAGGGTGCGATCCTCACCTTAACTAAAATAAAAGAAGTAGTAGAGAAAAAAAAAACTTAGAAACCTCATGATCCTAAAATCAGGATAGCAGGAGAAGCTGTAGAAGGAATTCAAGTTGATGAGAGGGTGGTTTCCTCTCTAAGTTTTATTAAGGATGGCAACTTCATCCATACCAATGAGTTCAAGGATTTATGGATCAAAATGAAGATGAAGCAATATGATGAAAGATTAAGAATAATTCTCATAAGGGTTGATAGTTTGAAATAGGATGAAGTTGAAGCGCAAACATATGATGAGCTAAATATTGACAACATTAATGAAACTCCCCAAGAAGCAAGAGAGCTAGTATTGAGTAGTAATATGTTGATCATACCAAGAATGGAGTTATCCAAAGTATTCCTTTTGGACTAGATTATATCACAAGATGACCCAAAGTTAATTGCAGAGTTTGACTCAGAGGAAGGGGTATCAGGAATAGGGTATAACCCTACCACTCAGACCCTTTCTTTATGGACCAAGCAAAAGAATACAAGGAAGCCTAATCTTTTATATGTGGTGCAATAAATGAGGGGATCAGCCATGGTCAAGACAATAAAAGATACAACTCCTACAGAGGCAGCAACTATCACCATGTGCTTTGCAATGTCTACTAGGGATGTGGTTGAAAATATGGAGAAAAGGGTTAATGAATAAGAAAAAAGGCTAAAATTGTCAAACGATGAGGTGAATAATTTTTTCATTGAGAATGTAAAGCTAAAGAAACAATAATAATAGGCTACAAGGGTGAGGGGAAATAAATTAGTGGTTTATCATTCACCTATGCAAGTTGAAGATCCACAGGTGCAACAATTGAAGGGTGAAATTGATAAATTAAAGAAACATAACATGGAGGATGCCAAGCATCATGTCTTAGATACCCTGAGAAAAATATTGCAGAATAGAGTTGGGGTAATGAAAGAGAAAATATATGGAATACATGAAAGCTTTAGCAATCTGATCAAAGCTTTGGAACAAATAAGTGTTAATTCCCCTATTATTAATGAACTCTAGAAAAGGTGGTAGCCAACTTATCATACTTTAACCACCCTCTACAAAGCAACACAATGAGACCCAAAGGCTCCTCGAAAAATCAAGCCTACTCAGGAGATGGTAAAAAGGGTGATTGAAGAGATAAGTATTTAGTGGACATGAAAAAGAATTGGAAAATAGGAGTACATATGAATCAATAAAGTTTCTCTTCAGCCCTTCAATCATTAAAGATGATAGTCAAATAAAAGGTGTTCAGGAATGGAGGAACAAATTTGATCAGATGATTTCTCAATGTTTGACACATGTACTGAATAACGGGGACAAAATCTTGGATAGGTTTCATGTTGTACTAGACAAAATTATCACCCTAGATAACGAGTACACAAAATTAATCATAGATACCAAGAACCTGTTGGACAATAGATGGAAGAACCACCTTCCAAACCTTACTGCAACACGAGATTTTAATTGGCCGAATGATTTAACAATTAGCAGATGGTAGGAAAAATACTTGGGCTCAGATGAAGAATAGTTTTATACATCGTAATGAGGAGGAATCATATATTAAATGCTTTTAACAAGTCTTGGATGACCATGGGCTTTTACTCGAAGATTAGCAGATTAGTTATTATTGTTATCTTTCAGTTATATTTATGTTTTAATTTCATTCTTTGTTATCAAACGATGTGTCTTTTGGTCTGAATCTTGTTGCCTCTCGTATAAATAAGAGAGACCAAGACAAAATTAAAAAAAAGGGAGAGAGGAGTAGGATAGATAGATAGAAAAAAGTTTCCATAATGTTTACATTTCAAAATATTATGATGCAATTTTAATTTTGAAGTTCAGATAATGAAAGACCTTTGATTCGGTGGTTCCATTCTGGTATCAGTTGTTTGTTGAATTTATAAAATTATTTGATTATCTCCAACTTAATATTTCTTGATTATTTAAGTTGACATATCAAGCATATGTTCAATTTATTAGTGCACATTTGTTGTATCTGTGTGATGTGATTAACTAGGTTCTTTAAAAAAGAATTAAATTCCTTTTAGTCAATTGTAGTAATCTAGAAGTGTTATTTGGATCAGTAAGAAGAATTAGATAATTAGGATTGATATTCTGCCTCCAATATGGTTTATCAATCATTTTCTTGCATGTTTATACAAATTATAAACTAATACTTGTATGCCAAATAATTAGAATTTTTGCCAAATAGAAGTCATTCATTAAAGACTTTCATTTGATATTTAATTTCATTTGATACTACATTTGTTAACTAAACATATTTATAAACCTTGATATTTATTATACTATTTATACCAAACTAAGATCAAATCTCCCTATTGTCAAAGTTTCATTGTGGAGAGGTTGATCAAATATGAAACATAGTTCAAATCTGCACCATTTACATAGGTACACCCGCCTAGGTTTAACAGAAACTAAAGAGTAGATGGTTCAATCACATTAATTGGTCTTGTAGGTTAGCCAAAAATGTGTCAAGAGCTTGGAAAACTCTTGTGGTTCAAACTTGCATTTTTGAGACCTAACAGTTTGGCGACTCTGCTGGGGAGTCAAATCTAAATCCAATCCTTCATCATAAAGTCAATACCTTGCAAAAGACTCTACTGGGAAATAGAGACTACAAATTTTCTCATTTCTCTAAAAAGTGTGTGGCGACTCTGAATGAACAAGTATGTTGATACTGATAAAATAAAATATACATAAAAAAAGAACCATCCTAGAGTTCAGACTATCACAATCGCTCACAACATGCATTGTAGAAGATCCATGTATAAAGGATGTCCTAACAATGACAAAAGTAAATGGACACATAAGAATGATAAGGGCAAGAAGGTGTTTGATGAAATGTGCTTAAAAATTAAAGAAAAGACATCAAAAGCATATTTAGACACATATAATCGTTATGATACATTGAAAAATGAAAATAGTTCAACAAGAGAACCTCACACTCCTGACGAAAAGAGGAATCCTTTCTACCAAATGGACCCTGAGAAAGAAGAAGAATTCAAGGCCAAATTTGAAGCTGAAAGAATTAGGAGACTGTATGAACATGATCATGGAATGGAAGGGAATCAGAATGAGCTTGGTGATGATATAGGCCTTGAAGAGTATGAGTTTTCAACTCAAGCAGAATTAGATGCATAGTTGGATTATCGAAGACAAGTGATGGAAAGAAAGAAAGCAGAATATGAAAGGAGGTGCCAAGCAATAAAGGAAATCCAAGAGTTGAAGTTGCAAGAAGCCCAAATTGATATTCAAATATCTAGTCTCCCTAAATATGTACCACCTCACAGGAAAGGGAATAGTAATACAAGGTCTTCAAACCTTCCAAAACCACAATAGGGTCAATCACGAAGTCAACAAAGACCTCCAAATGCTCCACTTAAAAATATGCCACAACATCAAAAGGTTCAGCGCCCTAATGACCAACAATATGTGCCACCACCCCCCATACAATAGAATAATCCATTATATCAAAACCCATCCTTGCCACCATACACTACCATGATTAGACAATTTGATTTGATTGGGTTTAAAATATATCTGTATCCCATGGATAATAGTTGGAGAAGCCTTGTCCCAAAATTCACAAGAAGTAGTGCAGTTACAGTTGAAGAACACTTAAGGAGTTTTAATGCATTCATCCAAGACTTGGACATGCAATATGAGGATGTGAAAATGAGACTGTTTATGATGTCATTGATTGAAGATGCTAGAGATTGGTTTAATAGTTTACCAACAACCTCTATGGCTTCCATTCAGGAGTTTTATGAATGGTTCCTTGAGCAGTATGGGAACCAATGTGCACTTGAGTTTTCCTTGCATGAATTGGTAACTATCCAGAAACATTAGAATGAGTTAGCTTATGAATTTAACCAAAGGTTCTCTAAATTACATAACAATATACCTAATGGATCCAAATTGGTTGATCCTGCTACACTAAGTATTCATCTAAAATATTTTGATCTGAAGATAGGGTATGAGCTTAGAAATAGATGTCCCAGGAATTTAGTTGAAGCACAAAAGATAGCACTGACTATTGAAAATAATAGAAAGGCTGCAAGAATGATTGGTAAGAGGGATAATCCTAGGATTCCTCAATATAATCCTCCAAATAGGAAATACAATACATATAGAAATGAAAGGCCAAGGTTGCATGATAAGTCGTATAACAAAAACTGGAAGGATGGAAAGCTTGTGATGGATAGGACTAAAAACAAGGAGATGCCTGATCCTTTTAAGAAAAGAGGGACATATATGGTAAATAGAAATCATTGGTGCCCATTTTGTGACTTGCCCCACTCTCTTGATTATTGTATTATGCCTCATGAAATACCAGGAGAATAAATACTAGAAAATAACAAGGAAGAAGATAATACGATCTATTTAACCTCCCACACTCTTCACCCCATTGAGCAGGGGTATTCATCTTCAGAAGAAGGAGGTTATGAATATGATGTGGAAAACTAGAGATACAATGTACATATGGTTGAACAACAAATCTTCTTTGATCAGGAAGAAAGCGGTGATGAACAAATTCCCCCTAGCACATCATATCAGACAAATAAATGCAATATAAGGAGACCGGCCGAAGAAGAAATTAAAAGGTTAACCATCGCAGCAGTGGAGTAGGCCAAAAGTAGATATTGGTTGAGAAATAGAATAGTAAATGAGGAAGAAGGCGTTCCAAGAGGGATATTTGTAAAGGATAAGAAAATGCCCCAGGGAACTTCGAAAGGGGTAGATGAGAAGCAGCCCAATAAAAAGGAACAAAAGTATATTCATAAGGAGGAAAACAAAGAATTGCGTAAAAGGTCGGATTGAACAAAAAAAAGGGAGAAAGAGGAGAATAGAGGAGAGTTAGTAGAGAAAAATAAAATGATTAGAATAGAAGGCACCTCTTTTGATTTCATGCAAGCTTTGTCCCAAGTGAAGATGTCTATCCCATTACTTGAAATGATGAAGATTAAAGAATATAGTGAAGGTTCTATTCAATTAATATCTAGTGAAAGTGACAAAAATGAAAACCTTGAGAATAGAGGCACCACTAAGATCAATCGTGTAAGCTAGAAGAAGTAAAAGTCCCTAAGGTTTGTTTAAATGATGCACTAATAAATCCCCCACAAGTTGATCCATTTTTCTCCACATTACTAGTGAATAAAAAATTGGTAAGAAATTGTATGATAGATAGTGGTGCTGCAATTAACATCATGTCGGCTGGAATCATGAAGCAACTTGGCATGTGGGTGGATATTAATGGTGGTAAGTGTTATGCTATGGATGGAAGGCATGTCCCTGTGATAGGAATTATTAAAGATGTAGAGGTAAAATTGGTTGCGTATCCACAAGCAACTTATAATTTTGACATAATCGTGATTGACACACCTCCCCAGTTTGGAATGCTCTTGTCAAGACAATGGACTGTAACAGTTGGAGGGAATGTGCAATTTGACTTATCATATGCCACAATACCGATCAATGGTAAACAAGTCAAATTTTATAGAGAACCAAGGATGAATCAGATTGTGGATTGTGTTCCTCAAGAGTAGATAAATTGTTTCTGTGATGTTGATTTAGGGAGTTTTAGAGTAGAACCTTCCCAGCTCGAATTAGTAAATAGTGACCCAATTGATAAACATGTTTCTAAAGATCAACAAGATGTGTGGAAAATGTATTTTGATGGAGCATGTAGCCAAGAAGGAAATGGAGCTGGAGTAGTATTTATATCACCTGAAGGTATTAGATTCAAGTAGGGATAACTTTAGTGGTGAATCTTCACCAATTGGTGAATTCCAGGAATCAAGAAAATCAAAATTGGCCAATTCTAGGTATCCAACAAGGTGTTCAAATCGCCCGGATTTCACAAACTATCAGTCCAATGCATGTCCATTCGCTAGCAGTTATTTTTTACGAGGCATGTTTAGGCAATAAATTCACCATAACAAACTATACGTTTCCAATGGATCGATCAATATTTTTGCCTGGAATCCTAGGGAGCATGTCATAAAACACCAACATATTCGCCAATACTATTAAAACAACATTATATGAGGACCCATTTTGCCAATTAAAATTTACAAATAGTTGCTTGTGAAGACCCATTCGCCAATTAAAGTTTATAAATAGTTGCTTATGAGGACCTATTTCGCTTTGAAAATTACAAGGTATTGTTGTATAAGCACGCGAGATTCGCCAAATTTTTAACATGCCATTTAAAAATCCCACGGAATTCACCAAATATGGATTGATATAAATACAATTGAAACTGTTATTTGTTCTTACATATTTTTTTCAGTTTTGAGGTTCTACTTCTCGATTCAGAAGTAAGTGAAACACAAAAATGTAAACTCAAAGGTGAGTGATCATTTCTTCATACTATTATTAGTTATAAGTTATAATAATAAGATTTTTTTATCTGTTTTTCATTCTTGCTTCAGTCTTAAACATTATTTTGAGTAGGGAATGTGATCTATATTCTTTGTTGGCTTGCCCTTCTTAAACAAGAAGACATTTTTTCCAGCTTTTATTCAATGTGAGATATCAATATGTCGAGCATCAACTGCAATGGTAAGACTCCTGAGGGTAATGAAGAGACTGGGAGGCCATCAAAACACCCAAAATTTGGAGGTACCATATAGTCTTACTTTAGAATTGGCAAAGCTTCTAATCCATCAGATCAAGGTGGAGCTACACCATTGACTCTTCCACCAAATATTATTGAATATGGCAATGGCAATACCTCACCGCCATAGGAAGGTCAAGGTGAGATTGTCATTATGTTAAATCAAAATGTATCAAATGAGATTGAAAATACCGCAGAAGATGTTCCAAGGGATACCCTAGATAGCCAGAATGAGATAATTGACTTAGATGAGGATGATGTTGGTAGAAAGAAAAGAAAAAGGCAAAGCAAAATTGGGGCACGAGTGGGAAATGACAAGGAATTTTCAAATTGGTTGGTTGTCGAAGTACCCATTCCTTGAAGCAGTGGGGGTATCAAATGAAAATGATATTGAAAGGGAAACAAAGGTCAAATGTAAGATTTGTAGTTGAAAATGTGGAAGAGAGAAGACGACGCAGCTAAAGCTTGACACTATAGAAAAGCATATCAACAAAGTTTATGAAAAACAAATCATAGACGGAAAGAAACAATTAGTCATACGATGGAAATCAAAGGAAGAATGTCTTCATGTTAAGTATGCCATAGATTATGGAGAGAATAACCATAGAATGTCAAAGATTAAGAAATGTGAAGGTACACTTGAGGCTCATTTTGGAAAAGCCATGGCAACAACAAATCTGTCAAAAACTATTCAGATGAGTGTTGTTTTTCATATTTTTTCTAGGGGGCATCCTATGACAGACTACCCAGAATATTTTGATTTATTATCTTATTTGAGTGTTCCCCACTTTCCCTTCTCACATTGGTTAGTAAACATTGGATGGGAATGGGAAAACTGTCTTGCTGCAGTGGAAAAACAAGATTTAAAGGAGAAATTAAAAGAGTCAAATTTCATTGCATTATTTTTAGATGAAGTTACTGCAGTAGACAATACTTCTTGGGTTTGTATGCATTTGTATACTGTAGAACAACATGTTCACCAAGCTCATCTTCTTTGTGTTCGTAAAATGAAGGACAGTTCAACATCGCAAAATCCATTTGAATTAGTCAAGAAAGCTTTGAATGAAATTGCAGGTATGGATGAGTTGACAAATGCCAAAAAGTTGGTGTGTGTAGGATTTGATGGAGTTGCATTGATGAAAGGTTAAAGGAGCAGTCTTTGCACAAAGTTACAAACTACTTGTGCACCATACATGCTTGGCATTCATTGTATGGCCCACATAATGAATTTAGCATTCAAAATTGTAAGCAAGTTTCCTACAGTATCAAAAGTTGAAAATCTAGTTCGTGAGATCCACATATACTTCTGCTGAAGTCCCAAACATTTCCTTGAATTTCAACATTTTGCTGAAGGAATAACACCTAGAAACAAGCTTCTCAAGGATGTCGATACCAGATGGATCTCCCTACATGGACCAGCGCAATGAGTTCTTTCAGAATATCAATCCTTCATTGGAGTGATGTACGAGCATCGCAACACAATAGACAAAGCTCCTGACCTCTTACATAGGTTAAGTGATATAGAGACACTCTTGACTTTAGCTAGTCTTCTCCCCATGCTGGATGAGATGAACAATCTTGTGAAGAAAGCCCAAGATAGAACTATGTATATTTATGAATATGCCAATCTATGTAAACTTACATGCTTGGCCCTCGATCATCTATATTTAGATCTAGCACAAGAAGGCACAAATTATTTGATATGGTGGAAAATTACTGATTTGAATAATCCTGATAATTATTTATAGTTTAATGCAAGCGGGCACTTATGTATTTGTGAATGTGTATATGAGATACCAATGTACTATTGTAAGATAGTCAGGCACTCTAGAAAATAAGTACCTGTTAACGAGGGAGATTTTAATGGCATTGTTAAATCTGTTAGTGATAATTTGAAGGAAATTGCAAAATCTCTTTCCTCAGAGATTCATGAAATATTACCTCGACATGAAATACTTGAATCCATGGGTATTGTGTATCCTCAATTTTGGGTGAACTGAGATAACCCAAAATATTTTCATGATCAAGTAAAAATCTTGATCGAACAGTTTTTGAAAAAGGTAATATACAATGAGCAAACAATAGAAGGAATTTGAAATAAAAATAAGCTTAGAAAGTAATGTGGGAGTTTTGCAACAACTATGAGGGACCAGCACAAGTCCATGGGCAAGGAGAAGGCCTTTGAACCAAGATCAATAAAAAAGGTTTGGACAATCTTAGGTCAAAGTGAAATATTGCGTGGTTCGATGTTAGAATATTTAAACTTATTGATTTATGTCAAACAATGATATTGGGGTTGGTGGAGGATGAGAGAGTTTTCAGTACATTGGGGTTTTTGAAATCAAAGTTAAGAAAAAAATTGGACAAGAATTTGGAAAATTGCTTGAGGATGAAAGGAACTACGTATGATGTCAAAAAATTTCCTTTTGAAAGGGAACTCACAATCTGGAAGTCCACATGTGAAAGAAGAGGGACCGGGTTGTGCAACATAGGCTCTCCAATTCCAAAAGTCATCGATACTGGTGGTAGTACTGTCAGAGTAATTGGACATTTACTTTATTAATTAAACAATATTTGTTTAATTACACAAAGTTTTCTTTTACCTCTTTTTCACTTAAGCTAACATTAGGTGCATAATAATTAATTATTATTGTGCAAGCCTAGGGTTTTCCTTTTTAGGGTTTTCATCTATATGTAGTTGAAAACTATCTTTTGTATCATTATTCATTTTACATTTTGGGTGAATCAATTGCTCCATGTTCTTGAACATTTTTCCTTGGTTGCTTCTCTTTGCTTCTCCTTGTAATAGGTTATTTGCTTGCAGAGGTCCCTAGACTCTTGTGGTTTTGTATTTTCTCAACTCCAACATGGTATTAGAGCTTTACTCCAACATGGTATCAGAGCTTCAGATTTGCAGCTGCTTGTTCTTATTTTGAAGATTTTTGGAGCTACAAAGGTTTGTTGCAAACCATTTTTTATTGGAGCTATCATCATTTTTGCTTCAAAAATTTAGTTTTCACTCATTTGTAGGAAAAAAGATTTTTGGGTTTTGTAGCCAGCATCGAAATCTAAACTGGGTATCTTTTAGATTTTGCATATCTTGCACAGATCTAGAGAAAATCACTATTGAAAAAATAGCGTGCGTCATTTTTCTCCTAGTTGAAAGTAAAAAACAAATCATTTTCTCATATTCTGCTTGTTGGATCAAGAAACGATTTCTGGGTTTTGTTTCTAGCATCAAAATATTTCCAGGTTTTTATTTTTGTCTACAAACAGTAAGTAGATTTTCTAGAAATCAAGTTAGAAATAAATATTTTTTGCTAGAAATTCGTTTCCTGCAAGCTAAATTCAGTTTTTGAAAAATTCGTAACTTTTGGCCACGGTGTCTGTTTTGCGCAAATGAATAGGCATTGGAAAGGTGTTACAGTGCTCTTTCTAGATCTATAGTCTGTTTTATTAGAATATTTACCAGATATTTTTTATTCAGCTTTGTGTGTTTTTACACTTTGCTCAATTACTTGGTCATCCTGGCTCCTACATGGGCTTTGTTTGCTTTGGATGGGTTATGTTGATATGCTTTATCATTGCTGAGATCATTAGTCTTTGAATTTTTAATTTGAAGAGTTATCATGGGTTTCTCTACTCACCCTTCAGTTGTTCTTCTAGAATGGGGTAATTATGAGTCATGGGAAAAGGGTATACTTACATATTATAGGTGGCTTAATATTTTGCCTTATTTGTATGATTTCATACCTGAACCGACAACTTTAGAGGGCAGATTAGCATGGGATATGATTAGAAATCACATAGTAGGACTTATATTGTCTAGTGTTGATAATGACACTGTGTTGGTTATATCGGACATTGATTGTCCTCACCCACTTTGGACACGTCTTTGGAAGATCTATGGAGACCCTATTCTATCTCCAATCCCAGAGGATCCTGCTTCAGATTGTCTCTTACCCATTGCTTGGAGAGAGAATACACCCTTTGATCATGATACTTTAGAAGAGTTTGCGTATTTAGACACCCTTACATGTTTCGATGGATCAGAGGTTTGTCTCATAGTTCCTACTCTTCAGACTGAGACTTCATCAACATCTCCTATTGTTCTTGATTCAGTGCAGTAGGGAATCATACATCTTCCAGACATAGCTACTTTGGACTCTTATGTTGTAGACATATCTTTCTTGTTTGTGGAGTCCTATATTGCAGATTTGGAGGATTATTTTGAGGACATTCATCTCCTCTACCTTGACAGTCAGGTTATCACTATTCTCCCACCATTATTCATGCATTCAGAGGTTGTATTTTAGTATTCTCCACATCAGTTTGGATTTGGCATTATTTGTTTCCGTTCAGATAGTGAGACTCTTCAACATCCTTTCATGGCACACATTTTGAGACAGATTGGTTCATCATTCTTCACAGGGTTTCTTTGACATCGTCCTTTGGATCCATTTCTTCCCAAAGGGAGGAATATCATTTGCCGCTTCAAGATCTCCTTTTGGATTCTACATCAGGCATCTACCATTGTGACAAGAGTTTCTTCATTGTGGGGGAGCCTTCTTTTCTCTTTCTATCTCTCCTATGGAGACCATTGTACATGTACTTATATGATAGAAGTTGTCTATGGGGGGTATCATGTTATCCACCTCCTATTCTTCTTTCATTAGTGCATTGCATTCCTTCCTTGCATTCTATTTTGGGGAGGAGTTTTGTTCCCACTGGGTTTTCTCCTTTACCCCATTTTATTTAGTTTGCATTGATTTTGTATATGGGTACTTGATCTAGCCTTGTTGTCGGGACCCATTGCTTTTGCTTTCAGTAGCTTCTTCTAGGTTTTAGCTTCTCCCTAAGTCTATCTTAACGGGGGGTGTTAGAGTAATTGAACATTTACTTTATTAATTAAACAATATTTGTTTAATTACATAAAGTTTTTTTTAACCTCTTTTTCACTTAAGCTAATATTAGGTGCATAATAATTAATTACTTTATTAATTATTATTGTGCAAGCCTAGGGTTTTCCTTTTTACGGTTTTCATCTATATGTAGTTGAAAACTATCTTTTGTATCATTATTCATTTTACATTTTGGGTGAATCAATTGCTCCATGTTCTTGAACATTTTTCCTTGGTTGCTTCTCTTTGCTTCTCCTTGTAACAAATTATTTGCTTGGAAAGGTCCTTGAGCTCCTGTGGTGTTGTATTTTCTCAACTCCAACAAGTACTAGTGGTAGTGGCAGTGGGATTGGGCCTGGGATAGATGACAATGATATTGGAATTGACACAAATCAAATAATGAATGTTGAATTTGAGACACAGGCTGCAGAAAGTGCAGAGTAGTCTCAGAATCAAGATGAATCTTTTACTTTATCTGAAGATGAGCATCAGTTTGAGGACCCTGACTCTATTTGGGAAATGTGAGATAATTAGCAAGTTTTAGGTATTTTTACTGCACTTCATGAATCGGTTTCCATTGTTCCAAAGTCCAAACTATAGTTGATTTCTGATGATATTTTATATTGTATTCAATGAACATTGAAATTGTGAATCATTGCACTTCATGATATCTTATTTTATATTGCACTCAAGCACTGAATGAATCATATTCCAAAATGTAGTTGATGATTTTTTATATTGTATTCAAATAAATTGTGAATCATTGCACTTCAAGTTTGGGATATTTTATTTTATATTGCACTCCAAGTCTCCATGATATTTTATATTATATTGCACTTCATGAATCATAATACATATGCCAAATTCAAATTGTAGTTGATGATATTTTATAAATTATATAAAATTCAATACCATCGGCCTACTAATGCTTCATCGATGGCTCAATGAAAATAGCTCACAACCTAGTATCAGTGTAACAATACTCTATCAGGTTGACTCATAAGGTGCTCTCCTGATATACCGATAGAGTCATAAAAAAAAGTAACCATGAATTATAATTTATGACCATGGGCATGAATTATCTTATTTTTATCAATAATCACAAAAATATACCACTTTGAATTTATGAACAATGCAAATTGTAGAAATTTGTGTGACAAGATCCATATTATAGCCTACATTCACATTGCATCCTTAAATATTAAACAAATTTGAAATTCTATAGTCATGTAGTCACGTAGTCCTTCCCCCATTCCTAACAAAATTCAATACCATCGGCCTAAAAATGCTTCATCGGAGGAACCCCCATCACAATCCTATCGATGGCCTGATAAAAATAGCTCTCAACCTAGTATCGGTGTAACAATACTCTATCAGTATCGAGCTAACTCCTAACTCCTAAGGTGCTCTCCCGATATACTGATAGAGTCAAGTTGTCAACAAAAGTAACCATGAATTATCAAATGCATAAAGGATATCGGGGGAACTATGGTGCATCGGGGAAACATTATCTAGCATCCCACTGATAGAACGAAGGATAGGTGTCCATCGATGGAGAGAGTGGCTATCGGTGAAAGATTGATGGGACATCCTGGGGCATCATGTAGCCGTGCTACAGTGCATTTATGAACTAGAATTAAATTGAATTATATCACAAGTTGATCGCATAGTTGTTACAAAATCCTGGAAGATTTCCCTTAGGGCCGAAGCAGAAAGGAAAAAACTTGGAGTTCTAACACAGCAAAGACCGGTGGACTGTAGAGGAAACTCGACGAGACTCGCATAAGTACCTCACTTTCAGACCCAACTAAGAAGCTATTTTACTCAAAAGCTTAAGATTTAAATAATGGAAGAGAGTACAGACAAACCCAAAGCTGAAAAATAGAAAACTAAAAATCCTGAGAAACTCCTAAATGAAGACTTGATAGATCAATGGCCTGGGTCAGGGCCGAGACCCAAGAGGAGTGCTCAAATGAATCCTTCCATGGATTGATTATGGGACAAACAAAAGGGTTTAGGGGATATTTGGACAACACAATGAGCGTACGACCTCTTCATGTACCATTACAAAAAAAAATTTAGGTTTCAACCAGTCTGCAATCCATGGTGGTTGAACTTGGGAAGACTTGTAGTGCCCAATGTGTTTGTGAATGCAGAGCTAATTAAAGCTCTTGCTACCAGATATGACCCCAAGAAAAGAACTATTTAGTCACATGCTAGGGTGACATGCTTTTTATTTCTAGGGATCTCATTTCTAATGTATTTCAGTTAGAGTGTTCACTGAATTTATCATTCACGATCAAATATATTTTGACAGAGTGTCACCACATGGATACCAGCTATAAGAGATGGAAATTACCTTTGCATAGGCCTAGGGATGAAGGAGGCCAACTCAGGAGGTTCTTTAGCAGTGAAAACCCTCCTTTCCATGAAGATTTGTTCGAAGAGTATTTCTGATACACCTATTATTCAGTTGGTCAGGTTTTGGGAGTAGAGGTTTCGCCTCTCATGTTGATTGCCCCAATGGTCTTAGCTATAGACATACAGAGCAAGGATGCCAGGCCATTTGATTATGCTAGCTACTTGGCCAATGCCCTACATCAAGGGCTTGAAAATATTAAAAATAATAGTGATAATATTAATTTTGAACACTATTCTTTTCTTATGCATTTGCTATTATACGAGGGACAAGTCAGAGGGGTCTGGAGTGAAGAATTAAGGATAAAAGATACAGATGAAAATGGATATTTTAAACCTATACAAATGTGGACTTCATTGTGGGACAGTCGATTTGGTAGGTCTCTACCTTTATTTTGAAGCTTTTTTGTAAAACCATTGATGAAGTTGTTGGGGTATCCGTGCAATTATAACCTATCCCTAAAAGTACAAAGATTTCTAAGACCAAAGGAAAATGACCAAAGAAATAAAGTGAATCATAAATGGGGAGACTGGTATGCTTTCCCTGATTGTATATTGATAAGAATTTATGGGTTCGAAGGGGCTCCACACTTGATGCCATGAGTAGTTCCTAACCGAATTGCTTTTTTAGAAATTGTGAGGCAATTGGAAAAATGTGATTCCAAATAGCTCAAAGGACATAGAAAACAATAAATTATGCCCAACACCTTATGTTTTGGAGACTTTACAGTTTTTCCCAATGAAGGATATGGAGAAATTGATGGTAAATTAGCACAGTACAACCTATCTCCAGGTGATGTAGGGAAACAATTTGATGCAGAAGGGTTTATTCACAAGGCAAGATTATCGCAGGGGCTATCAAGGTATGAACATTTGTTCTCAATCAAAGATGTCATAAGAAACCATGATGAGGCTTCCACCAAGGAAAGAATGGCCACCTGTAAAAAGATTTTGCTTGCAGAGGAATGGAAGAGGAAAAATGTCCCATATTATTCAAACGCATTTGGTGAGATACATGATCCTTTAACAAGAATTGAGAGACTCATCGCTCATGTCAATGAACTGGTAAAGGATTTTCCCCTAGTTGTTTTTGATGCACTTCATGCAACCTATTCAGGAGTACAAGCTAAAGAAATAGAGCCCTTGGATTACATACCTTCACAGCCTACTCCTGAGGTATGTTTTTCTGTAGATATTGATATAAGTGAAGAAGAGCAGGGTGATGATGAGGGTGAGCAGGTCAAACAAATCAGTGCTCTTGTGATTGCACAGTACGAGCCCCCTCAAGAGTAGAATATTATAATATTTGAGGCATCAAATGAACTATCTGATGATGTGAGGGCCAAGGATGGACAATAGTTTATTTCTGATTGTGATTTATTTAAATAGTTTGAATTTAAATTATTTGTTTATGAATATAAAGGTAGAAAAATGAGACAATAGATACAGGATATCACTCCTGAACATGAGGCAACTGCTCTGGAGGAATTGAAGAGGGAGGTAGAAAAGGAAATGGAGTCCATCACTCCTGAAAGAGGTAGGGAATTGCTTCAAGAAGCTAGAGTGTTGCTCCTACTAGGGTGGGATATTATCTCTTCAATTGTATTTGATAGCTTCAGAAAAAGAGGGGATACGACAATGAACTTAATAGAAGCAAGTGACAAAATGTATTCAGGATTTGGGTACAACCCAGATGAAGCCACCATGCTTATTTGGTCATTGTATCCACATGATAAAAGACTTGCTATAATTAGTAATCCAAACCAAGTGTTTGGTCATCTCTTGGTTCAACGAGTAATGGATACCAACCCTATGGAGACAACAAAATTGAACATAAATGTGGAAAAATTTACCAAAGCATAGATCAAAAAATTGATTAAGGAAAGTGACAAACTGAAGAAGGAGCTAGCAAATCAGAGAGAAAAAATGTCTTCCTCCTCCACATCAGATTTGTACTCCCCATGGCTTGAAAAAGATAAGAAATTCCTTGATGCAATGGTTAATGTAGCCTACTAGAAGAATTGCCATCTGAAATCCCAAGGGAAATGCAAAGAATTGGAGAAAGAAGTGAAAACCATCAAATATAACACTGTATCTGAAATGATAAAAGAAAGGTTCAATAAAATGATGAAATGTGCTATTGAATATTGGGAAGTATTCAAATAGACATGCATTGCTTTGGTGGAGAATGGACGATTGTAGCCTAGAATGATGGAGAAAAAAAAGGAGGTCATAGATAAGAATACCATGAAAGGACAAATATTGTTGGCATATAACAAGTTGGTAGAATCACATAATGGATATCATAATAGGCTTAGGGAAGATTTTGACTACTTTGATTCAGTCCCACTCTCGACACTTCATTTTGGCATTGGAAATCCACGAGAATATGATGATTGGAAGGAAGAGCTTGTTGGGGTTCTAACTGTTGTGTTGCAAGAAATAAATGACGAGGTTATGGTTCTACAAAACACTCATAAGCAACTCGAAAAAATAATATCTATGGAATATGGTATGAAAGAGGCGTTTCTAATGTGGACACCTATGTTGAATAGGAGTACATCCATCACCTCTGTGCAGTCAATCTATTTATTAGCCAAACTGTAGATGTGTCAGAATCAGGTCCAACAAGACAACCATCAAATTTAGAGGAAGAACGCCAATCGACAACATCATGAGCACCCTATCATGGAGTAGAAGCCTTGAATAGATCTTAGGTGGTCAGTGGTCATGGGCTTCGGCTTGGAGATTAACATATTGGTGCATTCACCTGCGGCATTGTTTTATTTATAATTTGAGTTATGTTTAGTTGTCAAACGTCATGAATTTTTGCAAGGGGTTTGTAGCTTGTTGCCTCTCATATTTAAGAGAGATCAAGACCCCAATAGGAGTTCAATGGATCATCACATCATTTTTAATTAGACTTTAGAGTAGAAAATAGTAAGAAGATAGATAATAGATTGCACCAATTCGCCCATCCATCTCATATCATAAACTATTTTTATAATGCATATCATTTGAAATTTGAAGATCAATACAATGGAGAAGGTTACACATATTTACTGATTTTCTTTTGAGTGTCCAACTATTGTGGATTCATATGCTTATAAGTTATTAACTTATTTGGTTGTCTCCAAAGTGGTTGTTTATGTTATTCAAATTGAGTGTGTGGAAGTACATTTAATTTGTGAGTACATTGAATTTGAATTTTTCAGGAATAGGGGCTATGACCATGGGGTTTTAGATTTATTTATGGACATGATCATTGATCAAGTAGTAATGTGGGCCACAAAATGGATCTTGTCACACAAATCTCTACAATTTGTGCTAATCATAAAATCAAATATAGTGTATTTTTGCAGTATGTGGGATGTGGCTGAGGTGTAAGTTGGTGGATACTGATCAAGAGTTTTAGTCAAAATATAATAGAAGCTAATAGTTCAACATCCATAACTTGGAAGCTCTACCAAGAAGTAAATATAATGAGCTAGCAGTTCATCACTAGTTCAAATGATAAAATAAATAATACAAAATCTAGATAATTGAACATCATCACATTACTGAAGTCTGAATTTGAGCTTTCTAATTGAATTTCACGTGAAGGATTACATATTGGCATTGGCAATGCAAAATATTTCCAATGCCCAAAGACAAGTCTGCATAGAGCTAAGTTGGAACTTTGAAACTCATATTATCGAAGATTGAAAATAATAAATCAACTCATTGTATCAACTTTTCTAGCAACTTCCACTCTTCAGGTGGTGGAATTGCCATTTTCTCTAACTGATGTTGTTTGACTTGAAGTTTTGTTAGCATTTCATGATTTTAATTAGAAATGGAACGTGTCTTCAATTCTTCAATCAATTTTGCATTCAAGGTTATCAGTGTTCTGATGGAATCCAAATATTTCACATCTGGGTTATGAGGAAACTAGTCCAAATCAATCTTCCTTGCACCTTCCATCTTCTTTCTGAAACCATCATTTCCAATGAATCGCTCAATTGTGTCAAAAGCCTCTAGAAAACCAAGCTTTGTGAAGTTCCTTACCTTTTCATCCACCACCTTCATCTTGTCTATAACCAAATGCAAATATTCATTTGTTCCACACATTGCACATTTCAATGATAGATGACAACTTCATTGAGGTTTCAATCGGATTAGTAATCCCTTTTGATTTCAGATCATTGTCACTGGCTTTGTAGACTATTTGTAGAACTTGATTTGCAGATTTCTCTAATTCCAGCACCTTTTTGTTGTCCACTAAATTTTTTTTGAGCTTCTTATAATGTTGTCTGATAGCATCAATCAATTCAAACATGTCACACAAATGATCAAACCTCTGCATTATTTCATCACAGATCTTTTGTTTCATATGCCTCACTATATCTCTACAAAATGAAGATAACTTATTTTGAGAAGACCTAATTTCTTCTTTCGCTTCCATTAGCTCTGTCTCCAATCTTTTATTTGTTTTTCTTTGTTTCTCCAATTTTTGTTCCCACTATGCATTTCCATTCATAATTCTTAGTCTTAATTTTTATGAAGTGGATTTTTCCTCATCATATTTCTTGTTGCTCTAATCTAGCCTTCGCTTTAGGTCATTCACTTCTCTCTCATTTGATTTATCCTCTTTGCTTGTTGATGTAGAGGCAGATTTTATTTTTCTTTTTTCTAATTCATTGCTCTTGTTATCTGTTGCTTTCCTCTTTGCTTTCTCACTTGCTAGGTTTTCCTATAACTTTTCTATTTGGGTTTGCAACCTTTTCTTCTCTCTATCTTGCTTTAGCAATGATGTGTACAACAATTCATTGTTCTTCTTTGATACAATAATTTTGTTAGTATTTTTCAGACCAGAAAAATCCAATTGAAAATTGGTTACTTGGTATTCATACCAATCCATTTGATTTGTTGGTTTGTTTTGAACTATGGGAACAACAATTGTGTACTCCATGATTTCTTTATTTGTGTAAAATGTGGGTAATACCATGGTTGTTGCAAGATCTGAAGTTACAACAAACACACTCTCCATCAATCGCTTCTTTCATTTTTTATTCAAGTTTGATTTCTTTTTAAACTCTTCAATGAAATCATAACTTGGGGAGGTAGGAACAATGGAATACTTGAATGGCGAAGGAATAGGAGTACTTGTAGTTTCTAATGATGTCGCACCCACACTAATTGGAATTGGGGGAGTGTCTGGAAATAACTCTTTTTTGGTACTGGTGGATCCACTAATAGTGTGAGTTGGACCTGTCAAAATACTTGGCCTCTTTTGATTGCCTTGATCACCTAATGTTTATGTGGTATCTTTTATTGTTATCCTCTTAGTATTGTGTGTAATTTTTCATTGTAGCATATGTTGAACACTACTAGTACTACTACCCATACCATCGCCACCAATGGCACTCCTAGTTGCACTAAGTTGTCCACCAAGGGCATGTCCTAGTTGTGATTGTATATGACCATGAGGATGAGGATTATAAGCTCTAAAAAATTGAGTTTGACTTGTATTCCCTTGGTCTACTTTTTCACCTCCATGCCCAAGGCCATATTTATCACCTATTTTTCTATGCTCAACACCTATTATTGTCCAAGGGCCTTGTCCTCTAGACCCCAAAGGACCACCTTCATAACCAATTTTTTTAAGTATGACTGCTCCTGAAGTATATATGTTGAAGCATATGCTTCTTTTACGGCCTCACTTAAACTAGGTTTGTAATTGGCATGGCTTTGTTCTTCTTCTTCCCTATCAATATCATCATTAGATTCATCATCAAATTCATCACTTCCTTTGCTTCCATGTTGATCAGTATGCTCTATATTCCACAATTTGCTAAACTCTTTATCTTCTTCGTTAGCTCCATACTCTCCAAGAGCTCTTGGATCACCTAGGTCCTTCCTCATAGACCAAAAGATAGTAATTTTTTATCCTGACCAATTTTTATCTATAACTTCCTTCTCTAGAGAACCTGGAATTTTTACTCTACTAGATGGTTTATCACTTTTTTCATAAAAAATGGTGTATTTCCTGATTGTCTTTCGGTGCAATGCCATAATTTCTGTTGACAATAGTTCAAAAGAAATACCATTCTTAGCAACACTTTTCTCCATTGTTATTTTGACCTCATCCCAAGAATCCTTGTTTCTTAATTTTTCAAGAAAGGGTTTAATTTGATGTTGAATTCTATTTGCAGCATTCCTATTGGCCACAATCATTGATTTAATGATGTCACATGGATCATACTACCAGTGACTGATAGCATCAAAGTCAAAAATTTCAAAATATTATGTGCCACACTAAATTCTTTTCTCTCAAATGTGAACCCTCCACATGAAAAAGGTAAAGAAGGAAATAAGGTCTTCTTTTACTGACTGAGAAAGTGTAGTTCATCAACAATTTGCACCCGCCTTACATATTCCAATGCAAAAACCCTTTCTCTCACATGTATTGGAAGTTTGTATGGTTGTACTCCTGATCCATTAATTCTTAGCACAATATATTCTTTCATTAAGTACCAATCAACCAGTTATATTTCTTTTCCTAGTTGCATGCAGTTTCTACATGACATAGGCAATCTAGGCATTGGAGTATTTGTAATTACTTGATGCAATGGAGCCAAAAATTAGTCTAAAAAATGATTGTAGTTCCTTTGAGATTCATGCATCCTTATCTGAGTGGTCCATTCATATATTAGAGCCATTTTATTTTCCTCTGCATTACTATAGGGTTGAATCTAAAGCTTGTTGGTCGGAAACATTCCTCTAAATTTGAATAGAAAAAGATAGCACAAGTAGGTTGTGAACCTAAATGTCTTCGTGGAACCCGCTTTAATCATTAAAAATTTTTTATGCATGGATTCTATAATTTGTTGAGTATAATTATATTTGACATGTTCATCAGCATAATGGATATTATATACCATTTCAAGGAGGTTTGCACCCACTTCCAAATTGCTATCCAGACTGAGGCAAAATGCTAGCATGGAAGTATTATCCTAAACCCATGGTTTAAAAATATCCAAATTATAAGGAGGCTTATGATCACCTTTCAATTTTTTACTATCCTTAACTATTTTATTTAAGAAATAATTTTTTAGCCTTTCTTCCACTGATTCATAATCACTAGCAAGCTTTTCTAGGTCAATGTGGTGGTTTCCAAATTCTTCGATTGTAAACCCAAACACTTTTCCAAGTTCTTTTGCATTAATGGATAACAATTCTTCTTGGTTATCTTTATTAACAATTGCTCTTTTCTTATCATCATAATTTTCGGCACAGACCATGATGAATTTTGGGCAAGGGAAAACCTCATGTAATATCATGCGCCCTAATTCAGTTACCCATGGTGCACTGATAATATCAACTTGCATTTGCTTTGCAACCTTATTTTGAGATGAAAATCTAAGTTATGAGGTATGCCTACCATAAATTTCAGGATCATAAATATCATGGTACCCATATGTGAAACCTAGGGTTTTAAGCAATCTTGCATAATGTATTTTTTTATCGGACATTGCTCTAGTGGTACTGGTGGTAGACATGCTTATACAAATGTGAAGTTATGAAATCTGAACTCCCTAATAGGTAATACCTATTAGTCCTCCTTAATTTTAATGAATTCTTGAGTCTCTAAAGTCTAAACCCAAACTTCAAACTTTGACAAAATAAGATTTTAAGAAATGTCAAATGATGAAATGTAGCCGTAGGAATTCTTTCACTTACCCAGATTCTAGGTCCCGACTCTTGAAAAATGGAATGGCGTTGTTGGAAGTGGAACTATGGAATCCAAAATAGGGTGGTGCACTGTAATGAGCAATCCAAAGATTGAAGACTTTAAAAGTCATTGTACAATTTCAAAGTGAAAAGTGTTTTAAATTCTTTTTTTCTCGTAATTGGAACGTTAAAGTGAATGACATGTCTTAGGAGTTAGGTCTACAAGACTACAAGTTGAAAATTCTTAACCATTGATCTTTCTAAATCTAACGGTTATAGGGTGATTTAGGAGGTTTAAGTTGGGAAGCCCATCGCTCTATGCATTTCATTACGGAATACAACTACAATCATACATCAAATGTTCATCCAACGGTTGAAACTTGAGTAATTGATGATATTAACTTTAAAGTTTAAAAATAAACATTAATCGCTTGACAATTGACACTTAGTAGTACAAAGTGCTTTAAATGCTTTGTTTCTCAAAATTTGAACATTAAAGTAAATGACACGTCTTAGGTCTACAAGTTGCAAATTCTTAATCTTAACCATTGATCTTTCTAAATCTAATGGTTATAGGGTGATTCCAGAGGTTTAAGTTGGGAAGCCCCTCGCTCTATTCATTTTATTACGGAATGTAACTACAACCATACATCAAATGTTCATCCAATGGTTGAAACTTGAGTAATTTATGATATTAACTTAAAAAAATTAACATGACACATGTGTTTTAAAGTCAATACCATAGGCATCGGCCTAACAATGATTTATCGGTGGAACCCCCATCACAGCCTCACCGATGGCCCGAAGGCGAAGAATCATAACTCATAAGGTGTGCTCCCTGATATACCGATAGAGTCAACAAAAGTAAGCACATTGCTATAACACATAAACATCGGTGGAACGAATGATTGCATTCCCCCGATGGCCCAATATGACCATGAATTATCAAGTGCATATTGCATAAAGTATATTAATTAATTTCTCAAAAGAAAAAAACTGATTTGAATATATTAAATTATTAATAGACACTAAAGTTTCGAACTCAGAAAAAAAATCTTTACTCTTAAGTGTAAATGAATAACAGAGATTCAAGGAATCAAGAATAACACAACACAACCATTTATTTTATTGCAACTGAATTTCAATGTCACATTATTACATATCTTTTTATAGACGAGTAGCACTATAGCTCCTATTTTGTATAAATAACATATGTCAGTGTGTCACTTTAGTACTTTACATAGACAAAATTTAATAATTTATTCCAATTTGTTGCTCGTTACAATGTATTACAAATTGATTCCAATTTCCAAGCTTCTACTGCTGAAAACTTACTACAAATGTAACTCTAAAAATAAATGCATGATTCCAAGCTTTTGCTAGTGACAACGTTACGTTACAAATGTGGCTCTAAAAATAAATTTAGGATTCCAAGCTTCTGTTGGTGGTTTTTCCAACTTAGCTGGGGAAAGGGGGTTCTAATCAGTCATGGGGAAATGGGGGCCGTGAAGATATAAAATGTACTTATCCCCTTTGAGAACCAAAGCCAACTTTGAGAACCAGAGCCATGTTGGGGAAATGGGAGTTGTTGGAATACAAGAGGAGAAGCAAATCTACTCCCATCTTTTGCATGCAGCTTCCATGCATTGGTATAGCACTTACCTCCATCAGAGCTCCTCATCCTAGTTCAAAACCTGTCTGAGAAGTCAAGTTAACCAAATCAACTTCTTTCCAATTCCACCCATTCTAAACTTGAAGGAAATTCATCTTTTACTGATTACTCTATAACTACATAACTGTAGGTAGGAGAATTCACAGTATCCCCAATATTGCATCATCTTCTTCATGAATCCTTATTAACCCTAGAAAATAAAAACCCTTATGGCACTATCTACTATTCACTCAATCACTATCCCTATTTATGGGCCACCAGTGCCGCTACTAACCTATATAATTAAAATATTACGTCTAGCTACATGCCTGCTTGAACTATACCTCAAGCTGACAAGCTTTCAAAATCACTCAAATTTCAAATGATATGAAATCATTACAAATTTTGTTTCATTAAAGCTATGAGTTGTCCAAGAAATTGCTTTGGATGTTCATATCACATATGGCATTAATTGCCGCCACTGCCTGCACTAGCAGTACGACAACCACACTTTCTTCAAAAATAATGAGAATTTCAATTAAATGAAATGTACAATGTCGAGGCATTGAAAAGACAGAATGAGTGATGAGCGATGAGCCTTGATCTCACCACATGTCCACATCTAATGGTTATAGTGTTATTCCAGAGGTTTCAAATCGCAAGTCTAGTGCTTCAAAGATTTACTTTCGGAATGCAACTATAGTCGTCCATCGAACGAACCCTATGATTTTTCGTTGGCATATCTATTTATTTCACCACTAGATTTTTTTGTTGTTTTGAGATTCTTTTTAATTCTCCAATGAAAATATATTTTTTGCTTTGAAAAGAGGTCTTAATCGCCAATGGAAAAAAAATTCTGGTTTGAAAAATGGTTTTAATCACCAATGAAAAATATTTTATTCGATAAAAAATTTGCAATTCGCCAAGATTATCCACAAACCTTCAGGGATTATAAAATATTTTCCAATTGGGATTTATTTTTTTCCCCATAAAACTAAAAAAATCACCAATAAAATTAATATTTTTCATTGGGAAGTATACCGGATTTCCCAGGATTTTACACCTGCACCGAGGGGGGTTTTTCTTAAATTTTTCCTTGCATTCAAGTATTCCTTTTTTCTAAATTTTGAATGTATGAACAATGTTGCATAATATGAGGCCTTGTTGATTGGTTTAAATATGGTTTTCAAACACAAGATCAAATTGTTAAGTGTCCTTCGAGACTTTGGGCTAGTTGTCTCACAAATCAGGTCAAGATATGCTGCAAAGAACAAGAGATTGAAACAATATAGAAATGTTGTGTGGGATACAATTGAGTTATTTGATGCCTTCTCAATTAATTGGATAGAGAGATCAAAAAATATACTATTAGATTTTTTAGCAAATATATCCTTGAGAAGAGATGATATCACCCTGGCCAGAGTATCCCAAATTGAATTTAAAACAAGATCTGCTATCCTTGACAACATATATAGCTGGTAGGTTTCCAATGACGATACCGACTTCCTAAATTTTCTCCAATGCATAGATCAATACGAGGCTCAAGAGATTGACTTTAATGCTTTTGTGGAGGAAGTGGATGGGAAACAAACTATATTGGGGAAGGAAGTTTTGCAACTTAAAACCAACAAGCTTCCTAAAGGACTTGTGGCTCTAGAAAGAGTGTATGATGGTAGTGATCACTCTCTCATGAAGCAAACACTGGTCAAGAGAGAAGATATTGAAGAAATAAATCTAGGAACTGAGTTACACCAAAAAGGGTCTACATTGGAAAAAAGATAAATCCAACCATTAGGAGAATGCTGATTGCATTGTTGAGAAAGTACAAACATGTGTTTTCTTGGTCTTATAAGGATCTCAAAGCATACAAAGAAGATATTTTCCAACACAAGATTCCACCTAAACTAGTCACAAAACCATTCAGACAACATCACAGGTCTATTAACCCAACTTTGGAACCTAAGATGCAAGAGGAACTGGAAAAACTCAGGGATGGAGATATTATTAAACCCATTAGACATTCAACATGGGTCTCGAACCTGGTTCCAGTAAGGAAGAAAAATGGGGATATTAGACTATGTGTATATTTTAGAAATCTAAATGTTGCCTCCCTTAAAGATAATTATCCTCTCCCAAATATGGAGTCAATTGCACAAAGTAATAGGATGTGAGACACTATCAATGATGGATGGGTTTTCTAGATATAAATAGGTTAAAGTCAAATATTCTGAGCAATACAAGACAACATTTACTACACCGTGGGGGACATATGTTTATGTTAGAATGCCATTCGGTCTCATGAATGTAGGGGCCACTTTTCAAAGGATCATGGATGTGGCATTTGCAAATTTGATTAATGCTATAATGGTGGTGTACCAAGACGATCTTACTGCTTATTCCAAAAGAGTAGAAGATCATGTAGGGAACTTGGAGAAGATATTCATCAAAGCTTTGGAATATGGTATTAGTCTTAATCCTAAAAAAATGTCACTTTGTTGTTACAGAGGGTAAGATTTTGGGACATATTGTATCAAAAGATGGGATTAGAATAGACCCTGAGAGAGTAGAAGCCATAAACAAAATCCCCATTCCCAAAACTGTTAAAGCAATCTAATAATTTTTTGGTCAAATTAACTTTGTTAGGAGATTTGTATCAAATTTTTTTGAGATTGTTAAACCTATATCCAAGATGCTGAGAAAAGGAGGAAAGATAGATTGGACTGCAAAAGCCATGGAAGCCTTTATATCTATCAAAAGAGCTATTAAAGAAGCCCCCATCCTAAAGTCCCCTAATTTTACCAAACCTTTTCAAATATTTTATTTTGCCTCATTTCACACCATATCAATTGTTATGTTACAAAAGAATGATGGCAACCATGAGCAACCTATATCTTTTTTCAGTAAGTCTCTGCAGGAGTCAGAGTTGAAATGTGATATTATGAAAAAAAGCCTTTGCATTGGTCAAAGCAGCAAAATATTTCAGACCATATCTTGTTGGAGCTAAAGTAATTTCCTATGTCCCACATGCAGCTGTGAAAGATATCTTGATACAGATAGAGATAACAGGGAAAAGATGAAGATGGATTAATAAAATCCAAGAATTCGATATGGGAATTCAGATTACTAAGTTGGTAAGGGGACAAGGTTTGGCCAGGCTAATGGTAGAAACAAACATTGAAGCAAACCAAATTTGTAATATAAAGGGTGAGGAGAATGTAGTTGCAACTATCAAACATACTCCTTGGTACACAAACATAATTTATTATCTTAGGCATGACATGAAATGCCCTAAGGGGTTGAAAGATAATCAAAAGAGAACTTTGAAGTTGCAAGCATCTAAATATGTATTTATAGAAGGGGACCTATTTTGGAAGAATAGGGATGGAATGCTATTGTTGTGTCTAGATGAATCACAAGAAGAACATGTCTTGAGGGAGATGCATGAAGGGGTGTGTGGAGGTCATTATTCTGCCAAAACCACTGCACATAAGATTCTCAAGGTTAGCTATTATTGGCCTAAATTTTTTAATGGCTCTTTTGCACATGTAAGGAAATTTGAGGCTTGTCAAAAGTTCTCAGGGAAATTGAAATATCAAGGAGCCCTATTGATTAGACCTTTGCAGGTAGAAGTCCCTTTCCAGCAATGGGGAATTGACTTCATTGGAGAAATATAGGAAAAGTCAAGTGGAGGACATAAATGTATACTACTAGCTACAAATTATTTTACTAAATGGGTGGAGCAATCCCAACTAAACAAGCAAGAAGCAAGGTGGTGATGGATTTTCTAATGGAAAACATCATAACTAGATTTGGCACACCGGTAAGAGTGATCACAAATAATGGGATGTGTTTTAGATATGATGAATTTATAGACTTCTTCAATTCATATGGCATTATCATTTCCTATGTTGCCCCTTACCACCCACAAGCAAATGGTCAGACAGAATCCAGTAATAAAAGTCTTTTAAATATCATAAGGAGAATGTCAAATACAAATAAAAATGCATGGGACTCAAAGTTGAGAATGGTTGTGTGGGCAGATAGGATTACGGTGAAAAAGGCAATCAGAAAATCTCCATTTGAACTGGTATACGAAACACAAGCCATGATGCCACTACAAAACCGTTTACCATTTTACAATTTCATTTTGCAAGAGGATCTAGACATTTCTAAACCAATGGAGGAAAGAATGGAGCAACTTGCATAACTTGATGAAATGAGGAGAATAGCCTAGAAACAAAATGAAAAGTTGCAATCACATGTAAAATATATTTTTGATAAAAAGGCCAAAAATAGAAAATTTGAGGAGAATGACTTGGTGTTGATGTGGAATGCTAGATGTTAGGAAAAGGGAAAGCATGGAAAGTTTGAAGCTTTGTGGCTAGGTCCTTTCATTATCACTGGGAAAGGAGGGGAGGACTCATATTATTTACAAAACATGTCTAGAGAGGAGTAGGAATTGCCAGTACATGGGCAGTTTTTAAAACACTTCTTCTTTTACGGGGTACCAGAGGTTTAAGGATTGTTGGTGCATGGACAATTCTTAACAAACCTCTTAAAAAATTCTTTTCCATGCAGAATAGTCTAGGGATTCAAAAGGTACTAGGACTTGCTAGTACATGGACAACCCTAGAATTCCCTCATTGAAAACAAATTTTCTTTCCATGTACAGTAGTATAGGATCATCTCTATTTCCTTCACTTTCCACCTCCTTTCATTTTTTATATCCTTTAAAGTATCCAAGTCTACTCCTAGATATATTCTGGATTCTCGCAGTGATCAAAAAATCACTCATCCCCAACTGGAGCCACTATTAGAACCAAAGTTTTCACAAAAACTTCTAAAGGTTTTATTAAATGAAATCCAAAATTTATCCCATCATTTTCATAAAAATCACTCTATTTTCACCCATAAGGGTAAAATTGCCTTTTTACCACCATACAACTGCCTGAATATCCACCCGTGTAAACCCTTACCCCATACCTCCTTACCATGGCCTCTTGTAAAAGGGTTGAAGATTTAAAATATGTTCTTAAAGAATCTCATTATTTAAAAATAAAAATTAAAAAAAATCATGTAATTAAAAATTTATAATATAAATCTATTTTAAGATATGGGATATTTAGTATTGTATATTTTGAACATGTAAATTTTATTTTGCTAATCAATCGAAAAGCCTCTAACATCTACTCTACTTAAATATAATTTAACATTTAATAGTAATTAGTGATGGGATGTTGAAGGCTTACCTTCCCTTGAGTTTTTCACCCACCCTAGGATTTCCCCAAAGGAAAGCTATTGTACTTTAAGTGTGACTTCTTGTGTATTTGTCATGTTGTTTGTTATTTTAATTTTTTAATTTGATTTACCTAGTAGATTGTAGGGATTTGGGAGGTGGGTTAATTAAAAAACTGTAATTGGTAAGTCACTAAAATTATAAATCTAATGAATTATGGATCACTAGGTCACATGATATGACTTGATCCTAAAATAGGTCACATGGTGTGATATTGTCTCAAACTAGGCTACATGATGTGGTCCTATCTAGAACAATAACAATACCTAAGCAATTTTGTTACATTGTTAACATAGTAATGTATGTTTTATATCAATATTCTAGATTTTAATTTCTTGTCATAGCATACTAGTGAGTCAACTATGAGAACCAAGCCACAACTTCATTGAAAATAGAAAAGACTCTTAATTACTTTCTAGTTGAAATTCTATGCTCTCTAATTTAGATTTGATTGTTTATTGATATCTTTCAATCATTTTAATTAGTTTTAGATCATCATTTACAAGAGATAAAAGTACCTTATTCACACTAATAATAATGGCATATGATGTAAAATATATTCTTAAATAATCTCATATTAAAAAAAGGAAAAAGGAAAGAAATCATGTAATTAAATAATTAATATTATAAACTATTTTAAGAAGACATATCTAGTATTGTAGATTTTGAACATTTAAATTTTATTTAGCTAGTCCATTGGAAATCCTCTAATATCCACTCTACTTAAATATAAACGTACTTTAATGACCAGATAATCAAATGTGTATTTAACTCAATCTCGCAAGGTTTTAAAAAGAACTGCAGACTTGGTCTGAAGTGTGCTATTGATTCCCATGATCATCTATTTGAAAATGTGTTTGTGGAAAGGGTTGATCAAAAGTTTCAAGCTCTCTCTCTACTGCTCAACCATTATCCCTTGGTTCCCCATCAAGAATTTAGATTTGGTTAGGGATTTGGGTTTGCAATATGCCAAAAGCACTCATCACTTGGAGATGTAGGAGCCTCAAGAAGACAATGTTAAATCTTCTAGCAGTAGCTATGGAAGTAATTGATTCTACTATGCTTTTTGTAGATTGTTTTGATCTGGTGGGCTAATGTTCAAGATATTTTGTTCCTCTTTTTATTTTTTTGGTAAATTTAGAGATTTTTGCTACTTTTGCTCTTGGCCGAGAATGCTGCTATACATCTTTCCTATCAAAACTTCTTTGTATATGTAATTTTTCTTATATCAATATATTAGAGGTGTTTTATCACCTTTTATCAAACAACGGAGAGACGGGAACTCCAGCATTAAATATACTTTGAGACACTTCCTTCCCCATCCCGCACTATCTTCAAGCAGCTCTCCTCAATACCAACTGGATCACGGAGTCTCCCATCTACATAAAAAAATAATAAATAATTATCTAATTTTCATTGACCAAAATTTATCTTTCACCAATAAAAATAATATTAAAAATAGCCATCTATACCAAACTCAAAATAATAGGACAGAAAAAGATACAAGATTGAAATATGAGGGAACGACCAACAATATATTTCATTAATAAAAAGGAACGACACAAGACAATTAAACAGAGAAAAGAAAACTAAGCAAGTTACCCTGAACAGTGCCATGCTCATCTACGCATAATTTTCTCTCTCTATATAACTCCATATTCTTGACAGTTACAGTTTCCTAGCTCTATAAACTCCAAGATCAAAAATCCATTTGATTTTCACAGGTCATCATCTCAACATGAATGAGACAAAACTGTAAATTGAATAACCCATTTTCCAAAAGTTCATTTTTTTTTTGTAGGCTGTTTATATTTTTTATCTGGCAAAGCATTAAAAAAAGTTATCTTAAATATATGTTTCTACACCAACATACAGTAAATATAATGGGAATCTCATACTGTAACAAATGTGCTGCTGTAAAGCAAAAAGTCAAAAAGGAAGATGCCTAGGAAAACACTGACAGATATGTTATTCCAAATTATTTGTTGTTATTTGAAAGTTTAAAATTGTTCTCTGAGAAAGTTTTCATATGCATCTAAGTGACCATAATATAAAAAGACTATTCATAATAGTGAAGAACTGCCATGATACAGTTTGAAGATGTAATAGTGAATTTACTGTAATTTATGTAATCATATATGAAAATTGCCAAACATTTATTTTTTCTGAATTGTGTAGAATAATTTTAAAGATGGATGTTTCAGATCATACATCATAATCATTCATTAAAATGAAAAAATTCTATCACTGTTATACAGTTATTGACAAGAATATATCTTATTCCTAACCTAATAATTAAGGCAACTCCAAAACACCACCTAAAACTTCCAATATATGAAACGAAAAAAAGGCTAAGTGCTTTCATTTCTCTAAAATTATGTGGTTTTAAATCAAACACATGTATAATATCGTTTTCAATCTAACCTAACCACTTTAGCACAGTTGGTAGGCAGTTTTGTATAAGACCCATAAAATAGACTTGGACGTGTAAGGATAAGCCATCTCAGACCATGGGAGACCATCAATTCAATACTAACCCTAAACTGCACACAAACTAACCAAATGGTTCTCTATATAGTTATAAAAGTGCTTGCACCATGATACTGGTATGAACAGAATATTTGAAAATAATAATATATTTTTTTTAATATTATTGTACATTGTATTATTTTGTAAGTATTATTGTCAAATGTACAGTCCCAAGATTTGGCACAACATGAATATCATGCCAATTTAAATGGTGAATAGAAAGAAATATTTTTCACATTTTTTTCTTCCTTTTATGACTGTTTTTAAGGTTTGAGTATTGATCCTTTCATCTGATTTTTCAATAAAAAATGTCATATTTATAATTAATATGAGAAGTAGAAGACATGGAAATGGGAATAGTAAGAGAATATATAAATGTTATTTCATAAATTTATTAAGATATAATAATATTTATAAGCATTTAAAATTATGATATTGCTATGAGGATTCAATGAGTTTACGAGTCAAACTCATTGAATCCTGATAGCAATATCATAATTTGACACCCTCTCGAAAATCCCTCCTACTTAGCATTTAAAAGTATTAGATATTTTTACAATTAAAATTTCTTTAAGTTTTTTAAAAAAAATTATTTGAAAGATTTTATTAATTGTATTTAGTTTGAATAATTTAAATAAAATATGGATTTGAAAGCATTATTTTAATTTAAATTTTAATACTTATTATAATTAAATTATTTTTTTTATTTTAATTATAATACAATTGAAATTATACATATTAAATCATTAGATAGTATATATATATCTGTATATGAAATTTTTTCTTTACCTAATTAAGAATAGTTTGATGATTGTATATACATTTAATTTAAATTATTTAGAAAAATACATTTAAATTTATTATAATTAATTTAAGATTATAATATAATTTAGACTATTTAATTAACCTAAATTTTTAATAGAATTATTTTAAATTATTGTTTATGTTGTTTTCTAGTTTGTTTTGTTTTTAAAATGAGATCTTATGTTTGTCTTGCTATATAAACATTATTATTTTTAAAATTTTAAAAAATTATATCTTGTAAAAATTGAATAATATGAAAAAATAAAATTATAATTTAAAAAATTACACATTAAAATAACATTTAATTTTACTATAAACATCAAAATTTATAATCCTATACAATTAGATTTTCAAATAAAAAATATTTTTTGAATTGTAATTTTTTCATCCTTAATAATATACATAAAATAAAATGTAAAAAAAAAATCATAAATATTAGTTCTTAATTTCATAATAATATCTCTAAGTTTTATTAGGTTATCTTGATATTAGATTTCAAGAATTAAGGTACATGCATGCATAATCATGCATGAATTCTTATGAAATATTTTTTCCCACATATATATAAATAATTAAATTAGAGTACAAGGTAATAATATAATATAAGGAAATAAATAATTTTAATTAATGTTTAGAATTAATAAATATATTAAAATAAATAAAATAATATTATTTTGTTTAAAATTTAATAATTTTTTTGAGTGAGTTTATTAATGCTTTGAAAATGATGAAACAAATGCTTTTGTGTCAATAATTTATGTATTAATCATTTTCATTCATTTTTATGACTATTAACTTGTCTTTTAGTTTTATACATTTGAACCTTTTTATATCTGAGTTCTACTAATTTTGATGTTAAGAATTCATTTGCATTGATGTCTAAGATGGACATCTAAAGAAGGGTGGTGTTGATAGACACTATTTAGGAGCTTGTTAGACTAGGATAGTTATTTTTCTCAAAGCTTTATTATAATTAGTGATTTGGTGAAAGAGATCAAAGATAATAAGCAAACATGTAGTGATGTCAACCGGATGCTAATGTAATTTAATGATGCATTGTTTATGCTTTGTGATAATCTTATGACACTCCAATGTCTTAGGATGGCTCCTTACTAGATTTTAACTAGAATATATTTTTTTAGAATAAAAAACTCCAACACAAAGTTAAATAAAATTTTACATTCAAGGAAACACAACTATTAGTTGGAGGGAGTTGTCTTGAGCACAAAATATAAATTTCAATGTACAAGTTCAAGGATCACTTCTTCACTTGTAGAATTTAATAGTTATGTGCCCACAAATATGATTCAAACTAATGGATGGATAAATTGAGAATCAAGACTAGTCTTTGAGAATATGTACAAATAGAGTTTCATAGGTTCAAATTATTTGTCAAATATTATACTAAAGCACACTACTTGTTCACTTAGCATTACATGAAGGACAACCTAGAGTCAAATGAACCCAAAACAAAGGAAAAACTATAAGATATACATTTTTGACCATTATAATTTTAATTTTTGATCGAATATGTAATCCATATATATTAGTCTTACAATAATGTTTTTTAAAGTGCTATCATATAAAACATGAGATTGGGGCCAAGAGCCCTTGGTCTATTGGTAAAGTTGAATGGTTTTGAATGAACATACTAGGGATCAATGCAAGGCCCTAACACCATGAGTGATGAGGTTGAGATCATGTCTTAGATGATTTTGGAAGAATGGATACCACTTAGTCCTTGGCTTTGAACCGAAAAGGTTTCAACCTAATGCTTATGCTCTTTTATTGGGTAGCTAAACTATTATGTGGGCTTAATATAAAATCCTCCAACAAAAAAGAAAAATATGAGACTTGCCTCAGGTAACTTTGACATAATGCATACCACTCAGTCTTCAACTCTCAATTGAAGAGATGTCAACTTAGACTCATACTCCCATACTAAAGAGATATCAACTTAGACTCATACTCTCGTACTAAACTGTGAAAACAATCCAAATTTTGCAAAAAACCCTAAAACTTCTTTGCAATTTTGAATAATCAAACTATTGAATATCTCTAGAAATTTGGAAAGGAAAATTGTGCTAGTTAAACTTAAAAGGAAATAAAGATCATTCCAAAGTGTGAATATATTAAACGGTAAAAAAAATTCAAATTTCACATAAAACCATACCCCTCTATCTTTAACTCTCAATTGACGAGGTATCAACTTAAACACATACTCCCATGCTAAAATCATGCAGCAAATGACTTGGGTAGAATGATACCCCTTAATGCTTGGCTCTTAATGAAAGAGGTTTCAGCCTAAGACTTGTGCTATTGTATTAGGTAGCTAAACAATTCTATAGATTGATATAAAATTTTCCAACAAAAAAGAAAAAATTAAGATTGTGTTGAGAACGATTCTGATAAAATAAATACCTGTCGGTCTTTAACTTTAAATTGTGAAAACAGTCGAAATTTCACTTGAAACCCTAAAATTCCTTTTCAATTTTGAATTATCAAACCATTGAATATTTCTAGAAATTCGGAAAGGAAAATTGTGCCGGTTAAGACTTAAAAAGCAAGGAAGATCATTCCAGAGTGGGAATTGATCAAGAAGCACGTGCTTGTTGTAAAGGAGAAAACGGGCATCCGGGTAATGATGGTGTTGAGAATGCGGGCAAACAATCAAAATGAAAAGCTACCAACGCGGCACAGAAAGCCTCGGATTGTTCAAAATGTGTCGAGTGGAGGCGAATCAGCCTCATGGTAAAAGACATGTTACCGATTTATGCTACCCACTGTAAGACAGGAAAAAAGTATAGCGGATGGCATCGAAAAAGACGGATGTTAGTGGTCCATGTGAACAACAGAGACATTTCCTGGTTAGGTAAGTTTCCTAAGTCAAAAAATAATGACGGGATGTTGCGTGTCCAGTTGAACTAAAATCAAAATTGTGCTTGTGAGTCATGCAGTTCTTATATATATCTGCCCTTCGGACCATGGTACCACTTCCGCTTAGACGAAATGGAGTTTGTCTCGCAGGTTGAAAAGACCAACAACAACAACGCCATGTTGATGAGCAACGCCAACACTTCTCTGAATCGCTTTGAATTTTCCAAGCCTGGCACTGTGGCCGCCCATCCTGATGCAGATCGCTCCCAAATTGCCTTAGAAAATTGGCTCCAGTTGTACCACAAGAACCACTTTTCCCAGAGCAACGATCAGGCGATGCAGATACCCAATACCACCAACACCAACATCAACGGAGTCATGAAGTCGAATGCAGAGCTAAGTAATTCTACCGTTGTCACCACCAAGACCCTCCCTGTTGGGTCTCTCTGTGTCAACTCTGCGCCCACAAAAGTTAGCAAGAAACGATCGAGAGCGTCGCGCCGAGCACCCACCACGTTGCTGAGCACCGATACTTCGAATTTCAGAGCCATGGTACAGCAGTTCACCGGTATCCCTGAGTCTCCCTTCGCTCTGGGTCGGTCGTTTACACCCTCCTCTTCTCTCCTCTCCTACAATACTCACCCCCCTCAGCGCTATTCTCCGCTCCGCTTCCATGATGATCTCAATGCTAATCCGTTCTTCTTTCCCAGGGCCACCGTCTCCCAGGCCCAGCCGCCGCCCCCTCTGCTGGACGACATGGGTCTCAATCCGGCTGCAGCTTCTCTGTTCTCCAGCCCGGTCATGCTATCTTCAGAACGGAGGTCTGGGTACCTCATTTAGGTAGTCTATCTCTTATGCTGTAAGTCGTCTGTAGATCCAAAATCAGATTGTCTGATATTGTGGACAAAAAAAAATCGATTTCGTTTTAGTCTAACAGCAAAACTGAATCTCGTAGAATTGAATTGGTACATATGTTAGAATTATAGGTATATGTTGTTTTTTTGATTCGATCTGCTAACTTAACAACATATGTGCTCTGATTAAAGAAGAACTGTTTGGAATTCGTTTCATGGTTCTGGTTAGTTTCTTCTAGTGCCATGATGGAATGTTCAATGTTAGAATTCGTTTCATGGTTCTGGTTGGTTTCTTCTAGTGCCACGATGGAATGTTCAATGTTAGAATTCGTTTCATGGTTCTTGTTGGTTTCTTCTAGTGCCGTGATGGAATGTTCAATGTAGGCAATCAAAATTCAGAAATGTTTTTATTAGTCACGGGTCTGTGTAACCCTCTTGATGACGGGTCAAAACGTTTCACTTTTTATGGCGGATAGAGAGGATATGCTGGCGGTGCCTACCATTGTATCTGGCTTTTAACTTTTAGCCTTTTTCAGTGCTTTCTTTCTTCATGGATAACTTTCACTGTCTGTTGTGCTGGAGCACTCACTCCTTTGATGGTTCTTGTCAAGATGTAATCTTTCTTAAAATAGTTTATGTGACATATGATTTGGACTTCAAGCATATCTCTATCCTGGATACAGCTGCAACTGTAATTTTTAGGGTACAGAATTTCAAAAGTTTTGTGTGGTTAAGGATCAAACACACACACACACACAAAAACACAGGAATTCCAGAAAGGATTATGTGGGTTTTTATTAAAATTAAGCGCAGTGCAATTAAATCGTTTTAATGCACATGTTCTGACATCACTTTCTGCAGTGTTGCATGTAGCCTTGTATTACATTGTCAGAGCATTTTGCAATGCTCTTTTGGTACACCTCATGAATACATGTTAGGTAAATTTCTCAAGCTCATCCTTTCTCAAAACCAGTACAAAGATCATTAAAACAATTGTAATTGACTAACATTTAAACGTTAAAGCAACTTTTGCCCCAGTGATAGATAGGTGTACAAATAGTCTTATACAGGTCTAATGAATAAGGTTGCAATTAAATCAATATAAATATCTCAACAATGGTTATAAGTATCACATTTTGTTAAAGATAATATAGGTATGATGTGGCAAATCTATTTTTGAAAGTTCACTTAAAATTAGTTAGATTAAAGAGATGTATTTATTGATTAAGATCATAATTATGGTAGCGTTATAGACATCGCTCATAATTTGATAGTCTAGTTTTTAAATATTGAATTTGAATTATATTCAAAGGTCAAAATCATATTTTTGCACATCAAGACTTTCCAGGTGATAATGATCTAGACGATGATTATAATTGCCAAAATTTAATATGAAATGTAGACACAAATCCTAATGGTCAACTCTAATTATATACCAGTGACCAAAATATAGATATTTGAAAGTCTCTAATCATTTATTTATTATTTTTGTATTGAATTCTTTATCAATGAATTATCAATCCAAGCCCAACTTTAAATTCTAGAGTAGAATATTGTTTATCACTGATACATATTTATATATCCTAGACCATTAGTACATAAAGCATTTCATTTTTGCACATTATGTTCTAATCTAAATCTGAAAAAAAATATAGATCCTTTTGCTTCATGTTGGACTTATATATAATTTTTAGCAATTGATGCTTCTTTGTCATGATGATTTGAATGACAATGACTATATTTCCATGTTGATTATTTTTCTAGTCTATTACATCTAGTCTACTATGGGATATACTTGTTATACTTACGCTACTCAATACTATAAGAATGTATTTGATACTTATTCCTCACTATATGATCGTATGGATTAGAGCTTTGAATTGTACTTCATGAATTTCTTATTCTAGTAAACATTCTTTAGGGAGACCAATGGAGTCATCCATGTACTTTTTATATTATTATTTAATTGTTCCCTCTCATTGCTTCATTTACATAATGTTTTTTATCCTCAACATAAACCATTTGACTTTATATAAAAATAACCTACAAGAATAAGTGTTTCTTCTATGCCTCCCTCTTATAGACCTCTTATGTTTCTAGCACATGATTTACCTAAGACAAACTATTTTACTCTTTTTGCATCTATTTCTTAGACTTATCAAGTTGTTGCACATATTTATTAAAGATTTAGGAAATGGGTTAAAAACTTACAATAGTTCAACCAAATTGTCCATCTATAGTTCCTACTCTTCCTCCTCCACTTATGTTGGTAGCAAAAGACACATAAGAAATTAAATTTATTGATTAACTTAGAATATCTAAGCAAACATCTCTCTTTGGAACATCATGCATACATTGTAAGTATATAGGGATATAATTTTGACAAAAAAAAGAAAGAAATGAACTACATACCATTTAATATTTTAATCATATTGAAGTTGCTACTATTTTAGAACATGTTTCTCATCATATTAGAAAATCTATTTTTTCTCTAATTAAATTCTTAGTTATATAAAATCTATTTTTCCTCTAATGAAATTCGTATCCCTTTAATTATTTAAGAGCATGTACAATTGTACATCATCATTAAATTTGGAAAACTGAACATAAAAGTCTTGGTTTAGACTCAATCCTTTGCAATAAAGATTTTAGTACTTGGATGGAGATAGGGGGTCACAATGGAGGCTTAAATGGTCACTTTTTTCTTAAAAATAATAAAACATAAAACTCAATGAATGGTTGAGATCTATATGTTTAAAATTTGAAGATGATTTAAAAATAAGAATTTTATATCATATCAATTCTTATTTCTATTTTTTTTGTTAATGGTGAGGTTTAAGTGGGTCAAATAGTTACATTTCTAAGATGTATTTTATTTTTTTATTTTAATAAAATATAGATTCATGCAAACACCCCCTCTTCTTATAATTTTGTTAAGAAATTTTTAAAACTCTTTGATAGAAAGATAGATAAGATCACTTAATTTGTTACATGCATAATTTTATAGCATCTTAATGACATTATTAATTATTACAATAGATACATCTTAAAAAATATTAATAATGTGGATCCCACTTAACTACTTAATTTTTTTAATGTGTATTAGAATGAAGTGTAGTTTGCGACCATACAATATTTTTCAGATTAAATGAAAACACATAAAAATGGAATACAATTCTATTTGTGGTTTATTAAGAAATTAGTAAAAGTAACTAAAGATTCAAACATTAATTTATTTAGACAATAAAAAAATCATATTGCTGTAAAGATAAGAATGAGCTCAATGGTGTGGTGGTGTTCCCATGCAATCTTATGATAAAAAACATAATATTGATTAGGTGAAATTTTAATATTTATATTGATTTTGGCCACCTTTTGGTCCACATTCCTATTCACGTACCTATTTTTCAAATAAAATAAAATTTATTTTATAAATTTACATAAATCAAAGGTTACTATTAAATTTTTTGATAATATGCAACAACACTAATTAAATATTGTCATTTTTCTCCTCACACTTGGACCTCTTACTATTGACATATCATTTCATATGATTCCTTGATGAATAAAATATTATACTCTTTTGCGTGTCCTTGTATTCATACTAAATGAGTAGTGTCATTTGTGCTTCATTACTCTCTAAAGAGTATTCATTAAAAAAATGGTGTATGTGGTACATATAGATGAAATCATTTGTAAGTATTACCAACTGGTTGAGACTCAAAGTAATCATATTCCTTTGAATAGATTGACAGTATAGCCATCACCATAAAAAATAGTACCCTTGATCATCTCAACTCAATGTTGAACCTAAAGATGATTGGGGTCCTCTTGATTTCAAACAATCTCATATTAAAGGCAATACAAAGCTAATTCTCACAAATTTAAGATTCCTCTTGTGTACACCAATTATTCTAATTATGATTAATGACATTCAATCTCACCTAAGGATAAAACAGAAAATAATCCTATGGGTGAGCTTGTGATTTGATTAGATATTTGAACCTAATGATTGTATCTTATCATTTTATAGTTGCATGTTTATGGTATGGTAAATGCTTTGAGATTTAGCATAGATATGGATAAAAGGAAAAGTATTTGGATAAAATGAAAAAGATATTACAATAACCTATAGAATTTATATAATAATGTATGATAGAGGGATTTGGTTGTCCTCCTTATTTGTTTAAGACACTAATAAATGAAGAAAAATAAAATGTTCAATAAATTTGTACAGATTTTTGTGAGGGTTGGTTACAAATTTTTGTTAGAGTTGGTTCTTTTATAGTTTACAGATGTTTTTTATACTTTATTCTCCTATCTATTTAGGTAATTTCTAAAATGGCGAGTCTCTTAAAAAAAATCATGTTTATGACATTATACATACTTTTCATCATGATAGGGGTTTCCCATATGATTTAATGATGTTTATTATTACTTCAGAGAAGCATTAATTTTTTTAAGGGATCCAAGACTAACGCAAGAGATCCAAGTGATTATTTACCAACCATTTACATTTTATTGAAGATAGGAAAACTCTTACAATTTCCAATACTATAATTTTAGAAATGCTTATAGTTGACAAAGAAAAAATTATTAAAATTGGGGAATTTTTATCTCTTTACATGAGAATCATGATTGTTCCATATTGATACATGATCAAATGAGTTGTTTTATTGGTCATATCTAGACATTCTTAGGTTGTCTAAGGGTAAGTGCACCAACTATGACACAATTTAGGTACCAAATAAAAAAAAAGTATAAAAAATCCCAAAATAAGCCATTTGGCGTGTGCCAAATGGCTTATTTGACAGAAAACCCAAAAATCGGGTTTCAAACCCTCATTTTGTCTTCAACCCACAACTTGAAGAAGAGGATTTCAGGTTCGCAACTCGTGCTCACCAAATCTGTTCCACTGTTTGCATCCTTAGCTTGCCATTTTCCATGAGGATGCTGCCAACATGTCAGAGAGGTTGAAGATTGCAAAGAGGTATGTATTTTTATTCTATTTATTTTGAATTTGATTTAGAATGCAAATTTAAATATTTTTTTATAATAAAACTTTGTTCTAATTCTTAGATAATGAATCTCCACCTCGAAACATTGAGAATTCACAATCACCCCCTCACGAAGAGCCTCCTATACAAGAACAACCCGAAACCCCTCCATCAATTCATAGGAATCCTCAAGGAACACAAGAAAATATTCAAAATCAAATTAAAAACAGTAAAAGAGACATTCAACAATTAATTGCAAGATTAACCAAGCATGCTGAAACCCACCCTTATAAAAGAGGGATTGTTGAATCATTGAAGTCAATTGTAACTCATGTAGGAGAAATGAGCGAGCAAATGATTTTTTGGTCAAATAGGAGGCATGAGATGAGACAATTTTATGCTAGTGGTTTGTCATTTGCAGATGTCAAAAAACTAAAAATTAGCAAATCTAACTTGTGTGCCCTATTTATAGACTCGAAAACCAAAGAACCTTTGTCTCATGCATGTAGGAGGTTCCCCATCCATTGGTGTCACCATGAGTTAATTAAAAAAATAAACTAGGAGTAGTGGTGGATGGTATTTGACCAACCTCCATGCAATAACCATGAGGTGCCACAAAAATTTTTGAGGAAACTCTATTACGGGTTTTTCCTCAATAAAATGCCAGACTATTTTGACATCTTAGACTTTCAGGGTAGAGGTGGGGGATCCACACACGATAGAACTATTACACGACGTAATCCACAATTGGCACCGAGAGCCTTGGGCACACCCATGGTGGAGCATGTCGTTGTTCCTTCCATTGTTAAGGACAATGTAGAGGTGGACACGATGAAGTCGATTGGCTCACTCACCTAGACCATTTTATAGTGTGTGTCCTCTAGTAGAGCCTGGTGTGGAGGAGACGTGTAGTCCCTGAGCTCCACCCCACCATTGTGGCACTTGTGGTTTTGTTTTCATGTATGATTATCAGGGTTCTCGTGATGTAGCTACATAGCCTACATCAGTTGCAGAGGTGATGGCTTTTACAGATGATATTTTGAATGATACATTCGACATTGACACTTAGGTAAAATTTAGCAAGTTATTTTAATGCTTTTTATTAAATTATATTTTAAAATTTTAGAATAACTAAATTTGTATAATTTTGATATAATGAAATTTTAGGTTCACACTGTTCATGAGGCATGCTCTATTCCTACAGACCCATATACATTATCAACGATGATTCCATAGGTATGCAACTAGTATTAAAGATATTATTATTTCATTTGAACAGTTGAATGCTATATTTGAATAATTGTCTCATAACATGCTTCGGATTTCAAACAGTTTCTTGGTGCACCTTCTTCCTCCACACCTCATGATTCATATCCTCAAACAACGTACACTCAGTTAGCCTTTATTCATTAATGGTGTTGTAAATCTATGTTAGCTAGTTTTTCATTATTTTGCATACATACAAATCTAAAAAATTGACGAGAAACACAAACATTGCATTCAAGTATTCATTGATCATGTCACATTATGTTCTCCTAATTCACTTTTTGTTCCTTTATTCCTTCCTAATCACTTACCATTAACATTTAATAGTTCACCCTATTTTCCATGATCCCCTCCTAGCCCATCCCACTAATATCTTCTAGTCCATGCTATGTTTCATTATGTCCTTTTACTCCCATCTTATTGTACCCATTATTATATCACCCTAGATGTTCCATGATCCCCTATGTTCCACCCTATGTTCATTTATATCATCCTATATTATACCACATTTATCCATGTTTCATCCTAGATAACTCTTCTCTATTATTGCTACACATAGGTCAAGTTTGCACTTCATGTACTATAGTCAAACCCTAGACACCTCCTAATTCACCCTATGTTGCATTATTCCCTAATAATCGCATCCCATTAACCTCAAATTATCCACTCTATATTTGTTTATCCCATCCTATCCCATCCCATCAATCTATACTAGTCCATCCTATGTTCCATTAATCCCTTTGGTGTTGGGGCACCACTCTTTTCTATGTTTCTTTATTAAGTGTCTGATAGTGGTGCAGGAGCACCCATGGGTCTAAGGGACCTAGAATCATTTGTTATGTTTTTTTTCTTTGTTTAATGTTGGAATAAGGTCTCATGGAACATTTCATTTCTTTTTAATAGGTCTCCTAGGGATTTGGTGGATTTTTGGTCTTGATGACCAACGTTTTGTACAAACAAGGTCTCCATCCTCCTTTGTAAGTCTAGTGCATTTTGGAAAATTAAGAAAAAAAGATGCCTTGATGTAGTTAGACACTTGAGGGGTGTCATATTGTCCATTTTGAGGAGTTTTGGATTCCTTTCACACAATTTGGAGTTATCTTTGTAGGCGGGTTGGTGAAAGTTGGCTAAATTGCCTTAATTAAGCATTAAAGAGTCAAAAATGAAGTCTTTTTGTGTTTCCAACAGCCAACTGATTCAAATTTCAGTTGGAGTACATTGGAGGAGGTTTTGAGGCTTCATATATGACTCTCTTGGTCGAGGCAAGGCTGTTCTTGAATTTTGGAGGAAGTTTTCAATAAAGAGTTTGCTGATTTCTATGTTTTCTTGAAGAAATTGTCGATCCCATACTTGGTATGGTCTGTACATGTTGTTTCATGCTCCAAGCCTATAATGGCTGGATAGGTAATTGAACAATATTTCTTTTGGCATTGGATTGGTGAGATTTTGTCGATTATTGAGGGATATATCTTAATTTTACTCCCGGGTGGTCTGAAAGCCCTCAAAATTAGGGTTTGAGTGAATAATGGGTGTTTCTTCCATCCCCATGGTGTAGAGTTGTTGAATCCTGGTGGGATGGAAGGTATATTCCTATACTATTATTTCCTCAATGTCTTGGAGAATGGAAGGCTCATTGGAGGAAGTGTTGTGAGATTCTTGGCTTGACAGCTCTATGTGGCAAGCCTAATTAACAAGCAAAAAAGTGGGTTTTGCTTGGTTTATAGAAAATATGTTTGGGAGGCACTTATGAATGATGGTAATAGGTGTGGAAAACCTACAGGAGTTTTTTTTTGGGATTTCAGGTGAAGGGGAGATCCAACATAGTCAAGACCTAGGTGTAGGTCTGTGATTTAGGCCTCTTAGAGCAGCGGTAGAAAAGGTCATTGTGAGTTATGCCTTGACAGTCAAGAGAAAAGGTTTTGGAAATTTGTAGGGGTCCATGTGGGGTGTTTGAATCCATGGGTTTGATGTCTTGATAGTCCTCCATGTGGTTTTTATTCTAATTGTCCTATCGGGTAAGGGCTACAAGCCTTAAGAGGGAGTGAGGTCTAAATAACCATAGTGATAGTTGTTTGTTGAAACCTAAGTGCTAGAGGGTTTTTGAACCTTGTTTTTTCCTAATGTGACATGATCCAAATGATTTCAAGATTTTTGGGTGGTCTTAGTTGTGAACCCTAGGTGTGTGGGGCTGATCACTTAAAGAATAATGGAGTTTATGACTCCTTGTAAGAGTATTTGAGAGAAGCATTAAATTGGATTGTCTTTTCCATCATAGTGGTATCAGACCCTGATTGTAGGTAATTGTTGAAGGGAAGACATCATGCCTCCAAAACAACCTGGACCGGTGGTTGCAAAGGAGTTGAAGGCCTTGAGACAAGAGGTAGAGGCCTTAAAGGAAATGAACATAAGAAGTGGAGTGGCTATGGACGAAGAGAGTTCCTCTGAAGAAGAGCCAGAGGGTGAAGGACCTACAGAAGGTGGAGAGAACCCTCAGGGGGAAGAGATACCCCCTCATGAGAGAAGAATCCTTAAAGAATTGCAAGCATCAAGAGGAGAGTCCTTTGAAGAGAAGATTGACCTACCGATGTATAGTGGAAAGATGGATGTGGAAGAAGTGTTGGAATGGGTAGAGGCATTGAATAACTATTTTGAATATAAAGAAATGGTAGAGAACAAGAAGGTGAAGTTTTCCAAAACAAAGTTGAAGGGATCCACCTTGACATGGTGGAATTTCATCCAAGGAGAAAGGGTGAAGATGGGTAAGTCCATGATCAACTCATGGGATAGGATGGCACATAGGTTGAAGGCACAATTCCTTCTTGTTGATCATGAGGTGCAAGAGTTAAAAAAGAGGTAGAATATGAAGCAAAAAGACATAGATGTTTCATCCTACACTGAACAATTCTTCAAGTTGAGTATGAGATATGATCATGTAGAAAGTGAGAATGAAAGAGTGGCCAGGTATATCAATTTCCTAAGGCTCAACATACAAGATGAGATCAGTTTGGTTGTCCCCAAGACCATGGAGGATTGCATACAAATTTCACATAAGGCTGAAGAGAAGATAAGAAGAAAACAAGAGCAACAAAATAGAGGAAGAGGCAAGAATTTCAGAGGTAGAGGTAGCTTTGGGGCAAAAATTCAAACCCAAAAACATCAAGAGGAGTCTAATCCTAATGAATCAAGTGGAGAGTCAAGAAATAGAGGGGGATTCAGGGGTAGGATACCCAATGGTAGAGTCAAATTTAACGGAGGGAGAAGTTCCAATCAGTTTTTAGGGAGATGTTACACTTACAACCAACCTAGGCATCCATCCTTAAAATGCCCTAAAAAGAAAGGATCAAGCTCTCATGGTGGAAAGAGGAGGAATCAATTGGTACATGAAGATGAAGAAAGTGTGACCTCACCCATAGTAAACTTCACATCAGAAGTTGGAGAGAACTTGATGACTAGGAGAGCATTGCTCAAGGCACCAATCCCTGAAGAACCCCCACAAAGGAAGGTACTCTTCAAAATCAATTGCAAGGTACAAGGTAAGGTGTGTAAGATAGTAGTGGATTCGAGATCAACTGATAATATTGCTTCAATTGAGATGGTAGAAAAATTGAATTTGAAAAGGATTTCTCACCCTAACCCATACAAATTTTCATGGATTAGTAATGGACAATAGGTCTTGGTGAATGAGCAAGTATGGGTAGAATTCAACATTGGGTCATACAAGGACAAGATCCTATATTATTTCATCCCTATGGATGTGTGCCACTTGCTACTTGGGAGGCCTTGGCAGTTTGATAGGAAGGCCAAGCATGATGGGGAGAAGAATGCATACTCCATTTTGAAGGATGGGGTGACTTACAACCTCACACCTCTCATAGAAGAAGACAAGGCAAAGCATGAAAGGCCTAGTGTTTTGATGGTGGGTGAGAAGGAGTTTATGAGGACCTCAAAGGAAGGAGGAGGAAGAGGATTCTTCCTGATTATGAAGCCAAAGAGTGAAGCAGATCTGCCCACAAAGAAGAAGGAAGATGCACCTAGAAAGGTCCAAGAGTTGTTGGAAATCTACAAGGACATAATGGTAAATGAACTACCTAATTCCCTACCTCCAATTAGGTATATAATCCACCATATTGATCTAATTCTAGGGGCTACATTTCCCAATAAGGCTGCATATAAGATGACACCTGCTCAGAATGAGGAGATTGCAAGACAAGTGTAAGAGTTGTTGGATAAGGGGCTAGTGAGAAAGAGTTTGATCCCATGTGTTGTTCCTACTATCCTAGCACCAAGGACGGATGGGAATTGGATGCTTTTCACTGATTCAAGAGCCATTAATAGGATCACAATCAGATATAGGTTCCCAATGCCAAGAATGGAGGACCTTATGGATTGCCTAGCAGGGGGATCCTACTTTTCAAAGATTGATTTGAAAAGCGGTTATCATCAAATAAGGATCGGAGAGGGTGATGAATGGAAGACAACTTTTAAGACTAATGAGGGCCTCTATGAATGGTTGGTGATTCCCTTTGGGTTGTCAAATTCCCCTAGCACCTTTATGCACCTTATGAATGAGGTATTGAGACCTTTCATTGGAAATTTTATTGTGATTTATCTAGATGATATTCTTGTGTTTAGCAGGTCTAAAGAAGAACATTTAAAGCACCTTGACATGGTATTCAAGAGGTTACAAGAGGAGAAGTTTCTGATCAACATGGAAAAGTGTGAATTTATGAAGGGAGAACTAGTGTACCTTGGATTTTTCATATCCAAGGGATGTTTGAAGATGGATCCTTCAAAGGTGGATGCTATTCTTACTTGGCCAACACCAAAATCCATGGGAGATGTGAGAAGCCTTCATGGACTTGCAAGCTTTTATAGAAATTTCATCAAGAAATTTAGTCAAATTTGTGCACCCATCTTGGACACCAGCAAAGGAGGTAACAAGGGTAAGTTTTCTTGGACCAATGAGGCTAATAAAGGGTTTGAATATCTGAAAAAGAGAGTAGCACAACAACCTATACTTGTGCTCCTTGATTTTGATAAGGTTTTTACAATTGAATGTGATGCTAGTAACCAAGCAATAGGGGTTGTCTTAAGCCAAGAAGGCAGACCGGTTGCATTTTTCAGTGAGAGGTTGAATGAAGCAAAGAGGAAGTATTCTTCCTATGATTTGGAATTGTATATTATGGTCCAAGCCCTCAAAAACTGGAGGCACTACTTGTTACCTAAATAATTTATTGTCTATACTGATAATAATGCTTTGAGTTTCTTGAATGCACAGGATAAACTCAATCATAGGAACATGAAGTGGGTGGAGTCTTTAGCGTGTGTGATTTATTTTGACATAAAAAGGCTTTAGCATTTCAAAATACCTTTGACATATTTTAATTTCAGGAAAATTTTGTACAAAATCAGAAAAAAATTGGGTTTGAGTGGTATCCAAATAATGCATTGGATGTGGTTCATGGTTTTTACTACCAATTCTCCTTCTTACAACACCTCTTTGATTAGGAGAGGTCCTTTTGTTATCCTTCCAATAATTTAAAATTAAAGATCTCAAGCCTTGAGCAATTCTTGTGTCTTTCCATGGCACTCTACCCGAGAATTCCCATAACTCATTGCTATTTGGATCCTCCAGTCTTTCACGCCTTCCTTTGGCTCTCATTAGAGATGATCTACTTATTTTCAAAGACTTACTTACCTTTGTAAGGTTCACCTTGTTCCTTTTTTGACTGCTTAACAATGTTGTTGTCATCACATGTCGTGTGGCACAACTATCCTTCGTGCATGAGGTGGAACCCACACTCTCATATGCACTCATCAAGTTATTTACAATGGAATTTTCACTTGATTCATTCAAAAATATTAGACCAAGAGCCTTCATGGTGGGTCTAAATTTGAGTTTCCTCATCATTTAAACAAATAGTTGGCATCTTCCACCCTCACTTAGCTTCTCAAAAAATAAACTCCATATCCTCTATGCATATCTTTGACATGTATGTTTTGGAATATTATTAGGCATCCATTTCAAAACATTGGAATCAATATCAATCAAAAATGTAGATTTCTGTGCAAAACTCTAGGAGGAGTTCTCAAATGTAAATTTGTGTCAATATTGGAAAGGTCAACAACATCGAGGATAGATCGCGTACCTTCAATTGGAGGTGCAATTGATGACATACCATGAGATTGACATGTAAACGATGTTGTACCTCCAACTTGAGATGTCGTTTGTGGAGTGCCTTCAAATAGAGAAGTGTTTGCTGATGCAATTTCAAAACACAATGTTGTTGATGCTGTGTCTTCAATTAGAGATGTGATTTTCGATGTACCTAGAGAACCACATGTTGTTGCCGATGTGTCTTCAACTGGAGATGTGCATTGAGCTTCACCTATGGTTGATAATGTTCCCCCAACTTCGGTATCTACTCTTGTCCTTCCATGAACTTTCCTCATTTGTGCCCTCTTTTTTGCCAATTTGACATCTCTCTTCGATTGCATGGGAATTTTTGGTTGTATGGGCTGCAATTCCTTTTCTTCACGAGCTACATTTTTTTATTCTATTCTCCTTGCATTTTTAACTGCATGTTCTTCTAGTGTTAGAGGCTTCATTCATTTCCTCGGAATGACCTTGAATGCTACATGTTCACAAACACACATAGAACAAAAGTAAGTAGTGTATTTTATGAAAATATTGATATCGCTGATTGCATTGCATTAAATATGAAACACACCAAAGTGTTTTATGAAAGAAGGCAGTGAGTTGTTTGGAATTATCAAACATGTCTATGATACACAATATTTCCATACATGATGGAGTTAGATTTCTATAGGGTTAGATATTAGAGTAGGGATTTTGAGTGTGTTTGAAGAGTTGGCAAAGTAGCTAGAGGCTGATGCAATACATGTAGGGATCCACAATGAACTTGCTCAAATATTTAAAGGAAGGCTCTTAATAGACTTACACACAACTTGATCACTTAACTTACCAAGAAACACCATTTAATACACCAAATCAATGAGAATCAATTAGATTCCAAAGAAAAATCAGATGTTCAACTAAAAATCCCAACTTCTACCAAGCTTTCCCTTGTAGCATAGGTAACCCGGTTCAAGGACCTTTTCACCAAGATTTTCCAAAATACTTGAAAAAATTAGGGATGATTAAGATACCCATTTGGAATTTATAAAACATACGTAAACCCCAACATCAACTCCTTTGGACCAACATTGACTTCCAATAGACCCACCTTGGAAAAGGCTATTCAATTGGCCTAATTTACAAAGTGAGTACCTTTTAAACACTACATATTCACTCAAACTCCTCAAAAATTAGTATTTTATGTGTCAAAACCTTCAACTTCTTGTTTTTTTTCTAGGTCCAAGACCTCTAGACCCCTAATACACCAAACCCTCAATTTCAAGCAAAATACTTGGGGTTTTAATCAAACTCCTATCTCTCGGACCTGCCAAACCCATACAAAGCACCAAGAACACTTACCAAACCCTACAAATTGTGAATAATACATTACATGGACAATCCTTCCCACATTTTGTCAAAACACCACCTGAAGCCCTAATTTTCACCATGAAAAGACCTTGCTATAGTCTTAGAACATCATCCAAAAACACCCAACCTTAACCCAAAAACATTCTAAATAGGTTAGGCATGTATTTTAAAAGTTAGAGGACCCATTCCACAAGTTAAATTAGGCATAAAAACTGTAATGGGTCAAATTACATAATGAAACCCTTCAATCGAAGAACACTGTGAAAGTAGGTAGCAGTAGTAAAAACAATATAAATTTTGATATACAAAGAGTTAGAACCTATAAATAGGTAAAAAATAAAGATAATTAATTAATCTACAACATCCAACCAGTTTCATATCATTCTTAGAGTACGTACAGGTCGTACAACAATAAGAAAAGTGAGAGAAAGCAGTAAATTTCTAGAAAATAATGTTCTTCTTGATAAAAAAACGGGGTACAAATCAACCAACAACCTCTCCTTCAAGGAATTGAAGGTTATTATACATATTTTTATTTCATTCCAACTCCCTCCAACTCTGAAACTTTGGCATGTTTTAGGAAAGTTTCTGACCACATTTAGCCAAATTGCAAGCTATGACACAACTGAACTCCCTTAGCTCCAAATACATTATAAAATTGTCTAATTGACCTTACTAAACACAATATACTCAACATTAACTAAAATCCTAGCATTTGACCATGCTCACTAAAGATGACCTTTTTGAAAAAAGTGAGCTTACAAGGTGCTCCTGCACCAAAGGCCTATAACATTGATTTTGAATAAACCCTCCTTGTTTCAAGAATAGAAAGGCCTAAAGCAAGGGTTTAGTGTTTAGATGAATTAGAGAGGGTTCCAATGACTAAGATATGAACAATTTTATCTTTTGTGAATGCTACAAGGAAGTGAATGTGAATTGGTCAATTCAGGATTGAATTGAGGTTTTTGAGATTGAAGATTGTTTGAAACTGATCTAATTATGATTGTTGAAGGTTTTGTCTCCCTGCTCTATATCAAAAACCTAGGGTATAAGTTGTTGCCACCTAAATGAAAACTAGAGAATCTTGTGTTTATTGTTCTCAGAACCAAATTTTTTATTTTCAATGAATTCATGAAGAATATGAATTCAAAAAAGGTTTTGTGATGCTATATCTTATAATTATTCACTATTTCTTTAAAAATGAGGTAACTTAGAAAGACAATAAGCATTCTCAATTGCACAAAATTTACCATTTTTTAATTTATTAGAAAGGTAAATGGTATGAATGAATGGAAACTTGCATTAACAACTATATAAACTCAGTTGAATTTATCTAAGCACATGTGATGAAGGTGGATTTTTTATGGAACAAAAAAATTAATGGACACTTGCATTAACATTGATGAAAGCTATTAGGTTTTCCAAATTAGTTGAAAATAAAAAATTTCCAAATTAGTTGAAAATAAAATGAAATAGAGTGAATTCCACTAGCCTTCTAGAAATGGACTTCTATAAGCAATGGAAATAGAATTCATAAGTAAATTTATGTTAAGTAAATGTCATGTTTTTCATTTTTTTGTTCTTCAAACTCATAAAAAATGAACTTTTTTATGCAAATCCCATCTAATTCAATGTTGAATGTTATGCCCAATTGTTATGGTTAATAAAATAAGTAAAGAAATTTAGTTTATATTGTCAAAAAGAAACAAATATACTAAATATAAATATTTTAATTTACCAAAATGAATATATTACCTCAGATAATGTAAAATGATTTAGAAACTTCAAAATGTCTTCTTCTACATTGTCTACCATGCAGATTGGTGGTAAAAAGGTGATGGATCAAGCATAGATTGGTACAATATGAAGTCAAATGCATAAAAAAAGGTGTTTCTAACTCGGATAAAGCGTTGAACCAGAAAAATACAAGAGAATGTGGGCCAGAATCACGGGTCAACCCCTATTTTACCATTTCAAGGTAAAACACATTTGGCACTTGCCAAATATGTTGTTTTGAAAAGGAGAGATCTGAGAGAGAGGGAGAGAGACAAAGTGGGAGAGAGATAAAGGGAGTGAGAGAGAGGGAGTGGGAGAGAGAGAGGGGGGGTAGAAGGGAGAGGAGAGAGAGAGAGGGGGAGGGAGAGGGGGTGGGAGGGAGAAACCTAAGAGAGAGAGAGAGAGAGAGGGAGACAGGGTGGGAGGGAGACACCTGAGAGAGAAGGAGATGGAGTCAAAGTGGGAGATATGGGGTGGGAAGGAGAGAAATAAGAGAGTAGGGTGGGAGGTAAGTGAGGCCTAATAGAGAGGGATTGTGAGAGAGGGCATTGGAGTGACACAGATTAGTCTAGGTAGCATGGGAGGGAGTGAGACCTAAGAGAGAGAGACTTGAGCGGGAAAGAATTTATTCAGTTATGGTGGGGGGGAAGACCTAAGAGAGGGAGTGGGATAGAAAGGGAGTGGGAGAGACAGGGAATGGGACCCTTAAATCATAAACCCTATACCATTAGCCCTTAACCCTTAAACCCTAATCCCTTAACCCCCATACCATCTTAATCCCTCAACCCTCAACCCTTAAACCCTAATCCCTCAACCCTCTATAATCTTAATCCCTCAACCCTTAACCCTCAACCCTCAACCCTAAAACCCTAATCCCTTAACCCCTATACCCTCTTAATGCCTTAACCCCTCTACCCTCTACCCTCTACCCTTAAAACCCTAATCCCTCAACCCCTATACCCTCTTAATCACTCAACCCCTCTACTCTCTACACTTAAACCATAATCCCTCAACCCCTATACCCTCTTAATCCCTCAACCCTCAACCCTTAACCCTTAAACCCTAATCCCTCAACCCCAATACAATCTTAATCCCTCAACCCTTAACCCTCAACCCTTAAACCCTAATACCTCAACCCCTATACCCTCTTAATAACTCAACCCCTCTACTCTATACCCTTAAACCCTAATCCCTCAACAGCTATACCCTCTTAATCCCTCAACCCCTATACCCTCTTAATCCCTCAAACCTCAACGCTTAACCCTTAAAGCCTAATCCCTCAAACCCCATACAATCTTAATCCATCAACCCTTAACCCTCAACCCTTAAACCCTAATCCCTCAACCCCTATACCCTCTTAATGCCTCAACCCCTCTACCCTCAACCCCTATACCCTCTTAATGCCTCAACCCCTCTACCCTCAACCCTTAAACCCTAATCCCTCAACCCCTATACCCTCTTAATCACTCAAAACCTCTATTCTCTACCCTTAAACCCTAATCCCTCAACCCCTATACCCTCTTAATCCCTCAAACCTCAACCCTTAACCCTTAAACCCAAATCCCTCAACCCCCATACCCTCTTAATCCCTCAACCCTCAACCCTCAACCCTTAAAGCCTAATCCCTCAACCCCTATACACTCTTAATCTCTCAAACCTCAACCCTCAACCCTTAAACCCTAATCCCTCAACCCTATACCTCTTAACCTCCCTCAACCAACCCTAAAATCCCTCAACCCAACTCCCTCAATCCTCAACCCTTAACCCTAATCCCTCAATCCCTATACCCTCTCTAATCAACCCTCAACCCTCAACCCTTAAACCCTAATCCCTCAATCCCCATACCCTCTTAATCCCTCAACCCTCAACCCTTAAACCCTAGTCCCCCAAACCCTATACCCTCTTAATCCCTCAACCCTCAACCCTCAACCATTAAACCATAATCCCTCAACCACTATACCCTCTTAATCCCTTAACCCCTCAACCCTCAACCATCAACCCTTAAAACCTAATCCCTCAACCCTTAAACCCTAATCCCTCAACCCCTCTACAATCTTAATCCCTCAACCCTTAACCCTCAACCCTTAAACCCTAATCCCTCAACCCTCAACCCTTAACCCTTAAACCCTAATCCCTCAACCCTCAACCCTTAAACTATAATCCCTCAACCCCTATACCCTATTAATGCCTCAACCCCTCTACCCTCTACCCTTAAACCCTAATCCCTCAACCCCTACCCTCTTAATCACTCAACCCCTCTACTCTCTACCCTTAACCCTCAAACCCTAATCCCTCAACCCCCATACTCTCTTAATCCCTAAACCCTCAATCCTTAACCCTCAAACCTTAATCCCTCAACCCCCATACCCTTAATCCCTTAGTCCTCAACCCTCAACCCTTAAACCCTAATCCTCAACCCCTATACCCTCTTAATACCTCAACCCCAACCCTTAATCTTAAACCCTAATCCTCAACCCTCAACTCCTTAAAACTATAATCCCTCAACCCTATACCTATTAATGCTCAACTTCTACCCTCTACCCTTGAACTTTAATCCTCAACCCCTACCTTCATCACTCAACCCCCTACTCTCTACCCTTAACTCCCTCAAACCTCTAATCCTCAACCCCATAATTTCATCCTAAAACTCTCAATCCTTAACCTCAACCTTATCCTCTAACTCCCCATACCCTCTTAATCCCTTAGTCCTCAACCCTCAACCCTTAAACCCTAATCCCTCAACCCCTATACCCTCTTAATACCTCAACCCTCAACCCTTAATCCTTAAACCCTAATCCCTCAACCCCCATATCCTCTTAATCTATCAACCCTCAACCCTTAAATCATAATCCATCAAACCTCAACCCTCAACCCTTAAACCCTAATCCCTCAACCCCCATACCATTTTAATCCCTCAACTCTCAACCCTTAAACCCTAATCCATCAACCCCTATACCCTACGAATCCATCAACCCTCAACCCTCAACCCTTAAACCCTAATCCCTCAACCCTTATACCCACTTAATCCCTCAACCCCTCAACCCTCAACCCTTAAACCCTAATCCCAAAACCCCTATACCCTGTTAATCCCTCAACCCCTCAACCCTTAAACCCTAATCCCTCAACCCCTCTACAATCTTAATCCCTCAACCCTTAAACCCTAATCCCTGAACACCTATATCCTCTTAATAACTCAACCCTCAACCCTTAACCCTTATACCCTAATCCTTCAACCCTCAACCCTTAACTCTTAATGCCTAAACCATCTACTTGAGAGAGAGAGAGGGAGAGGGAGATGGAGAGAAAGAGAGGGAGTGAGAGAGGGAGGGAGTGGAAGAGAGATAGAGGGAGTCACTATGAGAGGGAGAGGGGGTAGGAGGGGGAGACTTGACAAAGAGAGAGGGGAAGATGGGGTAGGACAGAGATACTTGAGAGAGATAAAGAGGGAGAGAGGGTGGGAGGGAGAGACCTGAGAGAGAGGGAGAGAAACAAAGTGGGAGAGAGATATAGGGAGTGAGAGAGAGAGGGAGAGAGATAAAGTGGGAGAGAGATAGAGGGAGTGGGATAGAGACAAAGTGGGAGAGAGATAAAGGGAGTGAGAGAGAGAGGGAGTGGGAGAGAGACATACAGACTGAGAGAGAGAGAGAGAGGGGGGGGTGGGAGGAGAAACCCAAGATAGAGGGAGGGAGAGAGGGTGGGAGGGGAGACACCCAGAGGAGAGGGAGACAAAGTGGGAGAGAGGGGTGGGAAGGAGAGACCCAAGAGAGTAGGAGAGAGAGGAGTGGGAGATAGAGGGATGGGAGAGATACAAGGAGGAGAGAGAGACTTGAAAATGGAGAGGTGGAGGGAGAGGGAGTACTCAAGAGACAGAGGGATTCATGAGAGATGGAGGGAGTGAGGAAAGATAGAGAGAGAGGGGTGGTGGGGATAACCCCAGGATGAGGGAGAGAGAGAGAGTGGCGAGGGAGTGAGAGATATCCTAGAGAGAGGTAGAGAGATGAGGGAGATGGGGACAGGGAGGGAAGAGAGGGATGTGAGAGAGGAGGAGGAGGAGAGAGACAAAAGAGAGACCCGAAAGAGGAGAGGGGCAGAATAGAGAGACCTGAGAGACTTGAGGAGACAAGAGAGGAGGAGAGGGGTGGAGGAGAGAGCTGAGAGAGAGAGAGAGGGAGAGAGGATAGAGATAGAGGGCACGAGAGAGAGGGGATCTGAGAGAGAGAGAGGGAGAGGTGGTGGAGGGGAGATACTTGAGAGAGATTAGAGAGGTAGAGGAGAGAGATAGAGAGGAGATAGGGAGGGAGGAAGAGACATAGAGGGAGGAATGTGAGAGGGAGAGGGTTAGAGGGGGAGACCTGACAAACAGAGAGAGGGAGAGGGGTAGGACAAAGATAATTTGAGAGAGAGGGAGAGGGGGTGGGAGGAGAGACCTGAGAGAGAGGGAGAGAGACAAAGTGGGAGAGAGTGAGAGAGGGAGTGGGAGAGAGAGAGGGAGTGTGTGTGTGAGAGAGAGAGGGGGGATGGAGATACCTGAGAGAGAGTGAGAGAGAGGGAGAGAGATAGAGTGAGTGAGAGAGAGGGAATGGGAGAGAGATAGAGGGAGTGAGTGATGGACCTAAGAGAGGGAGAGGGGGTAGGAGGGAGAGACTTGAGAGAGAGAGACAAAGAGAGAAATATAACAACCTAAGAGAGGGAGATGGAGTGAGAGAGACAAAAAGACCAAAGAGGGAGAGAGAGAGAGGGAGAGTGAGAAAGGGGGTTGGAGTGAGATAGATTTATTTAGGGACCTATGTGGGAGGGAAAGAGACATGAGAGAGGGGATTGGACTGAGAGAGTAATCTAGGTCATGTGGGAAGGAATGAGACCTGAGAGAGAGACTTCAGAGGGATAAAGAGTTATCCAGTTATGGTAACGAGTTAGATAAGGTATGAAAGGTAAAACCTTGACTATCCATCTATGATCATAAACTATGCACTCTAAGAATTATCAAAGTTATTGAGCAAAGAGGAGAAATTTTGGTTCTGTGCAAAGCAAGCCATTTGGCACTCACCAAATGAGTCATCACATTTGAAGCATGCCAAATTTGGCACTCGCCAAATTTGATGAGTCATTTGGCGAGCATCAAATTTGGCACTTTCCAAATGGCCTACTTTGGACGTGTTAATTGACAGGATTTGCTAAATTTCCTCATATTTTTGTCTATGCTCCCCATCTCATTTGCACATCTTTCAATGCAAGTTTATAAAAGAATCGTGATAGCGTTAACCTCTCTCTTAGCTATCTAAATATGTAATTATTTTTTCATTTTGATTTAGTTAAGGTTTTGATCCATGGCTTCTATTGTAAATGCCTTCGTTTTTGGTCAAAAACCAACATGTGCTAGTTTTAGGATAGATTTTTACCCATTCATTGAAACGTGAAAAAAATTACATTTTTTGAAACTAGACTCGATTCTACACATGATGAAAAAAAAGAATCAATTTTTGATTAGTTTGCAAAAAATTTAGGGGGAGCACGCTCAAATTTTAGCTTTTTAGGATGTGTCCACTTTGAAAATTCATAAAATATTATATATTCATTAAAAAAATTATCTGAAAGAATGAGGATAAACTACATGGTGTTAGCTAATTTCTCACTATTGGGATTTTTGAAATTCTAAAAAAGGTCAATCAAAAAGGGGGGAGCCCTCAGGCACTATGCTATTTTTTTTGATAAAAACAAGAACTATTTTGGGCCCCCCCTTTTTCAAACCCTTAATCTTCATTAATTTCAAAAAAAAATAGTAGCTTAGAAACTAGATTCAGAGAACTTCAACTTTTGTTGTTGCCGCATCTTGAAATTTTGAGCATAACTACATTTTCTCGTGCAAATCAGATTTTTCTGATTTCATAATAAAAAAATGGCATCTTAAGAGCCAAAATTGTGTCATGGATTGGTGCACTTACCCCTAATTAAGGACCTAAATTGTTCAATATTTTTGTAATTCCTAAGAGGTTTCACTAGAAGAATTTGTCCATAGCCTCAATATTTTTTATTGGAGATATGAAAATCTTTTATTATCATAATTTCTAAATTAATAGGCCTATTGACAATAGAAGGACCTCTCTCCTACACTTTGACCCCTAAGTACTAGGATTGAGAGGGTGATCATATATGATCTTTGAGGTTACAATTTTAATCATGAATTCTTATCTAACCATAGGGTAGATAATAAAATCTATTTTACAAGAAACTAGATCAAGTACAATTAAGAATTATTTAGAATATTTAGATTGATATAATTTTTTCTCAATTATTACATCAATGTCTACAAATGAAATAGGCCTTTACTGGCATAGAGATATACTCAATTTTTTTTATCACTGGCACTTTATGTGTTGGTTCATGATAGACCACTAAAGATATCTTGAAAAATATAGAAAATGAAATTCCCATAAATATATGTGTAGATTTAGTCAAAAATTTCATCACAAGAATTTCCATTATAGCTTTAAGAAAATTATGCATAAATAAACACAAAAAATTACGATTCAAGAATTTTTAATTTAAAGTGTAAAGTGAGTGATTAGAAAAATATGTAACTAGTGTTGTGTATCTTGTGTGAAAATGAGTCATAATTATAGAAACTTAGAGAAATTACTTATGTAACCAACTATTTCAAATAGACTTGATGTATGAAGCTATCTTGCAAATCTCAAGCTAATAATTAGATTCTACTTTATGAGATTGTGAACATGGAAGTTTAACCAGACCAAATAAGGTAGGAATTAACTAGGAAACAAACAAATTGATCTAACTAGGCCATATTCCAATGAAATTCTTGTAAATACCAAGAAAGCTTAAGGAAAACATGAAATAGCAATGTAATTCAAATCAAAATCCTAATTAACAAATGAAAACCTCATCCCATTGGGGGATTAAAGTTGAAATTGATGTGGAGTGCTTAGCTTCAAGCCTAATCCATATTAAATGATGCAAAGATTTGATAAAATTGATGAATTGGTGAAAATGGTGATTCACAAAAGGTCTCAATAGCTCAAGGTGAGTATGAAATTTAGTAAACTTTGCTCAAATCCTTCTGAATAGAAATTCATGTAAAATGAATACTATTTATAGAATTTTAGAAGGAATCAATGGTTAGGATCAATTGGCTAATAAAAGGATGAAATTAAAGGAGATAAGATGGCATGGATCAATGCTCAAATCAAGGATTGAGATTGTTCAATGGCATGGATCAATGAAATTAATCAAGGGCTCAATTTGCTTGAGATAATAACAAATCCCTTAATTTTAGGAGTATCTGGGAGATACTTCCATGTGGAGGGAAATATTTGAATTTGAATTTGAGGAATATTCTATGAGAATATTGTTTGAATGATTGGAGGAAAATATTAGTAAATTAAAAATTTAGAAATTATTTAATTGTGCAAGTAGAGGGAATAAAAGATCTTAATTAAACAATTAGGAATTATATAATCAAAGGAATTATGACATCTAATTAAATAATTTATATTATTTAATCAAAAGAGAGGAAAATCAGTGTGAAGGATGAATTAACCAAATACCTGACATTATTCAATCAATAGGAGAAAATAGTGAATTTAATTGTAAATAAATTTGCCTAAACTTTGACTTGACCCAAAATGGCACCCTTCTTTGAATCCTCTAATGCTTATCTCAAAATTCACATAACACACACTTTTAATACTCTTGATAAAATATATGACAGTTATCATGAAGTCTTAGCAAGTGAGAAAATCTTAGATCTGCTCCAGTGACCATTGCAATCTCCAAACCCCATTATAAGCTTCATTTCTTATTCAGTTGAGAAAAAAGGTGTAAAGGAAAGCATGAAGGAAAGACAAAGAAAAAGAAAAGGAAATAAAATATTGAAAAATAGACAACTGTGTGGGTGTGTGAACAACTCTATCGGGGCTATGAATGCTCAGTTGGAAATAGAGAAATGTTTGTGGGGATTGCGGTGACAATTCTGTCATGGATATGGACGCCTGACTGGAAGCACAACAATGTCTAGGTTACCTTCGGAGTCAGACTACTTACGTAGTTTGTCTTGGGTGATTAGTCAATGTACCCTATGGTTTTTGAGGGAGGGGAATGAACTCATTGCACACACACTTCTAAGGTATTTGTGACTCGATTCAATTAGGGATTTTATTCTCCTTTGAACTTTGAGTTTGTTTGATGATGCCTACTTCTAGTCTATGAAACCTAAGATTCTGTGTTTCAGATGAATCCTTATCCTTGGAACGCTTAGGAGAGTTCTCCAACAGAGTCACCATTTTGTTTTCCTTCTACACAAATTCCCCATCTAGATCAAGGACCCCTCTTTTTTCTTTTTTCTTTCTTCCTTTGCTAGGTCAGTTTGCCTTTGCCTCAATTTTTATGCCCCTATTTCTGAGCTTAGGATGGGGGTGATCCCATAAAATTGGTTTATAATTTTTTTGAGGAAGAAAAATTATAAAGAACATCCCCATGAAGAAAATTTTGGCTTTTGGGGGGTTCGAATGAACTTAGGGTCCTAACAAACCCAAATACGGTTCACTCAAACACCCGTTCAAGCGAACCCTATTAAATGATGGGTCCCTCATTTTTCACATTTTTTAGAATAAAAACAAAGATTTTTTTTGAAAAAGGGGGGTTTTCTTGAACCCACCTTCAAGCGAACCCCCATTCATTTGAAAGGTCAAGGGGGCTTCACTTGAAGGGGGGTTTGAGTGAGCCCCCCTTTTCCCCCTTTTCCCCCTCTTGCACCAAATTTCTACAAAAAAATTCCCTTCGAAGCTCGGGTTGAGGATGAAAATGGAGGAGACTTCATAGACCCAATTGGATGATGGTAGTCCTCAGAATGAGTTATCCATCAAATATAATTTTTTTTCTTTTATTATGTATTTTATTTTTTAGTTTGATTAAACATAGGTTTTTCATCGAAAATCAAACTCTTTGTTCTGAACATGTAGAAAAATAACAGATTATAAAAAAATAATTAAAAATATCAATGCACTAGATATTGATGTCCTTCATCGAACAAAAATAAAAATTAATTTCAATGCATACAAAAAAAGTTATGCTTTAGCTAGTGAATCATGTCTAAATTGTAAAAGGTTTGACTTTGAAACTTAATTAAGAAATAAATATTCAATGAAATTATATTAAACCAATTCCATGCACTAGATCATAGTTACGAATCTAAATTTGAAAAAAATAGAATTTTATTCTTTATAGAAAAAGAGTTGTGTTAGCTAGTGACGCCACTCTTTAAAAAGGGTGTTTACTATTAAAAACTAGTTTTTAAAGGAGATGGAAAAATAAATGCAATATGATTCCAAAAAAATGAAAAAAATATATTTAGAATCTATAGAAAATAATTCATAAATCACTAGTTTGTATCATCTTCAAATTCCTCATGGTTTAGCCACTATAGGTGCCCGAAAGTGAAGATTTAGTTAAAAAAAATTAGTTTAATCTCTAGTTTGGAAAAAATTGTAAACTAGTATTATGGGATCTCCCATGGTCATGTGCCTTAAATTTTCCAAATCCATCTTGGCCAAATTCCTTCACCTAGGTTTCATGAAGTTTTGAGCTTTTGCGGAGATTCCTCTATGGGTTTTCGTCGCTTGAAAGTCGCATCATCTGTTGCTGCCTACGAGTCCCTCATTGTGGGTTTCCCTTCGTGAACTTATGTGTTTTCTCCACCATTTCTAATGGTGTTCTCCCATGTCCACCTGCAATGGACTTCTCGCATCCAGCTTCCACATTTGGATTTTCTATACGACCTTCAACCTAGTGTCCTTTGTGGGTCATGTTTCCCCGTTCCCACCAACCTCACATATGACAGGAACTTATCATTAATGGGCACATTTATGATGCCTAGGTCTATATAAACCCCTACCCACCTATCATTTTCACTGTTTATTTTGAATTTAAAGGGAAAAATAGGTTGTTACACTTGTGAGGACATTCAAGAGACTCAATATTAAGTTAGCTTTTGTCATTTGCATAGTTGGAAGGTATGAGTCCATGCTCCCATTCATTTATGTGTATCTAAATTTGTTAGTAGGATACACGTCTAGGGTTTTGAAGATCATTCATATGTTTAAACTTGAAGAAACCCTATCTCTACGTGGTGTGGGGTTGGGTGTTGAAGTGCTCAAGACTCTATCTTGGGTTTTCAACTAAGGAAGCTCATCCTTCAAATGTCATTTGAGCTGGTCAGAACAATGGCAACCCTCACTCCATAATCTCCTACATCTAACCTCCAAACCCTCACCAAATGAAAATGATGGATGAACATTAAGAGGTTTGTGGAGTCCCATCTATGGGAATCCTCCTCCCCACAGTCATGATTAGCGGCCCACTCCACACTAATTCGCACCTTGCATATTTCACTATTATCGTTAAAAGGGGAGTACCAAACTTTTAATAAAAAATTGACTAAGTCATTGGGTCCTTATGGGTCCACACCTACGGTTCTCCATAGGTAGACCATCATTCCTTTGCTATCAATTCTAATGGAAAATTCATAGCAGCCTCCCGTCATGTGGCTCCCTCACTATCTTCCTCTGTGACTATCAACTCAAATCAAAGTCTCAAAAGTACAAGTCGTAGCTCCTTGTGGGTTGCCATTGGAAAAATTCCACCTCACCCCTACTGTTATTTAATGGAGAATCATATACGATGCTCTGCCTTGTGACTCATACCCTCCAAATTTCTTCCATCTCCTAGTGACATCAACATGAAGTCAACAATCACACTCTTACCCACTTGAGCAAAACACTAAAGAAACTTGAAGGAAAAATTCCCTTGTGAGCTGCCACTTGTTGAACGCTGCCTACCTTAAGCCTCTATCTAATGGAAAATCATAAAATATTTTCTACCCCACAACCCCCACATGCCTAGTTTTCATAAACTCATAAATGACCAAGTTCTCAAGGGAGATGACCAAACATGCCCTCCCTATGTGCCAAGAAAGATTAAACTAAAACTGACTAAGTGAAGCACCCTTGTGGGTTCTATCATGCAGAGCTCCTCCTGTACGTTGTCGTGTCCCTAAGGACACATTCTAACAGTGAAAGTAAACTAGCTTCCTACATAGTGGCTTCTACACCCTAATTATCAGCATGAACCGAAAAGAATGATTTAACTAAGGGAAATAACTCCAAGTGCTTCCATCATGAATTTGCTCATGTATTTAATGACTTCACACTAGATTTACATGACTTTTAAACATTGCAAAAATCCACCATTAGAACTCCGTTTGTGAAACTTCATCCTCTCAGAGTCATTCCCTATGACTTTTTCCTTGGTGGTTTCTTCTAGGTGGAAACCCACACCCCCAAACCTACAAGTCTAGAAACTTCACCAATGAACTTAAAACGATAGGATTTGATGAATGTGATGATCTTTCAAGAATATGTGAATGAATTTAATGATTGTTTTTGCATGATATAACTAACGTTTCTCACTCTCAATTTATCAAAGAACTCACTACACCTTTTGTCTGCATGATTTATGGAATCACCAGGGAAGCCATCAGAGAAAACTGAAAAATACAAGAATATTGCTAAGACTTCGAGGGGGAAAGAGGAAAAAACTCAAATGAAATATGAATTTCACAGGGTTGAATGCACCTCAAAGATCACATCCAATTGGTACAAAGTGATAGATATAGATTTGGGGCATTTCAACATCGATCAGTTCAGGGAGAGGGTCATGGTAAACCCTAAAATAGAGGAATCCTTGAGAATTAAGAAGAGTGGACTTGCAAAGGTAGCAGGATTTCCTCCTACCCTAGTTGCTTCAGAGTTGGTCATTGAATGTGTAATAATGTTATAGTGCATAGACCAGGAGGATAATCATCGTCAATGAGATGGTGGTAGCAGACTTGATGACCATGTTTATTGGCGTAAGTGAAAAAATATAGGGGGCCAAAATGGGCGCTTAAGTGGCCACTTTTTTTCTAAAATCAAGAAATACTAACCTTGGACGTGAAATTGAGGATAGTTACACTCCAAATTTTGATATGCAACAAAAAAAAGGATTGTAGTGCTCTGAGTCCACTTTCTAAAATATTAATTTATTTTGAAAATGGTTGAGATAAGGGGTTCAAAAGAGGGATGCATATAAATTGGTGTTGTTTTTGTTAGAAAAAACATAACATAGCAACTTTTGTGTGTACCTAGCACCGTGAACATTTTTTAAGTATTTTAAAATTGTTTCGAATGATGAGAAATTAGCTAATAGTATGTAGTTGACACATGATTTTTCTGATAATTTTTTAATGAATATTTATTTTTTCCTAATTTTCAAAGTGGAAAATTCCTAAAAAACATAATTTTGGCCATGCTACCCCTACAAATTTTGGAAACTAATTGAATTATTTTTATTTAAAAAAATTGTAGAATGGAGTCTAGTTCTCAAACTGTAATTTATTTCAAATTTGGATGAACGGTTAATTTATAACCAAAAAAATACCATACACTGCTTTTTGCCAAAAAAGAGATACAAATAAAAGAATTTATAGATGAAAGGCTTAACATTGTCAAAAAGTGAAAAAAAATACATCGTTGGATAGCTAAGATAGATCCTAACATTACTCAGGTGTTTGATTTCTTTGGCATTGAAACACGTGCAATCATGATGGTGAGCACAAACCCGATTATGTGAAATATTGTAGAATTTTCAAAAACACATCTCTAGTTGTTGGGAAGGCCTTCCAAGCATTGGGTTGGTATTCAAAGGAAAATACCAAGCCTAAGGCTTGGGGATTCCCAAAGAAATATATAACGCGAGCACATTATATCTTATTTTTGACATGGTTTTTTTCATTTGTGCGAGACATGACTAGCAAGACATAACACAAGCACAGTATAATGCACTTGCATTATGTTAAATGCTACTCTACTGAATATGTGTTTATATATTTGTATGTTTGTATGTACATGTATGCTTATATATCATGTATGTATGTATGTATGCATGCTTGTATGTATGTATGCCTGTATGTATGTATTTATGTATCAATGCATGTATATATGTATGCATGTATGTATGTAATATTGTATCTACATATGTACATGTATGCTTGTATGTATGTAGGATTGTATGTACATATGTATTATGATTGTATGTATGTAAGTATGTATGTATTATGTATGTCTTTAGAGGGAGGGAGAATTTTAAGAAAGAGATTTGTCTAGGTAGGGTGGGAGGGAGAGAGGGAGGGCAAGACCTGAGAGAGAGAGATAGGTAGAGAGGTAGTGAGAGAGAGTCTTGAGAGAGGGAGAGGGGGTGGAAGGGAGATTCTAAGAGAGAGGGAGTGGGTGAGAAGGGGTTGGAATGAGAGGGACTTAGATAGGTAGGGTGGTAGGGATAGAGGGAGAGAGAAAGGGGGGGTGGGAGAGAGAGAATTGAGAGAGAGGGAGAGAGGGAGAGAGAGTGGGGAGAAGAGAGATAGAGAGGGAGAGAATGAGAGAGTTATGTTGGTAGGGTGCTAGAGGGAGAGACTTGAGAGTGTGAGGGGGGGTAAGAGGGAGAGACTTGAAAGATAGGTAGTGAGAGGGAGTGCAAGAGAGAGGGAGCAGGAGAGAGAGGGAGTGTTAGAATGAGAGACCTGAGAGAGGGAGAGAGTGTGAGAGGGAGTGACTTGAGAGAGGGAGAGATAGAGAGGGGTGGAGTGATAGGGAATGATCTAGGTAGGGTGGGAGGGATAGGTAGAGAGAGGGGGGGGAGAGAGATAGAGTTACCTAGGTAGGGTGCCAAAGGGAGATACTTGAGAGAGAGGGGGGTGGGAGGCTAAATAGAGAGAGGGAGAGGGTTGATAGAGACAATTATATGGGGTAGGAGATAGGGATTAGGGTTTTAGGGTTGAGGGTTAGGGTTGAGGGTTTAAGGCTTTAAGGGTTTAAGGGTTGAGGGTTGAGGGTAGAGGGTATTGGGGATGAGGGATTAGGGTTTAAGGGTTGAGAGTTGAGGGTAGAGAGTTGAGGGTTGAGGTTTTAAGGGTTGAGGAATTAAGGGTTGAGGGTTTAGGGATTAGGGTAGAGATTTTTCTTGGGTTTAAGGGTTTAAGGGTTTAAGGGTTGATGGACTAGGGTTGAGGGATTAGGGTTGAGGGTAGAGTGTATTGGGTTGAGGGTAGAGGGTATAGGGTTTAAGGGCTGAGGGTTGAAGGTTTAGGGTTTAGGGTTTAGGGCTGAGTGTTTAAGGGTTTGAATGTTGAGGGTTTAGGGTAGAGAGGGAGGGATGGATGGATGGAGATATGGAGGGAGAAGTGAGATAGAGAGGAGAGAAGATGAGGGAAGGACACAGATATATGAGGGTTGAGGATCCAATATATAGGGTAGAGGGTTGAGGATGTATAGGGTATATGGTTTAGGGTATTGGGTTGATGGATTAGGGTTGATAGTACATATGGTTGAAGGATTATGGTTAAGGGTCTAATGCATAGGGTAGAGGGTATTAGGGTTGAGGGTTGAGGATTCAGGGATTAAGTGTTGAGGGTTTAGAATTGAGGGTTGAGGGTTTAATGTATAGGGTAGAGGGTAGAGGGTTTAAGGGTTGAGGGTATAGGTTTGGGGGATTAGGATTGAGGTTCCAATGTACAGGGTAGTTGGTATAGGGTTTGAGGGATTAGGGTTTACGGGTTGAGAGTTGAGGGATTAAGGGTTCAAGATTGAGGGATTAGGGTAGATATTTTACTTGATTTTAAGGGTTTAAGGGTTGATGGATTAGGGTTGAGGGTAGAGGGTAGAGGGTTTAAGGTTTTAGGGTTTAAGGGTTGAGGATTTAGGGTTTAGGGTTGAGTGTGTTAGGGGTTTAAGGGTTGAGGGTATATAGTTTAGGGATTAGGGTAGAGAGGGAGGGATGGATGGAGGGAGAGATGGAGGGATAAGTGAGATAGAGAGAAGGAGAGAAGAGGAGGGAGGTACAAAGATATATGAGGGTTAAGGATCCAATGTATAGGGTAGAGGGTTGATAATTGAGAGTATAGGTTTGAGGACCAATAGGGTTGATGGTTTAGGGTGTTGGGTTGAGGGTATAGGGTTGAGGGATGAGGGTTAAGAGTAAAGGGTAGAAGGTTTAAGTTTTTAGAGTTTAAGGGTTTAGGGTTGAGGGTTGAGGGTTGAGGGTTTAGGGTTTAGGGTATAGGTTTTAGGGTATGTGATTGAAAAATTAGGGCTGAGGGTCCAATGTATAGGGTAGAGAGTATAGGGGTTGAGGGTTTAGGGATTAAGGGATTAAGGGTTGAGGGTTGAGAATTGAGGACTGATGGTTTAATGTATAGGGTAGAGGGTAGAGTGTAGAGGATTTAAGGGTTTAGGGTTTAAGGGTTGAGGGTTGAGGGTTTAGGGTTTAGGGTAGATGGTCGAGGGTCGAGGGTATGAGGTTGATGGATTAGGGTTGAGGGTCTATTGTATAGGGTAGAGGGTATAGGGGTTGAGGGATTAGGGTTTAAGGGTTGAGGGTTGAGGGTTGAGGGTTGAGGTATTACAGTAGAGAGTTTACTTGGGTTTAAGGGTTTAAGTGTTGAGGGATTAGGGTTGAGGGTATAGGGTAGAGGGTTTAAGGGTTTAGGGTTGATAGTTTAGTGTTTACGGTTGAGTGTTTAAGGGTTGAGGGTATATGTGAGATAGAGAGGAGAGAAGAGGAGGTATGAACAAAGATATATGAGGGAACTAAGGATCAAATGTATAGGGTAGAGGGTTGAGAATTGAGGGTATAGGGTTGAGGACCTATAGGGTTGATGGTTTAGGGTATTGGGTTGAGGGTATAGGGTTGAGGGATGAAGGATGAGGGTTGAGGGTAGAGGGTAGAAGGTTTAAGGGTTTAGGGTTTAGGGTTTAGGGTTGAGGGTTTAGGATTGAGGGTAGAGGGTTTAGGGTTAAGGGTATAGGTTTGAGGGTAGCGGGTTTAGGGTATAGGTTTAAGGGTACATGGTTGAAGGATTAGGGTTGATGGTCCAATCTATAGGGTAGAGGGTATAGGGGTTGAGGGTTGAGGGATTAATGGTTGAGGGTTGAGAATTGAGGGTTGAGGGTTTAATGTATAGGGTATAGGGTAGAGGGTAGAGGGTTTAAGGGTTTAAGGTTTAAAGGTTGAGGGTTGAGGGTTTAGGGTAGAGGGTTGAGGGAATAGGGTTGGGGGATTAGGGTTTAGTGTTTAGGGTTTAGGGTTGAGGGATTAGGGTTTAATGGTTGAGGGTTTAGGGTTTAGGTTAGATGGTTCGGGGTAGAGGTTTGAGGGTATAGGGTTGAGGGATTAGGGTTTAAGGTCCATTGTATAGGGTAGATGGTATAGGGATTGAGGTATTAGGGTTTAAGGGTTTAGGGTAGAGGGTAGAGGGTAGAGGGTATAGGGTAGAGGGTTGAGGGTTGAGGGTAGAGCGTATAGGATATATGGTTTAAGGGTTTAGGGTTTAAGTGTTGAGGGTAGAGGATTTAAGGGTTTAGGATTTAAGGGTTGAGGGTTGAGGTTTTTGGGTATTGGGTTGAGTGGGATAGAGGTTAGAGAGAGGGAGAGAGGGAGTGAGTGGGATAAAGGGTAGAGGGGTGAGATATAGAAGGAGTGAGAGAGAGATAGAGGGTAGAGGGTTAAGGGTTTAGGGTTTAGGATTAATGGGAGAGGAGGTACGAGGGAGAGACTTGAGAGAGTGAGAGGGAGGGAGTGGGAGAGAGATCAAGGGTAGAGGGTATATGGTTAAGGGTAGAGGGGGGAGAGATATATGGAGTGAGTGAGTGAGAGACATAGACTTGAGAGAGGGAGAGACTTGAGAGAGAGAGGGTATAAGTGTTGAGGGATTAGGGTTTAAGGTTTTAGGGTTTACAGGTATAGGGTAGAGGGTAGAGGATAAGGGTAGAGGGGAGAGATAGAAGGAGTGAGTGAGAGAGAGAGATACTTAAGAGAGGGAGAGGGGTTAGGAGGGAGAGACTTGAGTGAGAAAGGGTGTAGGGGTTGAAGGATTAAGGTTTAGGGGTTGAGGGTTGAGGGTTGAGGGTTGAGGGTTGAGGGTTTAGGGTTTAGGGTTTAGGGTTTAGGGTTTAGGGTTGAGGGTTAAAGGTTGAGGGTTTAGGGTTTAGGGTGGAGGGTTGAGGGTATAGGGTTGAGGGTTAAGGTAGAGGGTTAAGGGGAGAGGGGAGAGATATAGGAGTGAGTGAGTGAGAGGGAGAGACTTGAGAGAGGGAGAGGGTGTAAGAGGGAGAGTCTTGAGAGAGAGAGGGAGGGAGTGGGAGAGAGATAGAGGGTAGAGGGTTTAAGGGTTAAGTGTATATGGTAGAGGGTTAGGGGTAGAGGGGAGAGAGAGAGAGAAGGAGCAAGTGAGTGAGAGAGATAGAATTGAGAGAGGGAGAGAGGGTAGGAGGGAGAGACTTGAGAGAGAGAGGGAGGGAGTGGGAGAGAGATAGAGAGTAGAGGGTAGAGGGTTTAAGGGTTTAAGGGTAGAGGGTAGAGGATAGAGAGAAAGAGAGAGAAAAGAAACCTATTAAAAATCAACTTTCTCATAACACAAGTATGTTTTGAAGTAGTAGAGATATGGTCATTATTTTAGCAAGACATAAAACACTTGCATTCTAATATGAGCACATTATAATGTGAGCATGTTATAATGCGAGCGAGTTTTGTCTTCTTTAAAAATGGTAAAAAACTTAATATAACCGTGATATCGAGGCCCACATTTTGCATATTCTCTTGGTTTTGTGTGTGTTTTGACAAAAAAAATGGTTTTTGATGATTTTGTGAAGTGTGCATGCATGTTTTTCACATTCCACCACCTATTTCATGATCTTTCCCCCACCTTTGCATGAAATAGCAGAGTTTTCATGTTGAAAGGAATATAATATTAATTCAAGTTTGAATTCCATTCCAGAGTGATATACAATTGAAGTTTGGAGGGGAACAAGCTTTTGAAAATTTCAAATTGTTGAGGAGTTTGAAGAAAGAAGAAGAAAAGGATACATAATTGGGTAGAACTCCCCCATTTGAAACTCTGGTTTTTTAGGTATGTGAAGTCTTTACACATTTTCTTTCATTCTATTTTTTCTTTCTTTTATTTTTTTTATTTTGCATATTCCATGTTGATCATTGTTTTTTTGTCCTTATAACCTTAGCTTGTCAATGCACATTTTAAATCACACAATTCTTTACACTTTCCAATTACATTTTTAAACCACATCTCTTTGAAGAAATTTTTTAAACAATTGACTTACCTTGTGTATGCTTCCACACTTTGTATACACATATATATTAAATTTTTTATGTTAGTGTAATTAATTATTTATTAAACTAGCATAAGTTAACTTAGGTCTGTATTTAATCATTGAGTCCTAGATTGCATTATTAAATAAATCATAAATAATGTTGTTGAGATAAGATTCCCTTCTAGAACATGAGTTGTCTTTTCTAGAACTTATCTCTATCTTATCATCATTCCCTAGGTAGGTTTTTAGGGTTTATATGTTGTCACATGTTAGATCTACCCACATGGAAACATCTTAATGCATCTTGTATCTCACCCTTTCCTATATAAGGAGGGTTATTGTATCATTTGTAAGATACTTCATACCTCATCATTTGAGAGGTCTTAATATCAAGCAAGCTCATTCTTGCATATCCTCTTGTGGAAGGTTTATCATTGTTTTTGCAGGTATTCCTAGGTGTCAAGCTAATATATTCAGCTCTTACAAGTTATAAGGAAGTAAAATAATACATCATTTCTCAATCCTTTACTATGGATGTGCATACCACTCTCCAAACCTTCCATTTTGGTATAGGCATGGGGAATGTTGGAAAATGTAGTTGAATTTTGTTTTAAACCTATAATTTGCATATGCTTGAAATTTTATAAAGCCATTTCAATAAATCTATTTTGTGCATATCCTGCAGTCATTCTAGTCCACGAGGACATATCTCATTAAAGTATTTAGTCAAACAATTATACCAAGTGGTTGATTTCCTTGTCTATGCTACCAGATTTTCCATACATATCTACTAAAGAATTTTATCAAACGACATAGAGAAGTCAATCATCTATTTGAAGAAATGCCTCAAAGAAATGGGGTCTCATGGTGATGTGCATTTTATCAACCAGCTGATTGCATTGTCTATGCTACCAAATTTTCCATACATGTCTCTACAAAATTAGAATATACTCCTCCCACATTTATAGATCTTTGAATCTATTTTGGTTTTCATCTCTAGTTCTAAATTTACCTCATCACTAAACTTACCTCATCACTTATGTTGTAATATATTTTTAAATGTTTCCTTGATTAGTCTACCTACAATGGATTCTAACCCTTCACTCCAATATTTCAAGACTCTTTATTCAAGGCTAAGTTAGCAACATGGGGAAAGGTGCAACCTATCTTGCAATCATGGCATGCCACAAGACAATGTGGTAGGGTTGACAAGGTAGGGGCAGTGTGAGAATATGCCTCATAGATATGGGGTCTCACAGTGATTTAAATCACCATGAGTCCTCATTTCTATGAGGAATTTTCTCATGCTGCCCCTACCTTGTCAACCCTACAAAATTGGCAAGCTAGTGACCTCACTAGCTTGCCAATGGGGTAGGATTGAAAAGGTAGGGGAAGCGTATGCCTCATAGAAATGGGCTAATGTGGCATGCCATGATTGCAAGATAGGATCAAAATGAAAGCATGGAAAAGAAATTTGAATTTTTTGACAATAATGTTTTCATAGAAATGTATGCAAAATGTGGTAGCGTTGACAAGCTAGTGAGCTCACTAGCTTTCCAATTCAGTAGGGTTGACAAGGTAGGGGTAGCATATGCCTCATAGAAATGTGGTCTCATAGTGGTGTACCCAATTCGGTAGGGTTGACAAGGTAGGGGAATAATATGCCTCATTGAAACCCCATTTCTATGAGGCATATGCTACCCCTACCTTGTCAACCCTATCGAATTGGGTACATCACTATGAGACCCCATTTCTATGAGGAATATGCTGCCCCTACCTTGTCAACCCTACCGAATTGGCAAGCTAGTGAGCTCACTAGCTTGCTAATGCTCAAATGATTTTTCTGATTGAATGCCTTAAAGAAATATGGTAATATGGTATGCCATGATTGCAATATAGGCTCAAAATTGAAGCATGGACAAGGCATTTGAATTGTTTGACAATACACTTGTTTTCGTATAAATGTATGCAAACTATGGTAGCATTGAAAAGCTAGTGAGCTCACTAGCTTGTCAATGGTCACATGATTTTTCTAATGGAATTCCTTAAAGAAATGTGGTAATGTGGCATGCCATGATTGCAAGATAGGCTCAAAATTGAAGCATGGACAAGGCATTTGAATTGTTTGACAATAATGTTTTCATAGACATGTATGCAAAATGTGATACCTTTGACAAGGTAGGGGTAGCATATGCCTCATAGAAATGGGTCCTCACAATGATATACATTATAAAAGTGTGTGTGAATCTTAGAAAGGGAATTTAAAGTTATTCATTTGAAGTTAGCCTCATCATGACCAGCTATGATGTAGACATTATAAGAGCATCTCTAATGTTAAGTTATTCTATTCATGAGAGGTGTTGTGTACAATAGGTATCTTGGAACTCTCAATGAAGATGTATGACCAAGAGTGACTAAGTTGAGATACTAGAGTTCCTATCCTCAATAGAAGCATCAAGATCTAAGCCTTGTTATTCCCGAGTTGGAACCAAAGGGTGTGGATTTGTTGTTTGTAAGTGCCTTCCATCTATTTTCATTTTATTTCTATTTTGGATGCTCTTTCTTTTTCTTATTTTACTTTTCCTATTTGTAAGTAAACTACTAAAAAATGATTTGTGTATCATTGCACAAAATGCTGATTTATGAGCCACCCAAGATAATCTCAATCAAAAGAGCAATGCAACATCCTTATTTGGATGATCTTGAAAAATCTCAATTCTGATTTGAAGCCACTATAAAAGAGTGTGTGAAGCTTAGTGAGGAAGTTTCAAGTTATTCATTTAAAGTTAACCTCATCATGAGCACCTATGATGTAGACATTATAAGAGAATCTCAAATGTATGAGTGACATTGTAAAAGATCTATGACAACGCAGTACCTAAGGAATCCTTGAATAAATCTCATTTTATTGTAAACATCATATTTTTTTCTCATGATTTTGTATTACCACTTGATAGTTTTGACAAAGAATTGTGCCTACAAGTACAAGTACTTGGGTTTCAAAATGGTGTATGAAGCATTTTAGACAATTGTAGTACAAATAGAAGAATTAGGACAACCAAATAAAATTCATTTTATTGTAAACATCATATTATTAATACAATGAGTGTAATAACCATTGATGGTTACCAATCATTCTTTTTCTTCTTTTATTTTCTCCCTATTATAACTAGCACCAATTGACTAACTTATTATAAAAAAAAAAATATTTATTAAAATAAATCAACCTAATGATTATATATCAATATCAATATAGCATACCATATATTCACATAAACATTTGTAATGATATTTACTCAAATTTTGAAATTTATTGCTGCCCTCAAACATTTGTAATTCATGCAACGTAATCCCTTAATAGTCCAAATTGAAAAAGGTCAATAATATTTGACAACCTGTTACCCAGATACCATGTAAGCTACAAGAATTATGTTTGAGGCATTGGGATCACATAGGGCACCTCTACAATAGCCTCTCTTAGTTTTTGTTCTCTCGAGGTCATTTTCCCGTGGTGTTTAGTTTTTATTTGATGGAAAAAGTGTCAAATGCAAGCAATGTAAAGTTGCAAAGTGGTGCAAATTTTGTTCTACAACTCATGTGACCAAACATACTATTTCAACACATCCGTATGGGTACATTCATGGTATGCATGGTCCTCTTTTGCACCCAAGCTTGTTGAATCGCTCTGAGCTACGTTCAACCGATTTGATCCTTTAAGGGTCCAAATTGCAAAAGGGAAACAATCTTTGATAGGATATTACTCAGAAACCATGATGCTTACAAAATCTTCATCCGAGCCTACAAGATTTCATTGTGCCCCTATACAATAGCCTCTCTCATTTTTTGTTATCTCAAAGTCATTTTCCCGTGGTTTCCATTTTTCACTTGATGAAAAAAGTGTTTAATGCAAGCAGTGCAAAGTTGCAAAGTGGTGCAACTTTTGTTCTACAACTCGTGTGACCAAACAAACTATATCAACACATTTTTATGGGTATTCTTATGCTAGGCATGGTCCTCTTTCACACCCAAGCATGTCGAATCGCTCTGAGCTACGTTCAATCGACTCGATCCCTTAAGGGTCCAAATTGAAAAATGGAAGCAATATTTGATGAGATATTACTTAGTAACCATGATGCTTATGAACTCTCCATCTGAGCCTACAAGATAGCATTGGACCCCTCTACAATAACCTCTCTCGAATTGTGTTATCTCAAAGTCATTTTTCCATGGTGTCCAGTTTTCACTTGATGAAAAAACTGTCAAATGCAAGTAGTGTAAAGTTGCAAAGTGGTGTAACTTTCATTCTACAACTCATGTGAACAAACATACTATTCCAATGTATCCATATTGATATTTTTATGTTGGGAATGGTCCTCTTTCACACCCAAACACGTTGAATCACTCTGAGTTCCATTCAACCAACTCGATCTCTCAAGGATCGAAAGTGCAAAAGGGTAGCAATCTTTAATGGGCTATTACTCAAAAACCGTGATGCTTACAAACTCTCTATTTGAGCCTATGGGATCATGTTGGCCCCCTCTATAATAAACTCTTTTTTTATTTTAATCTTAGATTCATTTTCTCATAGTGTATAATTTTCACTTGATGGAAAAAGTGTCAAATGCAAGTAGTGTTAAGTTGCAAAGTGGTGCAAATTTTGTTTTATAACTCGTGTGACCAAATAGACTATTCCAACACATCTGGGTGGGTACATTTATGCTAGGCATGGTCTTCTAAGCTACGTTCAACTAGCTCAATCCCTTAAGGGTCCAAAGTGCAAAAAAGCAACAATCTTTGACAAGCTATTACTCAAAAATCATGATGCTTACAAACTCTTCATTTGAGCCTATAGGATCATGTTGGCACCCCCTACAATAAACTCTCAATTTTTATTATCTCAAAGTCATTTTTCTATGGTGTCCAATTTTCACTTGATGAAAAAAGTGTCAAATACAAGTAGTGTAAAGTTGCAAAGTGGTGCAACTTTTTTCTGCAACTCGTGTGACCAAATAGATAGTTCCAACACATCTAGATGGGTAATTTTATGCTAGGTATGACCCTCTTTCACACCCAAGCATGTCGAATCACTATGAGCTACACTCAACCAGCTCGATCCCTTAAGGATCCAAAGTGCGAAAGGGCAGCAATATTTGATGGAATATTACTCAGAAATCATGATTCTTACGAACTCTCCATCTGAACCTATGGGATCACATAGGGCACCTCTACAATAACCTCTCTTATTTTTTGTTATCTCAGAGTCATTTTCCCATGGTTTCTAGTTTTCACTTGATAGAAAAAGTGTCAAATGCAAGCAGTGTAAAGTTCTAAAGTGGTGAAAATTTCATTCTGCAACTCATGGGACCAATTGGACTATTCCAATGTATCCATATGGGTACATTTACCAAGGCATGGTCCTATTTTTCACCCAATCATGTTGAATCACTTTGACCTATGTTCAACCAGCTTGATCTCTTAGGGTCTAAAGTGCAAAAGGGAAACAATCTTTGATGGGATATTACTTAGAAACCGTGATGCTTACGAACTCTTCATCCAATCCTATGGGATTGGGTTGGACCCCTCTAAAATAACCTCTCTTAGTTTTTCTTATGTCAAAGTCATTTTCTTGTGGTGTCCAGTTCTCACTTGATGAAAAAAGGTGTCAAATGCAAGCAATGTAAAGTTGAAAAGTGGTACAACTTTCATTCTGCAACTCATGTGATGAAATGGATTATTCCAATGCATCTAGATGGGAAAATTTATGCTATCCATAGTCCTCTTTCACACCCAAACATGTTGAATTGATCCAAGCTACGTTCAATCGGCTCTATCCCTTAAGGGTCCAAAGTGCAAAAAGGGAGCAATATTGATGGGCTATTACTCAAAAACTATGATTCTTACAAGCTCTTCGTCTGAGCCTATGAGATCACGTTGGGCCCCTCTATAATAAAATATCTTTGTTTCTTTTTTTATCTCGAATTGGTTTCCCTATGGTGTCAACTTTTCAGTTGATGGAAAAAGTGTCAAATGCAAGCAGTGTAAAGTTGCAAAGTGGCACAACTTTAATTCAGTAACTCATGTGACCAAATGGATTGTTCCAACACATGGTCCTCTTTTGCGCCCAAACATGCTGAATCGCTTTGAGATAGTTAAACCGACTCAATATTATATAGATTATAATTATTCTTTATCTTTAAGATCTTCTAATTTTGGCAATGGTTTCACCAAGCTATGAAGGGTGAACTATTCTTTATTCAATTATGCCTATGTGGGTTCATTTTCCTTATCTCCCATTAAAAGTGTGGGTGGATTATTGCTGTAAAAGTATTGGGAATTCTTTTCCTATTTTCTATTTGGAAGTTGCCATTATAGAAGGCTCATCTCTTGATATATATTATACTCATTCTTAATCAATTATCAAGTTAATAATCAGTGCATTTATTTACAGTTAATCTTTTCTTTTCAATTTGTGTAGTTTTGTAATTTTTAACTCTATTAGTATTCTTAGAAATATTGAAGTTGTTTAGCATCAACTAATAAAGTTTTTTAGCATCAATCAATAAATATTCAAGACAAACCATGAAGGACAACAATGATCAATGCTAGGGCTAACCAATTAATAAGTATACACATGAATAAGTCAAGCATACATGTGAATAAGGGAAGCACAGGTACTCAAATACATGTAAGCCTTGAAGTATACACACAAATACATAGTATACACAAATCAATACAACGTATATGCATGAACACAAGGTACAGAATGAAAAAGCGTAAGTTGCAAAGTATACATTAGAATACATGTAAGTCACAAAGCATACACATAACTCATATCTATTGAACCATGGATTTATAATGAAAATATGGACACCATTGATAAAAAAATATTTGTATTAACCAAATATCCATATAGGAATACATCAATATATGTCTATTTAAGTATAAAATATATACAAAATATCCATATAGGCTTACAAGAATACCATATAGGCATACAATGTCAAATATATCCAATATTAAATATGGATAAAAATGCCATATAGGCATACAATAGAGGTCTCAAGAATCAAAATTCATTTCTCTCCATGCCATGGAAAAAAATTATTTCCCTTTTCTTCTTCACTAAATGGTGATAAATCTGTCACTCATTTGTTATGAGGTCGAGCAGTGCTCTAGGTCCTCCTCCTAGGGTTTAGTTCCTGGCCAAGCTATATTTGTTACAATAACAAGTAAAGACATTAAGATATATAAATTATATTATAAAAATATATATTTAACAAAATAATCACTTACCACCACTATACGATCACTCTCCTCGAGGGAAATATTCGCGTTCCCATGTCAAGGTGTGCTGAAGCCTTGTAGAAATCATCCAAAGAGAAATTAAACTACGAATCAATAATGGTTTGATTTTTCACTAACTAATAGCTAGAACAATGAATTTAAATTGAAATTTAGTAATATACCTCATACCTCCATGAGGGGCATCAAGGAGTCTATAGCAAACAAAACACCAAGCTCCATTTCCCTATGAACATTTGGAGGTGTATACACTTGAACCAACAAATAAAAATAAAACAAAAAATTATTCAATCATGAAAAATACAATAGTGATGCACATCATGGCTTATAATGTATGAGATAATGAAAAAAATTGAGTACTTATTAAATTATATATTTTTTACTATCATTCTTACTATTTACCCTATCCATAGCTTTTTTGAAAGCACCTATTTTTATACTTTTATCCATAGAAACAAGGCGGTGAACCATTTTGATAAAATTCTTCGGTAGACATGTATGATAACTATGGTAGCATAGAGAAGGTAGTGAACTGTTTGAAAAAATGCCTCAAAGAAATGGGGTATCATGGTGATGGAATGCCATTACAAACAAATGTTCCATGGCATTCCATCACCATGAGACTGCATTTTTTCAAGGAATTTTTTCAAACTACTCACTACCTTGACTATGATATTGCTTACTATTATGATTTGATATATTTCTTCCAAGCATCCATAGTTTGTTGGAAAGCACCTATTTTAGGATTTTATCCATAGCATCAAGGAAGTGAGTAGTTTGATAAAATGCTTTGGTACACATGTATGCAAAATGTGGTAGCATAGAAAAGGCGGTGAGTTGTTTGAAAAAATGCCTCAAAGAAATGTGGTCTCATGGTGATGGAATGAAATTCCATCACCATGAGATCACATTTCTTTGAGGCATTTTTTCAAACTACTCACTTCCGTGTCTATGCTATTGCTGACTATTATGGTTTGATAGATTTTCCCGAGCATCCATAGTTTGTTGGAAAGCATCTTTTTTAGGATTTTAGCCATAGTAGGAAGGAAGTTCAAGTAGTTTCATAAAAAAATTTGGTAGACATGTATGGAAAATGTGGTGGCATAGAAAAGGCAGTGAGTTATTTGAAAAAATACCTAAAAGAAATCTGGTCTCATGGTGATGGAATGGCATTCTGTCACCATGAGACCACATTTCTTCGAGGAATTTTTTCAAACTACTCACTACCTTGTCTATGTTATTGCTTACTATTATGCTTTGATAGATTTTTTCCAAGCATCTATAGTTTGTTGGAAATCACCTTTTTTAAGATTTTAGCTATAGTAGCAAGGGAATGAACTATTTGATAAAATTCTTTGGTAGACATGTATGGAAAGTGTGGTAGCATAGAAAAGGCGGTGAGATGTATGAATAAAGATTTTAAGAAATGTGGTCTCATGGTGATGTAATGGCATTCAATCACCATGAGACTACATTTCTTTGAGGCATTTTGTAAAACTACTCAATGCCTTGTCTATGCTTACTATTATTCTTTGATAGATTTTTTTCCAAGAATCCATAGTTTGTTGCAAAGCACCTTTTTTCAAGCTTTTAGCCATAGAATCAAGGAAGTGAATTGTTTGATAAAATTCTTTGGTAGACATGTATGGAAAATGTGATAGAATAGAAAATGTGGTGAGTTGTTTGAAAAAAATTCTCAAAGTAATTGGGTCTCATGGTGATGTACATCACCATGAGACCACATTTCTTTGAAAAAATACATCACCATGAGACCACATTTCTTTGAGGCATTTTTTCAAAAAACTCATTACATTATCTATGCTATTGCTTACTATTATTCTTTCATATATTTCTTCCAAGCATCCATAGCATAGAGAAGGAAATGAACTATTTGAAAATATGCCTTAGTAAAAAGTGGTTTCATGGAATGCCATGACAAGAAAATGCAATTGGTAGCTATAGACACTGAAAATTGGTATAGGCCTGCAAATGCCACTTTCGACATAATTTTCTAATGTCCATCATCACGATTAAATAATGTTAATTATTTAATTACTTCCTAAACACGTCTTTCTTCTATTAATTAAATAACCCTTTAATTATTTGATTAATTCTTTGTGACCCTTATTCAACTCTGATTAATTAAATAAATCATATTTATTTAATTACGTCACTAATTAATTAATTCCCTTTCTAGATTAAATAATTTATTATTTAATTTACCTCTTATCATATTTTCAATTATAATTAAATATTCATTTCAAATTATTTAATTATTCAATTAACCTTTTCAGTCAATTAAATAAATTATTGTTTATTTAATTAAATCATTTGAATTTCGAATGTTGAATTAAATTAACATTTAATTCATAATGAATTGTTTCTGTCACATTCTTCTATCATCCAATTATCTAATTATTCACTCACTATCTGACTTGAGATCTATTTAAATCTGCCAGTTATCTTCAGATTCGGTATTTGATCATCTCTGCGAGGAGACTCTCCATCACAACCAGTCAGTTAACTAGTTCTAACTCATATGCATGAACATATTTATTAATTAAATATTTTTATTTAATTAATTAATTCATGTGTGCATTCAAACAAATTATTCTTTGAGTTCTAACTTTATCTTTTTCATTCAAAGTCTAATTCTTCTATTTTCGAAGACTTACCACTGAAGATTAAATCATTTATTTAATCTTGAACTCATGTTCTTTCTATTTTCGAATAGTATTAACACCAGATTAAATTATTATTCTAATTTAATCTTTATCCTACAGAATTTCCCAACTCACATTCTAACTGACACATGAACTCACATCGCATGGGATTCATCAATCTTGATCGTTGATCTCTCTTTCGAATCTCAGCTGATCATTCGAAAACCCAATTTCTATAAATTGACCTGTCATTGTTATTATTTTTCCTCCCAAAATCTATATACTTTTGAGAAGAACTTATAATCTTTGATATTTTTCTTAGAGAATACATCCAAGCTATGCTTGCATACATACAAAAAATTTGAGGGCAAGAATACCGTTACAACAAAATGGAGAGGGACAATCAAGATAATTCGAAGAGGTGGATTGATATTCGATGAGATTGTTTTATTATCATTTTTATTGTTTTAGTTCATTTATCTCGTTCTTAGTTGTTTGATTTAGATTTATGCTTGTTAGATTAGATTTAACCATATTTTTTTGTAGTAATCCATTTTATCTACATCACATTTGGTGAACCCGACATGAAGCACACTTCAGACTTCGTGACTCCTTTCCATTTTTTTGTTTTTTATTTCATAGATATCGTACCACAAACCGTATCTGACTGAAGAAATGACGCATCTGAGTTCATGAACCACATATGAAAAATCCTGCAACACATCTGACAACATGAGCCGCATCTATGACATTTTGCAATGCATCTGACTATCAACATCGTGACACATCTATGAGTTGAAACGATTCATCTTCCTGGTAAAAATTTTCATTTTTTTTATTTTCGTGTTTTTGATTTTGCTTTTTTTGATTTTCTTTTTTCATTTTTGCTAATGTTTTGTTTGCAGCTGTGTTTAGGAGGATAACATTGTTTTTGCAAGACAAAGTGTAGAAGACTTTGAGAAACCAAAACATATTCTTTTCTACAGGACGAAAGTTGAAGACACAAATAAACTACTAATCAGTTGCATGCAGGACCTTTTGTGGAAGACATTTAATTTTTTTTTAAACAAAAATTGACTTTTGTGTTTGGTAGATTAAATAATTGTCATTTGGATTAAAATTTACCAGTGTTTGCTTTGTCCAGTGTGAAAGCACATTTTGTAACCCTTTACAATTTGGTATATTGAAGTATCCTCTCCCCTTGTGCATTCATGCAATCCTGGGTGTAAGAGAAACAATTACTAACTCTAGAACTTGGGCCTGTCTTGGTGGGAAAAAGTACTCACCCCAAGACAACTCAGACCAGTAACACGCTTTAGCTAGTGACTTCCACCCAGTATATAAAAGTGGATTTTTGGGGGAAATCCCAGAAATCACGCTCACTATTCTGATGAGAAGGGAAGAAATGGTCTCTCACTGTATTGGATGGTGCCCAATGAACAAAATGCCCTTACTAAAAAATATGTTGTAGTTTTTCCAAAATCCTATCTATTTGCTGGTGCAGTAGGTCGGCGCTATGAAGCCATCTTACATTCTTATGGTTCATGTGTTGAGATGAGATGTATGCCATGGGAGTTTCATGGGTACAGTAGGTTGGCTGCCCTGTATAACTGAGTGCCATGAAGGGGAGCCAGTGGGTTCAAGCTACTAGTCATCTACCTTGAATATGCATAGATGGATTTATCCAAGTAAGAACTTAGTAAATACTGTCCAACATAGCCTAGGTTGTAATTGTCTTCTGGTTTTAACAAGATTCAACATATCAAATTGAAAACACTTTGTATTATGTGATTGTTTTTTGTTGTATTCATCAAACACTTGATCATTAAATCGAGTCAGTCATAACATTTCCATCAAAAAACCACAATTTTCAAATAGAGTCGCAAATGTCATATTTCAAGCTGCATGTGTCTTAGAGAGTCGCAACTGTTCAACTAAACATCGCATGTGTATATCAACAAATTTTGGTTTCAAAGAGTCTAGTTTTTGAGCCGCATGTGTATCTGTGATCCGCAACTATCAAACAAAAATTTTAAGTTTCTGTCAACAGGTTTAGTTTCATAGGGTTCATATTTCCAAGTCGCATCTGATTTGTAAGTCACATCTACCATAAAGTAAACCACATTTTTCAGAAAGTTGCAATTGCTTATCAACATTCAAAACCTAGTTTGGTCAATTCACCGCATTTGAAACTTGAAATGCATCTTTCAAATCTATAAACGCATCTGAAAGGTGAACCGCAATTGACTGTCAATAGAGAAATTCAAAAACTACAAACTCGGTGTGAAAATAAAACTGTCTTTTTCGCTTCTATTTCTTATGATCAACCTTGGACAAAAAATGGAAAAATTGCTCAAACCCCTTGCATTATAAGGTGTCATTTACATCCTCATCATAGTCATCCTAAGTTGCACACATTTAGATACTTCCTAGGAAGTTGCATATTGTAGAATATAATAACTTTCCACGTCATTGGATACATTCATGGTCTGATTTTTCATTGTCATTGAACCTAGTCACTATTATCCTATTACTGAATCTTTCCATCTCAACAGTCTAGTTTGGGAAATTCACCTTGTTAGTTGTCTTTGTCCTACAACCAGGTTCCTTGGTAAAGTTAGATCTTTGCTTGGATTTATTTCATAGGTGGTAGGTTATACCCATCTTAGATTCATTTACCATCATAGACTACACAATTTTTTTTCATATTCTAGCATGCGTCATCTTAGTACATGTTATTTTAGAAATCTTTATTAACATCCTTTATATTTAGAAAATCCACAACACATAGAAATAGGACATATCATTTTTTAGAAATAGTTTGCATTACCTCATTTTGAGAAACTTTTCATGGTTGAAACAAGGTCTAAGAAGAAACATAAAGCAATGTTAGACCCTAATGAGTTTTTCAATCCTTTCGTAAACTAACCATCAAGGAAAGAGAGACCACACAAAAATTTTCTTGAAAAAAATGTCACTAGAGACACACATGGAAAAATTTATGTTGAAGACATAGACGTCACCATACAAGATCCTGAGTTTTCATCCTTTATGGATAAGTGTTTGGAGAATGATCCCCAACGATATCTAGCAAAGTTGCTAGTAGAAGGTGTCATGCTACCACCAGGATTTGATATTCACACTTTGGAAACACCATCTACTCAACCAACGCAAACCATGACGTCAAGTGTTTTTGTTCCTCAAATTACCAAAGCAATACCAACGGGCATACCTACTCAAACATCATCAATTGTAAGCACAACCCCTTTCAACATAACACAAGGTTTACAATTTACTACGGGAGCAACTTCATCAAACCCCTTTGGCACAAACACTACTAGTAAGAGATCCAAAGTTGGCATGAATATTACTATACCAAATCAGAACATTCAGATAGGAAATATTCCTATACCAAATTAGAACATTTAGATGGGAAATATTCCTATACAAAATTAGAACATTCAAATACGATATATACCCTCACCAAATCACAATCTGTCACAAAAAATAGCATTTCAAAACACCTACATTGATCCAAACAATGCAAAAAACATGTCCTTGACACAAGTAGATGTTCTCCAAAATCAAATGCAAATGCTTCAACAACAGATGGAAAACATGTCTATGTCAGGAAAATGAACTATCTCAGTGCAACATTTATGTCCATGTCCTTTTGAAAAAGTGCTATACATGAAACCCTTCCCACATGGATACATTATACTGAATTTCCCTAAGTATAATGGGAGGAGGAATACTTTAGAACACATTAGACAATTCTCTGCAACATGCATGGACATATCATATGACCCCACATACTTGATGAGACTATTTCTATGAACCCTTGTTAGGATAGCACTGGAATGGTTCTCTAAACTACCATATGGCATATGATCATGGGGTGAATTAGCTGAGAATTTTGTTGAACACTTTTCCTTTAACATAGACAATAAAATAACCATAGCTACCTTGTTTCACACCATGCAAGAAGAAGGAAAAATTTCACCACTTTTTTCCAGAGATGGAGAAGTTTAGCTAGTAGATGTTTAGTTGAAATACCAGAAAAACAAAAAGTCACAATATTCCTTGAAAATATTAATCCAAAACTGAGAAGTGACTTAAGGGTACATTTTTGTACTTCATTCCTAGAATTTGTACAAAATGGTATCATCCTTGAAAAGGGCCTTATTGACAAAGGAGAAATTAAAGTACTAGGAAGAAATCCAGTTGTTGAACATCAAAACGCTCCCAACGATAGAAACAAGTTTTGGTCTAGAAACAAAAATGTTACCAATGATAGTATTGTTGATGCTAAGACCATACATGTTGTATTAGTCATCACACTTAGAGGTTACAACCCCAATCAAGACATGACGAATCCAAATCAAATAACAAATTTTATCAAAATTCACAACAACAACCACAAAGGAGATTTCCTAAACATGAATTTACCCCTTTGGGGCAACCAATCGAGACAATTTTTAAAGAACTGATCAAACATGATATCCTAAAACCATTAGAACCAAGGTAGTATGATCCTGGACAGCTTAAAACTTCATGGTGGGATGATAATGCCTATTGTGAATACCATTGAACAAAAGGACACAACCTACAACAATATCGACAAATCAAGAATATCATACAAGACTTTGTTGAAGACAGAACCATCGAGGTCAATGGGTAGAAACATACCAAGAAAAATGATCATAAGGTCTTTACATACCCATTACATGATCATGCGAAAGGAAAAGCCTCTAGTTCGGGAACTAAGAATGTTGCATCAGCCAATTATGCAAATACCAAGTATGACTATGGAAAAGGTATGATCGTAAATCACCTCTGAGCTGCAAATGAAAATGTCCATACCATCACCATTAAGAAGCATCCTGAATGTGTTGTAAATACACGTAGAACTAAGATAACTCTTCTAGGTCCTTCTTTTGAGCCACCTACATAGTCTTCCAAGTCTAAGTACAATCTGCTTGATCAATTGAGTAAGACCCTAGCATAGATATCCATTTTGGAACTGTTGACTTTATCACCTCATCATCAAGCTATTCTCAACAAAGCCTTATAGAGCACAACTGTCCCTACCAACTTAGATGTCAATCATTTCAAAGAAATGGTAGGATACTTAACCAACTCCCATCATGCCACATTTTCTCAATAGGATTATTGAATAGAAAAGACCGATCATAATGACCCATTACATCTTGAAGTCCTAGTCCATCAAACCAAAGTCAAATGAGTCTTGGTAGATGGAGGAGAAATTTTGAACCTTTGTAACCTAAAATTGGTTAAGGAATTAGGATTATTAGAAGCATGCATAGAAACCTCTAAGAGTATATTCATCAAGGCTTACGATGATGAGGAAAGATCATCCAAAGGATTTGTCACACTACCTATCAGAATTGGCCTAGTAGGTATGAACACCAGCTTCCAAGTCTTGGATCTCACCCTTCCATATAACCTATTGTTAGGTAGACCTTGGATACATGCAATGAAAGTCATACCTTCCACATATCACCAGTGTCTTAAATTCCCATATAATGTCACTGAGATCACGATTGATGGTGATCCAAATCCTTTTCAATATTGTACAAGCCTAAGGGAAATTCCACAACGACAAGTACCAGTTAATCAAGAAGCTTCATCATCCACTTTATCCCTATATATTGATCCATCACATCTTACCAAGTCCATTTCATTCAAACCACCATCATCCACTCCTAAGGTTGAGATCCAAGACAAGGGTTGTACAGAGTATCACATGAAGGCATCCTATTGTGTCAGTCAGCTAGTTCCACCTAAGGCATATGGCTTACCCATGGAAGATAGAAGACAATCAGTAGTCACATTTCATGTTCCCCCTACAATGAAATTGACCAAATGGGGAGAGTTAAGCGAAGAAATTGTGGACCAAGGTGATATTATCTCCTGGTTGTACTAGGAAGACAAGGAATACCCCTCACTGTCTATTCAAATAGCTAAGGATCAATATGGAAAAGGCTTTAAGATAATGAAAATAAAATGCTATGATGGACATAGTGGGTTAGGAATGCATCAAAATGGAAGGACTGAATCGATCATTGTCTCACCATGAATGAAAGGCCTAGGGCTAGGGTTTCAACCACTTAGATTTAGCTTTCCTAGTACTTCATCACCATTTCAAGAGGAAGAAAGTTCTTATGAAGACATCGAGATATCTCATGAACCACTTCCCCCAGTTTACAATGAGTCCCCTAACTTAAGTGACTATGAATGGGATTCCCTTTCCTCTACCAGCACCATGAACCTAGATAATCTATTTCGAGAACTTGACCAAATGATAAAACCCATACCAAATCCATCTAGCCTCCGTAATCAAAAACCCTTGACCAAAGAACAATGCCTTAAGCATTTTTATTGGGAAACCCTTGATCATGAATCTTGGGCACCCAACGAACCATCTTCTAATGACCTAACTGTTACAATAGTCCCATATCAGAGTTTACCTACCCATAGGAAAAAGAACAAGAAGGAGTTAGTACAAAACTTCTATGACAATGTCAAACACTCTATATTCACCTTGTCAGCTTCCACATTTGATAACTCTGATGATGAAATTCCCCTCATGTATCCCCAACATATCGACTGGGATCAACAAAGTACACCCATCTTAGACATATTTGAGAACAACGAAGCAGTAGCTGAGTTCATGGGACTTCGAGAAGGCATACCAAGAGGGGATCATAAAGCTAGTTTTACCATAGACTTGGATGAAAAAGCATATTTTGGGGAGTCTATTTACACCTCTAGTTGCAAAAAATAAAATAAAAAGAAAAACAATGAGAATGAGAAAAATGACAAGTCCCTAAGTGAAAACCAAAATACGCCTTTGGACGAAGAAATAGTAAAAATAAAGGATGTATCCAAGGGCAAAAACCTCTATGAGGCACCCAAGGATGGAGGTTTGAATATTCTCCTCATTTCTTAGGAAAATTCACCAATGTTAGTAGAAGAGTCTATTGAAGTCAACATAAACACAAAAGAAAACCCTTGGGTAATATACTTGGCAGCCTCTTTGATAGAGACAAAAATGACAAGAGTTTCAAGACTTCTTCACAAAGAGATAGATAAAATTTGCATGGTTGTATGCTGACATGCCTGGGATGGATCCAAACCTTATATTGCATCATCTACCATTACAACAAGGTATTAAGTCCATCAAATAGAAGTTAAGGAAAATGCATCCAGAGATTGCTCTACTAGTCAAAGCAAAACTTAAGAAACAATTGGATGTCGGATTCATAAGATCTCTAGACTATGTAGACTAGATTTTAAATCTTGTACTGGTGACTAAACCAACTGGGGGCATCCACATTTGTACAGACTTTAGAGACATCAACAAGGCATTTCCTAAGGATGACTTCCCCTTGCCAAACATTGACATGATAGTAGACCTTACAGCAAGATACGAGATGCTATCCCTCATGGATGGTTTCTCTAGGTATAACCAAATCAAAATTGTAGTTGAAGACCAACACAAGACAAATTTCACATGTCCATGGGGAACATACTATTGGAATGTTATGCCTTTTGGGCTTAAGAATGCAGGAGCTATGTATCAATGTGCAATGACGACTATTTTCCATGATTTTGTACATACTCCCATGGAAGATTATGTCGATGATATTATAGCTAAATTACTAACAAGGGGAGATCATTTGAAAGTTCTAGACAAGATATTCCAGAGGCTAGAAAATTACAACGTTAGACTAAATCCAAAGAAATGTGTCTTTGGAGTGAAATTAGGGAACCTTCTAGGATATATCATTTCTAGAAGAGGCATTGAAGTAGATCTAGAGAAGGTAAAATTTATTGTAGAAATACCTCCTCTAGTCAGCATTGGTCAACTAGGAACACTACAGGGAAGATTACAATCTATCAGGTGCTTCATTTTACAACTAGCAGACAAAATACACCCATTCCAACATTTTATCAAAAAGGGGGTACCATTTTTATGGACCCCTAAATGTTAGGAAGCTTTCCAATAGATCAAGGATTATTTGCTCACTCCACCTATCTTAAAGCCACATACATATGGAAAACCATTGATACTATACATTTCAGCAACTCAGTCAGTATTAGGAGCTCTTCTCGCACAAAATGATGATCAAGGTCATGAAAGAGCAATGTACTACATCAGTCGTACATTGGTGGGATATGAATTAAACTACATTAACATAGAATGTGCATGTCTTGTGGTAGTCCTTGCTACTCAAAAATTCAGCACTATTTGCTAAACCACCAAACCATGTTGGTCACAAAGATTGATCATCTTAAATATCTCCTAAGTAAAGCAACATTAACAGACCGATTGGCTAAATGGGTTATGATACTTAGTGAATATGACATCCAATATGTGGAGAGGAAAGCTATAAAATGACAAGTAATTGCATATCAGTTAGTGGATGCACCCATGAAGCTAAACCATCCTTTAGTGGCAGATTTTTGTGATGAGTTTATCTTCAAAGCTGACACTAGAACCAAATGGAAATTATACTTTGATGGGTCACATAATAATCATGGTTCAAGAGCAAGCATACTATTTGTTACACCTCAAGGTGATACTATTCCCAGATAATTAAGAATTGCGTTCCCTTGCACCAACAAAATAGCAGAGTATGAATCCTTAGTGATAGGACTAATAATGGTAGCCCAATGGAAAATCAAGAGTCTACATGTTTATGGGGATCCTCATCTAGTATTCTGGCAAGTAAATGATGATTATGAAACTAAAGATGAGAAACTTTCCCTCTACAAACACATGGCCAATAGTTTCAAGCAATAATTTGATGAAATTACCTTTAAACAAATGCCACGTATTCAAAATAGGGCAGTAGATGCTATGGAAACCGTGGGTTCCTTATTGGATATTCTGAGCAACGTGCCTAAGTTTAAGTTTTTGGTCGAACAACTATTGGTCCCTACCTATGATGTCCTCGATTCTGCGATGGTGTGTATGATTTTTGGTCCTACTTCCCCTTGGTACAAGGATGTATTCGACTATCTAAATTTAGAAATCTTACCTCTAGACCTGTCAAACAACCAATGTAGAACCTTTATATGTAAGTTAGCAAAATACACCATCATCAAAGATACCCTATATAGACGTACCTTAGATAACACCCTAATGAGATGTCTTGATTTTGAAGAAGCACAAGAAACCTTACGAGCGCTACACGAGGGCATATGTGGATCCCATTCTAGTGGTCCTAATTTAGCCCATAATATTATGAGATTAGGTTATTATTTTGCTACAATGGAAAAGGACTCATATATCTTTGTAAAGAAATGTCGACAGTGTTAGATACATGGATATTTGATATGAGCACCAACATAGCAGCTTCGTCTGATTACTTCACCATGTCCCTTTTCCCAATGGGGACTTGACCTCATAGGTAAGATACACCCTCCATCATCCAATGGCCATAAACTCATCATAACTGCCACTGAATACTTTACCAAATGGATTCAAGCTATTCCCATGACCTACATAACTGGCACATAGATATCCAAGTTTATCCTAAACTATATCATTTTTTGATATGGTGTACCCCAATCCATTATCATAGAAAATGGTTGTCCATTCAAAAACTAAGAAGTCCACCATCTATGTGAAGAATTCCATATCAAACATCATTTTTCCACTCCATATTACCCACAAGGTAATGGCCAAGCCGAGACATCTAATAAAACCATTGTCAGAATCCTTAAAAAGACTGTCAATGACACTGATCGTGACTGGCATCTACAACTTAATCCTTTCTTATGGGCTTACCGCACAAGCATCTGTACTCCCACTGGTGCCACTCCATACTCCCTAGTATTTGGATTTGAAGCTATCTTACCTATTGAGGTTGAAATTCCTTCCCTGAGGGTATCCTTGAAAGGTCATATTGACGATGAAAAATACCGTGTATCCAGATTACAAGAGTTAGAATTACTGGATGAATGAAGATAGAAAGCACTAGACCATTTACAAGCATATCAAAATAATCTTCGTCATAGCTATAATAGGAAATTTCTAAATCAACACTTTGACATTAGTGACCTGGTCTTAATGGAGAATCCCAAGAATCAAGCTGAACGAGAAAATCCAAGTAAGTTTGAACCTAATTGGTTAGGGCCCTATATTATCACAAAATCTTTTGGATAAGGAGCATACCAACTATCTACCCCTGAAGGAGAACCACTTTTGTCACCAATCAATAACCTTCATTTGAAGAGGTTCTATGCATAGCTTTTGAGAGTCTTTGTCTTAATCAGAAAAATACAAAAAAATGGTTACCTTGATGAAAACCTAGAAAACAAGAATCTTTGTAACACCAACAGAATTGGAAAATCAATAAAATAGTAAAGAGAAATAATTTTTCCAATAGTGAAAACCACTTCGGTGGTGCTATGGATATGTACCATGGTGAAAACCTGGCAAACAGGCACCATGAGTAGTCTACTTCGCTCCTTCGTCTACCATCATTCCAATCAGACTTTTCACTTTCACTCATAATAAATGGTTGTATTATCCATTGTTTGGAGTGATTGACATCAAGTCCACTTTGTCACACTCCCCACTCCATCTTATATGTCTTATTCCCGATTGGGGGAAAATCCTCGTTCTATGTCATGTGGACCTTGTACATAGCATCACACCATCAAAAAATGTCTTGAAAAAAAAAATCTCAAAAATATTGGAAAATGTCCTAAAAAATCCAAAAAACATAAGAAAAATCCCAAAAAGGCAAAAAATAAAATAAATCAAAAACATTTCAAAATTCCCAAAAACAGAGTTGGAGTTAGTCGTAGACATAGTCGAACTACATTGCCTCTGTGACTGGACGTAGGAAAGGCCATTAGTCGATGTGCCCCTGAGGCATTAGGTCTGTCTGTCTAGGTTTCTCACTTCTCACACACATTAAAATCATGACTCTTTGTACATGTCAAAGTCATTGGTCATGTCGAACTATGAGGTCTCTACGTGTACAACATAGGCAAGGCTAATCAATCGATGAGCCCCCAAGACCGTACTAGGTCAGTCCAATAGGGTTTATCACATCCACTATCACACATGTTGCATATCATCAAATTAAGTACATATTTTTAGTTAGTTATGTCAGTTAAAGTTTAGTTGAACTCCGAGGTCTCTACATGTACAACATAGGCAAGGCTAATCAATCGATGAGCCCCCGAGGCCACATTAGGTTAGTCCTTTAGGGTATATCATCTCAAGTCATACACTGTCAACACACACACACTTATAACAGTCAAGGAATCAAAACAAGTCATGCATCAACAAGGAAAACATCTCAAAACTATCATGAGGTCAAAATAAAACACACTATCAGAGTGATCAACTTATGTCTTAAGCAAGATATGTCTTTCTTGTCAACGAAAATCATCAAATTTTCATAGCCTCATTTAGCTTGTCACATCAACTTCATCAGGCTCCAACGTCTTATACAACACGTGTCTTTCTGAAGCTAGGCTTTGTCATGCCTTACACAGATAGTCACCAAGTCGAAACTAGACTCAACATCTTATGCCGTATGTGCCATCCCTCACATCGAGCTATGTCAAACATCAAACAATTACACACGATCAAGTTTTGGAAAATACTTTTATTTGGCTTTTTGACTTTATATCTTACTTTGTCTTATCTTTTTTTGTCGATTTGCGCATAAGTCCGGTTAATAGCTTTCTCAAGGATGTCTCAAGACTCTTTTTCTTTGACTGTTGTCTGTCAACTTTCTTTTAAACTTTGGATTTTGAGTCATGTTACTAGTTTCCTCAAAGATGTCCCATGAAGGATTTAGAGGAGCAATGACATCTCATGACCCATCTTTTGTTTGTTTTCTATTTGTGGTTTGTCTAGACAAAACGACTGGGGCAATTTTTCCCTTAGTATGAGTTAAGACACTCCTTGTCTACGACTATCTATTTTTCACAAGTAGATGACTTTGTACACTATGGTCTATCTCATATCATGGTGTGTACTATCCATTTGTATCAGTCCCACTCAATGATGATAAAATGAAAAGCTTAGTATATATATGGAAAAATATCAAAGATCATATGTACTTCAAACAGCCTTCTTTGTTTTGTACTAAGATTTTGAATTATCCGCACTAACATTTCTTCTAGTCTGTATCTTCATCATCCTTATCTATTTTCCCCTAGTCTTTTGTCCTTCATATTCCAGTCCTCTCATTGATTTCGAGAGCACACTCATCTTCTTTGAACCTACCTATCCTCTCGAGGGGGCATACCAATACCTCCTCGTCCTCCTTTCTCACCCTATTTTCACTGGGGCATATCTTTTTTTCAATTTCTTTGACACAACGCCATAAACAACATTGTATCAAAGAGGGACAAACTGTAGACACTGAATATTGGTATAGGCCTACAAATACCACTTTTGACATAATTTTCTAATGTCCATGGTCACGATTAAATAATTTTAATTATTTAGTTACTTACTAAACGCGTCTTTCTTCTATTAATTAAATAACCCTTTAATTATTTGATTAATTCTTTGTGACCCTTATTCAACTCTGATTAATTAAATAAATCATATTTATTTAATTACATCACTAATTAATTAATTCCCTTTCTGAATTAAATAATTTATTATTTAATTTACCTCTTATCATATTTTCAATTATAATTAAATATTCATTTCAAATTATTTAATTATTCAATTAACCTTTTCAATCAATTAAATAAATTATTATTTATTTAATTAAATCATTTCAATTTCGAATGTTGAATTAAATTAACATTTAATTCATAATGAATTGTTTATGTCACATTCTTCTATCATCCAATTATCTAATTATTCACTCACCATATGACTCGAGATCTATTTAAATCTACCAGTTATCTCCGGATTCAGTATCTGATCGTCTCTACGAGGAGACTCTCCATCACAACCAGTCAGTTAACTAGTTCTAACTCATATGCATGAATATAATTATTAATTAAATATTTTTATTTAATTAATTAATTCATGTGTGCATTCGAACAGATTATTCTTCGAGTTCTAACTTTATATTTTTCATTCAAAGTCTAATTCTTCTATTTCTGAAGACAAGGTTTACCACTGAAGATTAAATCATTTATTTAATCTTGAACTCATGTTCTTTCTATTTTCGAACAGTCTTAACACCAGATTAAATAATTATTCTAATTTAATATTTATCCTATAGAATTTCCCAACTCGCGTTCTAACTAGCACATGATCTCACATCACATGGAATTCATCAATCTCGATCATTGATCTCTGTTTCGAATCTGAGCCGATTGTTCAAAAACCCAATTTCTATTAATTGACTTGTCATTGTCATTATTCCTCCTCCCAAAATCTATATACTTTTGATAAGAACTTATAATCTTTGATATTTTTCTTAGATAATACATCTAGGCTATGATTGCATACATACAGAAAATCTGAGGGCAAGAATACCGATACAACAAAATGGAGAAGTACAATCAAGATATTTCGAAGAGGTGGACTAATATTCAGTGAGATTGTTTCATTATTGGTTTTACTGTTTTAGTTCATTTATCTCATTCTTAGTTGTTTGATTTAGATTTATGCTTGTTAGATTAGATTTAACCATCTTTTTGTGTAGAAATCCATTTTATCTACGTCACAGCAACTGCTCCTAGTTATTACTTAGGCTATGTGAAGTAATTTCATCATTGCTTATGTTGACTTTAGAAACAACTATATTGTAGTTGAAATTTTGTCATCTATTAGCATATAGTTATTAGTTATAGAATGTGAAGTAATGATTTAAGTTTTAAAGATGTAAAATGCAATGTAATCAATGATATGAATATAACTACACAAATCTATTAAGTACAATTCATTAGTTAAACTCTTTATTCTATTACCTCTATGTAGGTTTTTCTAACTCCACTGGCACTATGAGGTGTTCCCATGAAACCTCCAATATTATCCTATTCAACATCCAAAATTATATATTAGAATACCATTCATATAACAATGCTATTAAAATATAATAAATTTATAATTGTTTACTAGTTACATACCTCAATGGTAGATGTAGTTGAGTAATAAGAAGGTGTAGGGCTGGTGTATCTAGTATCAACACTTTGACCCTAAAATTTTATTAAAATCATAAAACTAAATTAGTTAATCTTGCATTTCAAAATTAAAATTTAAGAAATTAAATTCAATGAACATGCTAACATTTACCTGAGTATCGATGCCAAAATTCTCATTCAAAATGAGAGCTTCCTTCGCCATCTCCATAGCTTCAGACATATCTTGCATAGTAGCCTCCTGAATTTTGGTGGTGTCATATGAACAAGTTGCCCCACAAGCCTTACATTAATGGGGTGGAAGTCCATGACTCAAAGACTCCCCTTGATGGCACTTTAGTATAGGGCTGGTATGTTGGATTACACTCTGAGTCAAAGAGGTGATAGCCTACAAAGTTTCTACCTTGGCACTCTCCTTCGTGATGGAAGGGATAACAATGTGATCATGATTTGACCTAGCGATATCTCATCTCACTTGTCACCTAGAATCCTCTTGTGCACCGGGTCTATCTTGAGCCAACCCCCACCTCTCTCCTGGAAATCCCTCATCAAAATAATTTAGGATTTTGTTCACGATGAACTCACAGTATAGTTTCCTTAGGAAATATTGTGGGACTTCACAATTGTTGCATGGTGGGTAATAAAAAACCATGTACCACATATCCCAAAAAATGTTCTTGATCCCTTGGTGGTGGCACCAATGGATAGGAAACCTCTTCGCATTGAGGTCAAGATTTTGATTTGTGCATCGGTCGGTGAATAATGAGCACAAATCTAATTTTGGAATTTTTTGATCTTTTACATCTTTATATGATAATCTATCTTGGTAAAAATTCCTAGCCACCTACCTCCTATCTTGCCAACCACTTAATTGATTGTTGATTGCATCTACATGTTTTATCAATTCTTTAAGTGAATCTGCAAGTGTTCTTCTCTCCATGGTTGAACCTGCTAGATTTTTCAACCTCATGATTAACTCCTCAATTTGTTTTGTATTGTTTTCAATTACCCCCATTAAATTTTGTTGAGTGCTAGGAGGATGTTGAGGGATTGGTGGAGGAGATTGTTTTTGTTGTTGTTGAACTTGAGGATTCTATTCATGTTGTTGTTGCTTTGGTTGTTGAGGATTTTTAGGAGGGTTTTGAAGAGGGTTTATAGGATCATTAAGATTTCCTACAAATTCAACAAATGAACATAAAAAAAACCCTAAAACTAACAAATTCACACCAAAAAACAAAAAATCCTTACCTATTTGACCTCCCCGTCAATGTGGTGGAATCCTAGCGATAAAATAACAACAAATTGATGAAAAAATAAAATATTTTCTCCTCCCAAAATGGGAGCACACAAAAGAATGGTTTTTGGTCACGGGAAGTAGAAAAAATAGTTAACATACAAATGAACTCAATTTTTGTTTGTTACATTAGCTCATAACGCGAGTGCATTATTTCATGCTCAAGTTTTAACATGAGTGCAAAATAGGCTCAATGTGTTCGAGCCTTAGGCTCAACACACCAATCCATAATGCAAGCGTGTTATAATGCGCTTGCATTATATCCTATCAAAAAAAATTAAAAAATTTGGCCACAATTTGCCCCCCCATCATTTTGCACCTGCCCATTGGGAAGACATTTGGCATTCCCCTTTTTGAAAAAATGGAAGAAGTTGAGAAGGATTTTACCTTGAATGTTTGGAAGGAAGATCCCATGGGAATAAAATGAACAATCAATCAAACATGGCTACATGACAAGAGGGGCAGTGCTAACAAGGTACCCCAAATGTTATAAAGAAGTGACTTTGTAGAATAAGTCAATGACCTAGTGACACTCCTGAGTAGAGTGACAAGCCTTCCCACTTCCTCACTCTTTCAGGAATGGATGTTATATTTTATAGAAGATATTTTTAGAGGAGAGGCCAAGTTTCATTGGGCCAAGACTATTAGTGAGAAATTACGCAATCAAATGGTGGCAGTAAAGAAAAATTCAGAGTTATACATGACCTCTTATATGGTATACCTTTTGGTAGTAAAGTTTCCTTATAAAGGATTAGACTGTGTTGGCATCCTGGGGACAAAGAAGGGGAAAAATAGGGTGTAGGATTGTTACTCACAACTCCAATACAAGAGTTTCAAGAAAGATTATAGGAGGGTAAATGATGCTTTCATCGACCACATCATTCAGATCCTGATAAGAGATCATCACAAAATAATTTCACGATCATCACAAAATAATTTCACATAGTGCCAAAGCGGTAGTGAAGGGCTCTGGGAATTGGTTCATCCAATTCCCTAAGTTCATGTATATCAAGGATAAAGGATTCTTTGGGTTCATGTATTGGCTGCCCCAATACCCCAATGATAGAATCATATTATTGGAGCTTACTCGGTAGTTATAGACTGCTCACACTCTATTACACTATAAGCATCTTGTTGGGGTCCCATACCCCATTACCTTTAGATAAGGGATGTATTCCTATCTTGCTACCCCATGCACACAGAACTTAGAAAAGAAGCTAGCAGAATATAACCTGGAGCTACACACAAAGAGGGGAGTTCTACATCCCCTAGGAAAAATGAAGAAACAAGTCAAGAGGTAGTATGCCCATAGACCACACATTGAATATTTTTGTGCTAACTGTGATCATGACTGTGAGGTCTGAAAGTGGCACTATATGAGAATGACTATCGAGTTTGTGAAGTCCATCAATCTGTACTCGGTCCCCGATCAAATTTTTGAAGATGATAGTGTCGTCGATGAAAGGTATAATGCTCTGATCAATATCCCATTACCATTTATTGAGTGGGTTGAGCCGAAGGTTATAGACCTAAATATTATCACTTGCCCAATAGAGCAAAGGACAAATAAGTGACTAGATGATCATGTAGCCCAACTACACAAGAAAGGCACATAGTTGACCTATGGGCAGCTTAAAGATGAAATGGAAAGTGAAACAAATAGTGGCACAACTACAGGCTCTTCAGGTGAGGCTCCTAATTCTTCGCCCGTTACAAGATCCAAGAAATGAAAAGACACATCTGAGTAGCAACCAAAGAACAAAGTGTGCACCAAGAAGGCCACTGAAGGACAAAAGCCACCAAAGAAGAAAAATATGATGGGAACCTTTGTTATCAATATTCTTGTTGTTGTTAGAGGGTGTTGCCCTTGGTCTCCTTGACATGGGCTAGTGTGGTGCTCGGGCTTCGTGACATAATTTAACTACCTCTTATAGATCTTAGATCTATATTTAAATCCAACGGTTGTATGGAGCATTAACAGGTCAATCTTTTGGTGCAACGACAATCGTATTTGCAATAATTGGTATCAAAGTCGAGGTCACAGGTTCGAACCCCTCACTTGTGTTGGCGGGGGGATTGTTGCAAGGTGTCACCCTTGGTCTCCTTGGTTTGGGCCAATGTAGCACTCAAGCTTCCTGACATGGCTTAACCGCCTCCTGTGGATCTTGGATCTTGTATAAATTTGGTTGTATCAGGCATTAACATGTTGATCTTTTGGTGCAATGACAACCATCTTTGCAACAGTTGTATCATGGTGTATAAAATGTGCAAGTGTAAAATAATACAACACAATCAATGAAACATTATATTAGAGAATTCAAATAACAATCTAATAAAATTGAAAGAACAAATAAACTCTCTAAAGTCATCCCATTTTCCTCTATCTCCAGCATTTTTTAAGTCATTATTTCTCTCAAATTGTGTGTATGCACATGGCTTGTCAAATGACAACCTGAAGAATGAGATGTTGAAAATTCAATAAACCTTTTATACATGATTGATTGCTAAAATGATATGTTGTAGATGATTGTGCAAAGACTGTGATAATGCTATGATATTGATAATGGAAATTCTATGACGCAACTATATAAATTAGGATACAAATAATGCTAAAGCCATGATTCAAACTAAGTGATTCTAAGTGCAAATGCTAAAGTGCTAATGCTAATATGCTAAGATAACAATGCTAATGATTTTTTTGTAGAATGCACGTATGCTCAATTTTCTATATGAAATGTTGTAAATGAGGTTGTATTTATAGACTTCTCTAAGGTGTCAGCCTATGTGGCAGGATTCAATGGTCTGGATTTGATCTAGAGAGATGGACAATTGAATGTGAAGAGATTATAGAGAATCAAGGAGAGTGTTCCCTTTAATAGAACAAACTGCCAAGTGTAGAGGAGAAATCCAAGTGTCTCAAAATTGGTTAGGATTTGTTGAGATAAATGGCAATTAAATATTAAGAATATTTAATTTCATGAGAAACACAATGAGGTGGAAGATGAGAAGTGTGAAAAAATTCAAATATAAAATTTTAATTTAATGAAAGGGAGTTAATTAAATAAAACTAACTAATTAAAGTTTGTTTATTTAATTAAAACATGAAGAAAATGAATTTAGATAAGAAAAATTTAAGAAAATGAACCATATAAATAAATTTGTCGGTTTATTTATAAGTAGAAGAATTAAAGGTTTATTAATTAAATAACTTGTATTTAATTAATTTATTCTAGACCAATTTTAGGTGTATACATTTTTCCCCTCTTTAAAGTGATGTGTTTGTGACACATTGCTTCAAAGAAGTTTTTTTTGATGGTGTTGAAAAAAAAAAATCGATATGCCTTAGATGCTAATTGTTCGAGTGATGATGTATGCCCCCTTGGGATATAAATTGGGGAATTTTTGAATTTTTAGGATTTTTCTGAATTTTTGAAATTTTGAAGATTTTATGATGATTTCCAAATTTTATGATGTTGAGATGATTTATCTCTCGACAAGGAAGAATGATCCTACCGAGTTGATTAAATAAGTAATTGATGGCTTTGAAAAATAAAATAAATCCCACTCAAATCCCACTTAATAACCCCTTTAAAAGGTAAAAAGATGTGCAAAGGAGCTCGTTTGAGTTCATTTGCATTTTAGAGATTGAGTTGATTGGAGTAATTGAGAAAAATGGTGATTCCATTCCAAACCCACCGATTCGAGCGAGTTCGAGACCACAACTGCTTGATCGCATATGGACCTCTGATATGTACCCTGAGGAACCACTTGTTGAATTTTAAAATTTGTTTTTCTTGCATTTTTTGATTTTGAATTTGGTTTTATGCATTTTAGTGCATTAGGAATCCGATATAGCGCATAGGGTGAGTTAGCACATTGAGTGATTGTTCTAGCACATTTAGCCATTGAACGCATTTGTGTCATGAAATAGTGCATAGATGAAATATGTTAGTGCTTACATGGTTTTAGCACATTTAGGGAATAAAATGGCGCATATGGACTTTTAGCACATAGATAGATTGTTATGGCACATTGATAAAATTTTGTGGCGCATCCATTTTTTTAGTGCTTAGATGCACTCTTTCAGCACATTGACACCAGAGTCAAATTTTTTTGATTGATCTCCTTAATTTTGATGTTTGATTATCATGTTAGTTGATGGTTTCGATAATGTTTGATGATGTTGATTAATTGATCTCACAATAGGTAAGAATCAATGATAGGATAGATGACGATTAACCTCATGATAGGTGAGGGTTAATGATAGATGCTCATTGATATTTGATCAAAATCTCATTAGAGCCGATTAGGTTGATTCATAGGTTGATTAATAAGATGTTTATTTGTGATATGTTGTGATTATAAGAGGATTTTAGGATTCTTCAGTCTCGGGAGCACTTCCCAAAGACCTGGGATATGATTCTACAGTTGGTGCAAGCTGAGTTAGATATCATTGTGCAATGTGGGTTGACCTCTTTGATCTATATGCCCCAGTATAGGATTAATAGGGGAATTTTGACCACTTTAGTTGAGAGGTGGAATAGTGACCACAACAACTTTCATTTAGCCACTAGTGAGATGACAGTTACACCAGAGGATGTATATTCTATCTTGGGGATTCTTGTTGTTGGTGAACTGGTGGTTTATCACCACATGGAGTAGGGAGGTATTGATGCACTGCAGAGGATTTTCCATGATGACAAGATTAGCGAATATGATATCCCATGGTGGGAGATGGTTGCATTATATCGGCCATTGCCTAGTGTGTTCTAGCTAGATTCATTGGAGGTTTTTTATGTCCTGACTGTAGGTTGAAGGAACTATTAGTTGGATGGGGCTAGATATTGGAGAGCATGATTACACACAGGATCATATATGCTTGGGGATCTTCCATGTTGGCTCACTTATATCACGATCTTCATCAGGTGGTATACCTTGGAGCTGCTAGTCTATTGGTTGGGGTTATACTACTATAGATTTGGGCGTGGGAGCATATAGTTGTCACTCGGGTGGTGGAAGATAGAGATCATCCTATTGGGAGGCCCTATGTCTTCGAATACACATGTCTAGTTATCCAGCACAGGCTCAGAAAATTAGAGTATTGGTGGCATGTGTTGGATGATCTAGAGATAGTCACATGGTGGCCAAACTTGGATTGCGAGCAGTTGCTAGAGGATGACATTGAGTTTTCGTATGTGTTCTCTTCTAGATACTTGATTGGTCAGACACCATATGTGATTGAGAGATTCCTAGTTACGAGGGTGCTTCGACAGTATGGCAGAGCTTAGGTTATTCCCCAGGGAGTTTCCTTGTATTTTCAATGATGACAAGATATTCCAAAGTGGGGATCCTCCCTATCATATGATTCTGCCTGGAAGGTGTATTTTGGGTTATAGTCACAGATATGGGATTGCCATCCCAATATCATAGATGCATTGATGGTGGATGATTATGTGCAGTATTTATTTACTCATCCTTTCCTGAGCATATCTAGCCTTGAGGAGCTAGTACCAACATTGGATGATTATGATAGGGCACCACCACATGTAGCTAGATAGAGGAGAGATGGGTTATATGGGGATGGGGAGGAGGGAGATGATGGTTATGGAGGGGATGGAGGTGGTGGAGATGGGGGTGATGGAGGTGATGGATGTGGGGGTGATGGAGGTGATGGAGGTGGTGGTCCAATATTTGATGTTAGAGTGGCTTAGAGGAGGAGATCCATGGTGTCTACACAATTGCACCATATTCAAATTCATTTTCCCTCCAATCAGTAGTAGGCTCAGATAGGGATAGTTGGCACAGGCCTAGGAATAGATACAAGCACATGCATAGGCTTAGGCTTAGGCACAGGCACATATTGCCTCTTTGACAGTAGAGAGATACCCTAAGATAGTGATGTGAGAAGGCAGAGACCTTAGTAGAGAGATTACATAGAGTAGTTGAGGGGACCACCACATGGGACATGTTGAGGGAGTTTTGACATTCATCCAGAGAGGTTGAGTATTACAGGTTACCATATTATGAGGTAGTACTTGCAGAGCAGTGTGCCAGTTATGCATAGTCTATGAGTGCTAGATCAGGTCGGAGCCACTCATAGATGACCATAAGAGGTGTTACTGGGCCACCTCCCAGAGACCCATCAGGCAGGGATCCAGGTGTAGGTCCATTAGGGGATGCAATAGGAGGGTCAGAGAGGCTATCAATGTCTAGGGGATCACCACGTAACTCTCATATTCTGATTTGATATATTGACACTTGATGATGTATACATTTATTCAGTTAGAGACATGATGATTATTTTTCCATTTTGATGATGTACCTCTCCACTTTTTATTATATTATTGTACACTTGACATTTATTTTGAGATTATATATGAGATGCAGTGGATACTTATTGATCTATATATTGTTTATATGATTTTATGATGGATGTCTATGGTGGATGCATTTAATTTTGTTCTATATGCTATGTGATGTTTATATTATTATGTCATGGTTATACATGGATTATGATTCTATATGACTTTATGCATGATGTTTTTTCGCTATGTGGGATGGATTTTGTTGGTTGTTTTTTATGTTAACCAGGTTTGTCTCCTATTCTACCTATGGAATTGCCAAATTTCCAATCAAGGGCAGCTCAGAGGACTTGGACCAACTGACAAGGATTTTAATATTCAATAACCTCCTACACTTCAGGCTCTGCAAGACCTAGGAGGGTGGTCCCTATAGCATATTTATGATCTATGCACCAAACTCATAAACATGTTAATAAAAGTTTCACAGATAATCTCACTTAATGGCTCAACAAAATGAGGCAAGACTGAAATGAATCGGCTATTCATCAGTAATGTCAACCACTTGGAGAATGAGGTAGTTATAACATCATTTTGTAACTTATGATAGTCATTTTAATTGCAAGTTGGCGGCAAGCCCTAAGTGAAGACATACAAAAGCACAATTTCATAAACTTATACAATTTAGATCAGTGCCATATACCATTAGGGAGTCAAGTTTACAATCATTCAGAAAGTGACAACAGATTTAAACACATAACATATATGATCCTTGGCAATATTGCATTACACTATTGTCAATCCCTATCCCAGCCCAATACTTCTTACCAAATCCTTTTACAAACATACCCATCTATGATTCCATCTAAGCATTTAATTAATTCTTTGAATTAAAGCTAAAACAAAAACATACTCATCACAACAATGAGATGAACATCATAATCCTTGATTATTTTATTCAAAATTATGATATGTTTGTATACAGGAGAGACAAGAGCTCAAGATTTATCATCATAACTCAAATGCTAGTACTGTTATAAACCTTGGAATTTCATAAACATAAAACCCATTACAAGTGTACCCCAAACCTAAATTTCCTTTACATTCAAAATGAAATTCATACAATGCCTTCTGCAACTAGACCTAGAATCAACCTTCAAAAACATCTGGCTTGCCAACCCATACTTTTGGCCTTGAAATCCTTCTTATAGAAATGAAGGAGCAAACAAGCATCGGCCTAGAAGTTACACATGTCATAAATTGATAGGACCACTATGAGCCCCTTCAAAACCATGATGAAAATACCAAGTCCCAGAGCATCCTCGCTTTGATTCTGTCCATGACTCAATAGCTACCCTTAATTGGAAATTTGGCAATTCCATAGGTAGAATAGGAGACAAACCTGGTTTACATAAAAAATAAACAACAAAATGGCGACTCTACTGGGGAACTAGCTAGAAATATTTCTTGTCAGTGGGTCAGTTATCCATTTTGCATAGAGTCCATTATAGTATTTCTAAGATTTGATGGTTGAGTCCTTAGCATTGTATTTCTTTTATCCAGATCAAGTTTGTTAACCCAAGAATTGCATATACCTCGTACAAAGTGTCTTGTGCATTGTTAGTATGATAAGTCATAAGATCTTTTAAAAGTATTGTTATGTGTTTTGAATAGTGAATATTCCCAAGATAATTGGGTGGTGACTCTGACAGTCTTTGCACCAGTGTGCACTTTACTTGAAGTTTTATATAAGTTGAAAGATCTTTGGACACACATACAGGAATGAAAAATACTAGGTCATTCATGAAGAATCATCCGAAATCCAGATTGGAAGGTGAACTTCCTAAAACAAAAAAGAAAGATTGGATAAAGAAGAAATCAGAGAATAGCAATGCTACTCCCACATCCCAGAATCCTGTACTTCAAGGTACAAGTAAGCCACTACATCCTATCCCTGAAACTTTTGAACATGTATCTAGACATTCTGAATCAAATAGTTGTGTATTTTTAGATGCATTGTTTAATACACTAGTCCAAGAGGATGGAACATGTCATAATAAAGGGCCTGTTAGTGTCCAATATACTGAGAGAAGAAGTAGGAGTAGAAGTCAAAGCCATCATAGAGAATGCACCAGTGATGTGCCTCCTCCTCCCACTAAAGATGATGGGACACCTTTATTATTATTTGGTCAGGAAGACACCAATCTGACAGATTTGAGTGAGACATCAAGTTCTGACCTAACTTTGCTTGATCCTGAAAATGTTTTTGGGGATATTAATTCTTTAAGAAGAGAAATCAAAAGGCAAGCTGAGCTTAGAATCAGGAAAGATAAAGAAAAGGAAACATAATTGGTGAATACCATTATTGAAAGGGATAGATTAATGAGGCAATTGGCAACAATGAAACTCCTGAACCAAAGTGGACCAGACTTAGAAGAAGAAGGTCCTGTTGTACAACAAATTGTTAATAAAGGAGTTAAGCCAGTGTCTAAAGAGGGTTTTGAAGATCAACCAAAACCTACAGACCCACTACCCTTGAATCCTGTTAAGTCACAAATAGGTAATTCAAATCTTAAACCTATTGTGGACAAAGGAAAATAGAAGGCTGAAGGAATCAAAATAACTAAAAGGGTAGTTTCTCAACAGCCTAAAAAAGATCCCCTCCCATATGTATCATCACACATAGAAACTGCCTTAGAAAAGGTTAGAAGGGAAGGGGAAGCCTTGGCAGAAGAATTAGAGAGAACTGAAATCGAGGCTACAAATGCAGAGAAAAGAAGGAAAATAAGTTTCCTAAAAATGACACATCTAGATGAGCCTACACAAGCCACAACTTCATCAGGTCATCAAGAGATTTTGAAAATTGATCCTAAACCTAGTCAAGTGAATATCACAAGTAGTTTTGGCCCCAAGGGTTCAAGCCACCAAGCTGATTAATTGACACCAAGATGGTTCTCAAATATAGAAATTTGATGGATCATTACAAAGGAGGCCTATACAATTGGAAAGATATAGACAATTGTTCTTTGATGGTATTCTAGGGTGTCCAAACCCTATTCTTGATGAGTTAAGGGGAAAGATGAACAAATTCGCTGGGAATAATGCCTTTTCTACTAAAGAACATTTGAAAGGTTTCATGGATATGTTAAATGATTATGAGGTAGAACATGAAGATGTTGTTATGAAATTATTTGTCCAATCCTTGATAGAAGATGCAAGGGATTGGTACAGGGGTCTACCAAATGCTAGTATTGGTTCATGGGAGGAGTTTGAAAAATGTTTTAAAAAACAGTATGGTGATAAAACTAATACTAGTTTTATGTTGAATGAGTTCAATACTATAGAAAGGTTGGCTAATGAGCCTACAACAAAATTTAACCTTAGATTCCAAAAGGCCATGTACAAATTGTTTCAAGTGATGAGGCTTGATGAAATTTTTTGTTTGACTACTTATTTCAATGCTTTTGATGCTAAAATGGCATATCTTCTCCGAGATAAGGATCCACGAACCATGAGGGATGCTTTTAGAGTAGCTATTAATATTGAAAGTAATAGAAGAGCCTTTGGTAAATGTGGTAGGAGGGAAGAGCCTACTCTTTTGAAGAATCCTAGAGATAGAATTGAGAAAGCCTCCACTACATGCATTAAAGATGATGACAAATGGGATAAAGTCCTTAGTACTCTAAAGGATATCAAATATACTATTGTAAAGTGGGAAAAGGGTCTTGGAGGTGACAAGCAATAGTACAATAAAAATGAAAAACCTCCTAGATTGCAGAATTATCCTTACAATACAAATTGGAAGGATGGAAAACCAATATTACCTGTTCAAAAGCCTAAGACTGATCAACAGATACCAGATCCTTTGCATAAGCATTCTATAAATCTGGCACAAGCTAGACCATGGTGTGTGGTATGTGAACATCCTCATGATCAAAATTCTTGTGGTGTTGCCCAGCTGCTTACTGCAGAAGCAAAGGAAGAGAATGTTCAACAACATACTCCTGATTTCGAGCAAAATGATGTAGATTGTTGCATGGCTCGGTCATATATTGATGAGATTGAGTTCTCCTTTGATGAGGAATTGCAAGAGCTTGATCTGAATTGTTAATGACAGAAAAGTGAATTATACCATCAGCAGGTTTTTCCTGATGAGGAAGATGAGTTTAATCACCATGCTTGCAATATGGAACAGGCTGAGGACCAATTATCCTTACGGAGACCATCAGAAGAAGAAATTGCCTGGTTAACTAAAGAGATGGCTGCTTAGATGAGAAGTACATTATAGTTGAGGAATAGGACTGTGGGTGGTGAACAAGGCAAGCTTTCTAGTCTTTTCATTAAGGAACAAAAATATAAAAGCAAGGATATCAAAGAAGATATTAAAAATGAAGTTGTCAAAATCAAGGATGTTAAAACTAACAAGATATGGGCCAAGAAAACTGAGATTCAAAGGCCTAGTGAAAATACTAATCCTCTATTGGTAAAAACTAAAGTGATTGCCAAGTTTGTTGAAGTAATTCTAGGGGGAAAGCAAAAGAAACCTGAAGGAAAACAACAAAGGGAAAATAATGAGACTAATGATGGTATAATTCCTCATTTTCCCAAATATACACTTGTGGATATATTTCAAGTGTTATCTCAAGTCAAGGTTACTATACCATGGCTTGAGATGATGAGAATAGATGAGCATAGAGAAAGGACAATAGCCTTGATCACTGGAATCCCTAATGATAAATTGGAACAAGAGACTCATAAAGAACTGAAGGAGAAGGAAGAAATAGAAGTGAAGGAATTAGAGGGAATTGTAACTCAAATTCCCCAAGTATACTTAGGGAATTCTGTCAATATGTGTTTGGAGAATATCACACCCTTTTTCTTGAGTATTAATATCAATGGGAAAACTTTGAGAAATTGCTTGATAGATTCAGGGGCATCAAATAATGTTATGCCAGTAAAGATTATGGAAGCAATGGGCTTGACAGTTGATACTACTCAAGGAAAATTTTATGCATTGGATTCCAAAGAAGTGCCTATTATTGGGACTATCAAGGCTCTACCCTATGTGCTTACCCAATATCCTAATATAGCTCTGGCCATGACTGTTTTAGTTGCAGACATTCCCCCCCATTTTGGGATGTTGTTGTCAAGAAAATGGAGTGCCTCAATGGGAGGCAACATGCAATGTGATTTATCATTTCCTACTTTTTGCATTGATGGAAAAGATGTCAAGATTGAAAGAGAATCAAAGGTGCCTCATATGATTGAGCATAGCTTGACTGAGGATTTGACATGTTTCACTGACTATGGCATAAATGAGTTTAGGGTTGAGGAACCCCCTAGTAGTTGTGATAAGCTTGCTGCACCAATTGATACAAAAGTTAAAAGTCTGTCAGAATGTGATGATTTGTGGACTATGTTCTTTGATGGTGCAAATTCCAAGGAGGGATCTAGTGCAGGTGTGCTGCTGAGGTCACCAAGTGGTAAAACTTTTAAGTTCTCTTTTACCCTACTATTTCAATGCACTAACAACATAGTTGAATATGAAGCATTGTTGTTATGATTAAGATTGGCTCAAAAACATGGGATCAAGAAGCTCAAAGTGATTGGAGATTCGGAGCTTGTAATCTCCCAAATCAGATCCCTATATATGTCAAAAAAAAAAATATTGAAACAATATAGAAATGATGTATGGGATGAATTGGAAAGTTTTGATGCCATTGGGATAAAGTGGATGGAAAGAGGCCACAATAAGGTAGCAGATTTGTTAGCAAATATTGCATTAAGGCCGGATGATATGACTTATGCTGGAATTTCAAAGGTTGAAGTGCAGACTAGACCATCTATCCCTGATAATATTAAGAACTGGCAAGTTTTTGACAGTGATGATGATATACTGAGATTTTTGAATTGTGTGGATGAGTATGAAACTCAAGAAATAGATTTTGGAGCCTGTGTTGAAAACATTGAGGGTAAGGATACTATGTTTGGGAATGAAGTTATTCAGTTAAAAACTAACACAATTCCCAAGGGTTTAATTGTCCTTGAAAGAGTGTTTGATAACCAGGATAGGGCTAGGACTAATCGTCCTGCACCTCACCCTAATGACTTGGAAGAAGTGAACTTAGGGACTGATGCATCACCAAAGAAAGTATACATTGGAAAGAAGTTGTCACCAAAGGTGAGAAAGATGTCGATTGACTTGTTGAGAAAATTCAGACATGTATTTGCTTGGTCTTATGATGATCTTAAGGCTTATAGACAAGATTTTTTTCAACATGAGATTCCTTTGAGTAGTGATGCTAAACGTTTCAAGCAAAAGCAAAGACCTATTAACCCCATTTTGGCTCCAAAAATGCAAGAAGAACTCACTAAGTTGAGAGATGCAGGAGTCATCAAACCAATTAGACATTCATCTTGGGTATCTAATTTGGTACCTATGAGGAAGAAGAATGGAGACATTAGACTATGTGTGGATTTCAGAAATTTGAATGTGTCTTCACTAAAGGATAACTACCCATTGCCGAATATGGAAGCTATGTGCAAAGAGTAACAGGTCATGAATTAATGTCCATGATGGATTGATTTTCTGGCTATAACCAGGTCATGGTTAAATAATCTGAACAATTTAAGACAACTTTCACTACACCTTGGGGAACTTATGTATATGTAAGAATGCCTTTTGGCTTAACAAATGCAGGAGCTACTTTATAGAGAGCTATGGATGTGGCATTTTCAGATTTCATCAATTTGTTTCTGGTAATTTATCAGGATGATTTGACAGCATATTCCAAGAAAGAGGAAGATCATTGTGAACATCTTGAGAAGATATTTATCAGGGCATTGGAATATGGCATCTCCTTGAATCCCAAGAAATGTATTTTTGGAGTGAGGGAAGGAAAGTTGTTAGGACATATTGTTTCTAAGGATGGAGTCAGAATTGATCCAGAGAGGGTAGATGCAATATATAAGGTTTTGCAACCTTGGAATGTTAAGGGAATCCAGTCCTTTTTTGGGAAAATTAATTTCTTGAGAAGATTTGTTACAAACTTTGTTGAAATAGTTTGCCCTACTTCTAAGGTGCTTAAAAAAGGGGCCAAGGTCGAGTGGGAAGAAGCATCAACACAAGCTTTCCATGATATTAAGCAAGCTATTAAAGAAGCAACTGTGTTGAAAACCACTGATTTTTCCAAACCTTTGTAGATTTTCTCATTTTCCTCCTTCCACACCATTGCAGCTATGTTACTGCAAAAGAATGTTGAAGGTTTTGAGCAACCTATATCCTTTTTTAGTAAATCCTTGCAGGCAGCAGAACTCAAGTATGACATAAATGAAAAACAGGAATATGCGCTAGTAAAAGCAATCAAAGCTTTCAGGACCTATTTGATGGGAGCTACTATAATTGCCTATGTGCCCAGTGCTGCTGTAAAAGACATTTTTACACAACAAGAAGTGTCAAGAAGGAGGTGTAGATGGATTAACAGGATCCAAGAATTCAATATTGAAATTCAGATTACTAAGTTAGTGAGGGGATAGGGTTTGGCTAAGCTTATGACCCAAAGTAATCTGGAAGCTAATTAGATCAATTTTTTTGAAGAAGAAGAGAGATCACACATATGTGATATGGATCATTGTGACTGGTATAAGGATGTGATTTATTATATGCAAAAGATGAAATGTCCTGATGAGTTGAGTGAAAATGAGAAAAGGACATTGAAGTTACATGCAATCAAGTATGTTATCATAACAAGAGAACTCTAGTGGAGAAATGGAGAAGGTGTCATGCTAAAGTGTGTAGATCAAGATCGAGCTAAGAAACTTTTGAATGAAATGCATAGTGGAGTTTGTGGAGGGCATTATATGGCCAAAACTACTGCACACAAAATAATGAGAACTGGATTTTGGTGGCCAACGATTTTCAGGGACACACATCAGTTAGTGAAGAAATGTGATGCTTGTCAGTGTTTCTCTGGTAAGTTAAAATTTTATGGTAACTTACCTTTAAAACTAGTTGCAGTTCAATCTCCATTTCAGCAATGGGGTATTGATTTCATAGGGGAGATAGCTTGCAAATAAAGTGGGGGTCATTCATGGATATTGGTGGCCACTGATTACTTTACTAAGTGGGTGGGAGTGATTCCAACCAAGAAAGCAACTAGTAAGGTGGTAATTGACTTCTTGATGAATAATATAGTGACCATATTTGGATCTCCTAAAAGGATTGTATTAGATAATGCAATGTGTTTTAGATCTGAGGAATACATGGAATTTTGTGAAAAGTATGGCATCCAAATTTCTTATTCATCACCTTACCACCCACAAGGAAATGGACAAGCAAAATCAAGCAATAAAAGCTTGGTGAAGATTATAAAGAGGATCCTAGATCAAAGTAAGAAGGCATGGGATTCCAAACTTAAACTAGCAATCTGGGCAGACAGGGTGACTATGAAGAAAGCAATAGGATGTGCCCCATTTGACTTAGTATATGGGATAAATGCAAGGTTTCCCCAGAATAACTTCATGGAAATGTATAGATTTGTCGAGGTGTATGATAATGAGATAGAAGATGAGATGTAATTGAGAGTGGAAGTCCTTATAGAATTAGATGAAACCAGAAGGGATGCTCAAATAAGAAATTCCAAATTACAGTTGCAGGTGAAAAATTTGTATGACAAGAGAATAATTACAAGAGATTTCCAGAGTGGAGATATGGTCTTAATGTGGAATGCTAGGTTGGAAGACAAGGGGAAACATGGAAAATTTGATGCAATTTGGCTAGGACCATTTTTGATAAATGACAAGTGGGGGGAAAGTTCATACTTTCTCCAAGAAATGACCAGTGAAATTCTTGAAGTTGTACTTCAGTTGAGGTACTATTTTCCTTGAATAGTAGGTTTAGGTTTGTACATAGTTTTGCTTTTGGTTCTGGTTTGTGTGGGTTTGGTTTTTCTGGTTTTTTCCTTTTGGTTGTCTCTACAATTGGTCTACTCTACCTGATGTTCTCACTTCATTCCAGTGGAATGAACGTCCCCAACTGGAGCCACTGATGGAGCCTAAGTTTTGAGGTCCTTGGTCTTCCATGAATTTCCTGGTTTGCCTTGTTACTTGGAGGGTACCTGAGAAATGATTTATCCTTTACTTCCACGAGACCTTGTACTCTATTGTTGGGTTGGGTCTATTTCGTCGTTACTTTTTGGAGAGGGTTGTTTAAGAACAACTTATGTCCTATGTGATCATCTAGGCACGACCCCTTTTAATATAAAATGAAAATTTTCGGCTAATCTTTTATTCACCTAAGTCTAAACTGGTCTGTGTTTTATCTGTTAAAACAACCTTGTGTCATCGATTGTCATTGCCCTAGGCGGTGTCCCCTTCCCCCTAATTTTTCCTAAGTATTTTAATGTTTTGCAAGGGTATTTTATGGACCATTGATCTTCTTATGTTTGATCTTTACCATTGCCTGCCATCTCGTAATGATGCCACTGCTGGCTTTTAGGCAATCGCGATATCACTGGCGGACGCCATGTGTCTTAAGTTGTCGGTGTTGAAGGAAGTAAATAAAGCGATTAATTTATACATTGAAATTTTGGGCGTTATTTGGTAGGCTACTAAACCACATGAGATATGCACATACTTGAGATCAATGGCGGTGTCTTAATCTTGGTGAAAAAGATGCTTGATAGATATGCATCGGTGCTACCTCTCGTTCTGATCGTTGAGATCGTTGATGGTCGAGATCAATGGCTGCCCGCTATTGTGTGATCCTAAACTAAGAGAGGTTTAGTGATCATGATATCACGGGCGATTGCCACATGTACTTTTTGAAGCTTCATTTTATGGTGGGCCCTTGACAATGACAGGGAAGTGTTGTCAGCTTTTTTGAAGACAGCCATTCGATGGCCTGATAGAAAGAAGAGATCGACGGCTAGTTTTTAAACTTGCATCAAATGTAATTGAGGCCATTGGCATGGCACACAAGTGAGCTTTAATGGTGAATGAGACATCTACTCAGTTGTTTTCATCATTTCTAAGTATTTGGGTTCATAATTGCCTTGCCATAAAGACATTCAAGTGTTTGCGAAGTGATCCAGAGCCAGAGATAGAAGTTTTCAAAGCAGTTTCAGCACGGGTTTGCTTTTCTATGTGGTGCAAATTCTATAAGTTGATTTCTCTTACCATTATCTCTATTTGAACGTGATTCAAGAAGAGGGTTGCATTGTGTTGTTGGTGATTTTCTTGATTTATAGTTCTAGGGTTAGTGTTTCTTCTGGATTGTGAAAAATTTATAAGACTCTGCTGTAATTCCATTCTGGATAATTTTAGTTGGTCTGCGAATTTTTTTTTGAGAAAGCCCTAGTTGTTAAGATGGCACCACCAAAGCAGCATTCTGGCCATGTTGATTACATACAAAAAAATTTATATGATGATTTCTTGAACCAATTCCCATTATCAACAAACGACAGGAGGAAAGGTTTGGTCTTGATGAGTGGGACAACCCTTGGTGAGGGATTGAGGTGTAAGAAATACAATATTACAGACACCAGGATACCCATGACAAGTTTGGAAATGTTCAAAAGATGGTATGGGCAGCGTAATGTATCTCATCCTTTTTCTAACAGTTGGAGATATGATATGGGGAAGTTGGTGGTACCCAATGTATTCATGGATGTTGACCTAATTAGGGTAGTGGCTGCACGGTATGAACCTGTCACATGAATTGTCAGGGATAACGATGGTGACATTTTGTTGAACGTGAATGCAGATACAATCTGTTAGGTCATTGATTTGAGTGAGTATAGCTCATTTCTAGTTCGAATTGACTTTGAGGAGATGAAGCAGGAATATGCTAGATCTCAGCCTCTCTTTAGGTCAAGGTTGCTTCCTCCTCACCTAGCCAGGGTGGGTAGTTCAATGATTCACATTAGCCAAACTGATCAGGAGCCTTTCAAGCTAAGTTGTTTTACTGATCATTTCTTGGCGACATTCTATTCACTATGCCAAATCATTGGTTTCAACCCTAACACTATGATGCCTATCACTTTTATGTTCATGGGAGCTCAAATTCAGTACCCTAATTTTTCTATGATTTATGATTATGCATCATTCCTTGCCGAAAGGATACATGAGGGTTTGCTAAAGTTGCACAATGGAGATTTTGGTACTCCTTTCTTTTGGTATTCTTTGTTAATGCATATGTTCTTGCATGAGAATGCTAACTTCTTCTCGGAAAAGATGGAGCTAAGGTGAAATGTAAATGGAGAGAGGTTACCAGTACAGGCTTGGAGTGCGGACATGTCTGGTAACAAAGGAGGTGCTAGTTTTGTGCAGTTTGATAACTGCTTTACCTCTAGGCTTAGTGCTAAATTGGTGGTTAATGTGCCAAGAATTTCAGAGGATTTGCATGATTTGCTCGAACCTAAAATGAGGAAACCTGACTTGAAGATATGTCACAATTGGGGTGACATTATTCTGTACCCTATGAGTACTATTTTGAGGGTTTATGGTTTCCAGGGAGCTCCTCATATTCTCCCTTATAATGTTCCATCTACAATGGGATTTGCAGAAGTGATGTGGCAGTTAGGCTGCATTCATGAAGAGAGTTTGATAGGAAGGGGAAAAGGGACTTTGTACCCTAATTATACAGTTGTTTCTGATTTTGTGTTCTCTTAAGGAGGATGGGTCCATTTTGACCGATATTTTGATGGATACCATTTGAAGAATGGATCCAAAAGACAACATAACCCTGTGGGATTTTTTTCCCTATTTAGGCAAAAGATTAAGGGTGGTAAATTCGTTCATGTTTTCAATTTCCCTGAGGATTTGATAAGAAATGAATTTGACTTGAACCAACAAGAATTAAATAAGGAGAAGTGGATTACATATGAGAAGATGCTAGCCATGGTTCATAAACTGGATCCAGAATATGATCCATTAATCGAGTTTACTCCATTTCATAAAAGAATTGATTTTCTAATGGGAAATTTTAAGGAGATCATGAACATTTTGAGAACCAAGAAGGCTAATTTAGAATTAGACCTTGGGATTTAGGAGTCAGAGGTGAGGCCTGAGGAAACAAGGCCAGTTTACCAGCCACCAGTGGATAGACCTCTATACAGGAGGAGGAAAAATCCTAGCAGTGATGAGGAGGTAGGAAATAAAAAGGGAAAATAAGTAATGAAAACACCATCACAGCCGAGTCATGGGATCAGAAAACTTGTTGGGATAAAGATTATAGATTTGGATTCACCACCAAATAGGGATCCTGTGGAGTTTCCCTCAAAGCCAAGCCCTAAGAGGCAAAGGATTCAAGAACCATAGGAGGTTCTAGTGGATGAAATTGTTGTGACTAACCAAGAGATGCATTTTGGTATCCCTTCTCCCCCTAGATCAGCACAATTGATGCTCATTGATATGGATATTAAGGGGCAGTATGTGCAAGATGCTAGGATGGAAGCCTGCAAGGCATTTATGGATGATGATGCCTTTGTGAAAACCCCTATATTCTTGCAACTGATTTGGAGAATGAAGCTAGAAGAATATCAAGATAAATGCAAGAGTAGAAGAGAGTCAAGACCTGATAGGTTAGACCAAGAAAATGATGATGAAGTGAAGGATGAATTGATGGAACAATTCAAAAGCATCACTCTTGATGAAGAAAGGAAACTAGTTACCCAAGCAGGTGTCTTACTCCTCCCTGAATGGGACATAGCTGATGCTATGGCTTTTAATGCTATTATGCAATCCAAACATCCTATATAGAATAGTGAAGAAGACTTCAAGGCAGCCCTGCAGGATTCTGCCTTTAGTGAAGAATATGAGACATTAGCCATATGGGCACTGGAACCTCAGGGCAGAAAGCCGAATGTAGCAGATATTAGCCCAAATCTAAGAGGCGGGATCATTATCAAAAGAGCTTTTGAAACCTCAGTAACAGAAGCTACAAGCTTGACACTGAATGTGGCCAAATTGGCCCAAAGAACAATAGAAAGGGAAGAGGCTGAAAGGAGGAGTCTGATGGAAAAGTATAATGCAACAAAGAAATGTTGAGCTATAGTCTGAAGTAGACAGGTTAAGGTATGGGTAGATAGGAGAATTTTCAAATGCTCCTATTGTCTGAGACATACCTACTACTTCGAGGTCATTATGCCCTACTGTCCCAATCATTTCTATCCCTGGGTCCCCAATTCAGACATCAGGTCCTAGTCATGTGCTAGAGCCAGTTCAAGAGGAGATGGAATACTCTGTGGATCCCACCAAAAGGTAGATGATGAGTAAGATCATGGAGTTGCAAGCCACCCTAAAGGCTAGTGAGAATGATGTCATGGCCAAACACAATGAGGTGGTGAACATCATGTTGAGGCATTTGAATGAAAAGGTTGATTCTAGGCTGCCATTTGTTTCATTCTTTATATTCTTTTTTTTTGAAAGGTTTGCAAAATATTAACAGACATCGAGATGTTGTTTTACCCCTGGTTGAGAAGTGGATCCCTTGTGCCACTGACTTGGACATTATGTTTAGGGCTTCTAAGTTTCATGCAAATAACAGGCCTCAATTATTAAAACCAACTCAAGGTTTTGTGAAAACATTGAAGGGATTACAGGCCCTACCTGATGACTTGGGTAAGAAAATTGGAGAATTAGTAAAAGGTTTTAATGATTGGAGTGATACCTTTTTGCCCGATATATTAGATTCACAAGGAAACATCAAAACATTGCAATAGTGGCAAGAAAGGATAGAAGAAGTTATCACTGCGCAAATCAAATTGATTTGTGATGACTCAGATCATGACTTGTTAGTAAGCAACATGGACAAAATAATTAATACTAGCATGTTTCTAGAGTCATTTGAAAGAGAAGCCAACCAGGTTGTGGTGAAATTCACACCTTATAATACAAAGGTGACAGAGGTGGTGAAATTTAATTGGCCCATGGATGAAGAGTATCAAATTTGGGTGGACAAATATTTGACTGAAGAGGAGTAAAATGGTATCTACTACCGAAGATTAACACCTCAGCAGTTAAGGTGTAACTAATTATGGTTGAGATTCCATGATGGCTTTTGATGCAGATTTTGAGATGTAACAAACACAGCAGCTATTGAGTCATGGACAAAATCAAAGGGAGGATGCTCTGGGACTTGGTATTTTCATCATTGTTTTGAAGGGGCTCATAGCGATCCTATCAATTTGTGACATGTGTAACTTCTGGCCCGATGGTTGTTTGCTCCTTCATTTCTATAAGAAGGATTTCAAGGCTAGAAGTATGGGTTGGCAAGCCAGATGTTTTTGAAGGTCGAGTCTAGGTCTAGTTGCAGAAGGCATTGTATGAATTTCATTTTGAATGTAAAGGCAATTTAGGTTTGGGGTTCACTTGTAATGGGTTTTATGTTTATGAAATTCCAAGGTTTATAACAGTACTAGCATTTGAGTTACGATGATAAATCTCAAGCTCTTGTCTCTCCTGTATACAAACATATCATAATTTTGAATAAAATTATCAAGGATTATGATGTTCATCTCATTGTTGTGATGAGTATGTTTCTATTTTGGCTTTAATTCAAAGAATTAATTAAATGCTTGGATGGAATCATAGATGGGTATGTTTGTAAAAGGATTTGGTAAGAAGTATTGGGCTGGGATAGGGATTGACAATAGTGTAATGCAATATTGCCAAGGATCATATATGTTATGTGTTTAAATCTATTGTTGCTTTCTGAATGATTGTAAACTTGACTCCCCAATGGTATATGGCACTGATCTAAATTGTATAAGTTTATGAAATCATGCTTCTATATGTCTTCACTTAGGGCTTGCTGCCAACTTGCAATTAAAATGACTATCATAAGTTACAAAATGATGTTATAACTACGTCATGCTCCAAGTGGTTGACATTACTGATGAATAGCCGATTCATTTCAGTCTTGCCTCATTCTGTTGAGCCATTAAGTGAGATTATCTGTGAAACTTTTATTAACATGTTTATGAGTTTGGTGCAGAGATCATAAATATGCTATAGGGACCACCCTCCTAGGTCTTGTAGAGCCTGAAGTGTAGGAGGTTATTGAATATTAAAATCCTTGTCAGTTGGTTTAGGTCCTCTAAGCTGCCCTTGATTGGAAATTTGGCAATTCCATAGGTACAATAGGAGACAAACCTGGTTTACATAAAAAACAACCAACATATTTGATTATGCAAATGCACTATTTTTTTAATGCCAATATATGATGAGTCTATGCTATATGGGATGAGTTTGATTATGCAAATGAGATGTAATTCACTTTATTTTTGTATGTTTTCAAATGCAAATATATGATCTAATGCACAAATAGATGATCAATGATTATTTTTTCTTAATGTATGCATGATATGATTATGTTTATGCAACTATATGTGAATGATCTTGTTTTTGTTAAAGTCAAATGTACTCAATCCATTAATGAGAGAGATAAAATCATTTTAAAAAAATTCTAGCCTTGGAAAAATTTATAATGGAGATGCAAAACTAATATGGATACAATCTATCTTAACCATACAAATCTAAATATGCAATGTTGTCATTTCGTAGGATGATTTGTTGTGGTTGGTATCATCATTGAGATTTTCATATGTTGAAGGTTCGTACAAACATCGATGGTATAATTAGACCATGATGAACCGAGTACAACTTCCATTGATTTTTTATATTGCAAGGTAATACAAGAATCTAGGCATAAGTGAACCGATATGACCTAAGTATTGCTTACGTAAAACAGACAAGAGTTAATCATTCTCCTATGTAAATCCGGAATGTCATCAATGATACTTTGTAGAGAATGTCCCACAACAAATTTGTACAGTAGTAATGATTAAATCGTAAACAATAGACAAATAAAAATCATACTCCTTCCTAGCTCCTCTAGTCCATGAAATCATTGAGTTTCTCAAGAGAAATGACAACAAAAATCAAGATACAATAGTTGAACATTCATGCCAAAGTGATAAAACCATGCTTCAAAAGAGTATCATCCATTTAGATTGGTTTTGACTGATCTGGTTGAGTTTTTGAAATTTGTGATCGATGTTCAATGTTGAGTTGTTATCGTGATTGTTTTGATCATTATGTTTGCTATGTTGTCATACTATTTGCTTTTCTATTTTTGTTAAGATCAAATAAAATTTCCCCCAATGAGTTTAGAATTTTTCCTCGAATGAGAAACCAACCATTTATTGTGAGTATGTACAATGATAACCAAGCTAGGATGAGACACAACCGTGATGCCTAGATATGTACATGAGGTTTGTAAGATGATCAAGCATAGTGATGGAAAAAAGTGGATGACTAACACATGTGATCATATATGGAAAAGATAATCTACCACAAATAGCACCTATTGCCAGGTTTTCACCGTTTGTTTTTATTGCCTTTTTTTAGATTTTTATGATTTTTTTGTTATCACCAAGATGTCTGTTTGCTAGGTTTTCATCAAGGTAACGATTTTTTTAATTTTTCCCTCTTTTTGTATTTTCTCTTTTTCTAATTTTTTTGTATTTTTCATTTTTTTTGTATTTTTTGTATTTTTCACATTTTCTATTTTTTTTTGGATTTTTCCACTTTTTTTGCTTTTTTTGGGGGGATTTTTTATTATTTTTGAACTATGCACTAGATGAGTTATGTGTAAAACCTCTTGAGATGAAGGATGTTGATGGGTTCTTCAAAAAGGTCCCCTTCAAGTGTAGACAACTGGTATCCTCCTGATTCATAGACTGATACAATGAAAAAAGGACCCAACCAATTTGGTTCAAATTTTCCTTTCTTTTCCCTATCTTGTTGATTGCGAGGATTCTCTTTCGAGACTAGGTCGCCAACTTTAAATGTTCTTGGTTTGACCTTGTGATTATATCTTCTTGAAATTCTTTGTTGATAGGATTTCAGGTGATCAACTACATGCTGACGGTGTTCATCCAATTGTTCCAACTCTTGTAGCCTAGATAATCGATAATCTTCCTCTAAAATGATTCCTTTTAATGACACCCAGAGTGAAGGTAACTCAACCTCAATTGGTAAAATGGATTTTGATCCATACACAAAATCATATGGTGTGGCTCCTGTAGGGGTGTAGATGCTAGTACGGTATGCCCACAAATCAGGGTTTAATTTAACATGCTAGTCACATCCAACATCATTGACTATTTTCTTTAATATATTCAAGATATTTTTGTTTGAGGCTTCTGCTTGGCCATTTCCTTGAGGGTAGTAAGGTGTGGAAAATCGATGTTGGATATGGAGTTTTTCACAAAGTTCTTGGACATCCTAGTTTTTGAAAGGTCTACCATTGTTAGTGACAATGGAGCTAGGGATTCCATACTGACAGATAATGTAATTTAGGATGAAGGAGGCAATTTTCTTACCTATGATGGTTTTTAAAGGGATGGCTTCAATCAACTTTGTGAAATTATCAGTGGTCGTGATGATGAATTTATGACCATTAAAAGAAGAAGGATGAATCTTACCTATAATATCAATTCTCCATTAATAGAAAGGCCAAGTTGTAGCTCTTGCGTTAGTGCATGTATAAGATTTGCATGGACTTGACATTTCTGGCACTTCTTGAAAAATTGAAAATATTTTTTCTCCATGTTTGGCCAGTAATAACCTAAGCATAGGAGTTTCTTAGCAAGAGTAAGACCACTTGAATGAGTGCCACAAATTACTTTATGAACCTCTTGAAAAGTGGTTTTAGATTCATTACAGTCAAGACATCGAGGAGAGTACCATCAAGACCTTGTCAATAAAGTGTATCAACTATCATCATGTGTCAAGCTACTTGACGGATAAAGTTTAGTTTTTGGTTTTAGGATAGATCAGGTTGTAGGGTATTATTTCTCAGATAGGTGTAGATCTTCCCATAAATAGAAGAATCAACCTCAACTAGATGGTACACAACTTGGGACTCAAGAATGTCATAGGTGGGGACAATTGTTCCACCATGAATTCATAAGGATTTCATTTTTCTAGTATGTGTAGAAGAGAAGCAATGGTTGCCATGGCATCTTTAGATTTGTTTTCTACCCTTGGAATTTTTTTGAATTTGATCTCAACGAAATATTTCTTAAATTAATCTACCATTATTTTGTATGACATCAACTTGTCATCTTTTGTCTAATAGTCATCATTAACTTGATTTATGACTAGTTGAGAATATCCATAGACTTGTAACTCTGTGATTTTCCATTCCACTACTACCTTGATACCAATGATTAGTGCTTAATACGCAATTGTGTTTTTAGTGCAAGGAGACATCAACCTGTAAGATTTTGGAATGGTGGGTCCCTGAGGAGTGACAAATAAGATTCCAACACCTGATCCATGTTAAGTGTAAGATCCCTCAAAGTATAATATCCACTATTGTGTTGACACTGTGAGGACATCTTTATTTGGAAATTCAATGTGCATGGGATGATCATCTTATAATGGTGCTTCAGTTAATTTATCTACTATTGCTTGGCCCTTGATTTCTTTTCTATCAACATACTGAATATCAAATTCACTCAATATCATTACCCACTTTTCTAGTCTTCCCATTAGATTGGCTTTGCTGAGTAGATATTTCAATGGATCTATCTTGGCTATCAGTTTGATGGATTGTGTTAACATGTAGTGTCACAATTGTTGAGTAGCAAACACCACTGCCAAACAAGCTTTTTCAATGACTGTGTAGTTAATCTCATAGCCATTCAATGTTCTGCTGATGTAATAGATCACGCTTTCTTTTCCTGTAGAGTCTTCTTGTACTAGAAAAGCTCCCAAAGATACCACAGTAGTTTCTCTATCTAGAGTAGTGGTTTTTCCTCTGTTGGTGGTACCAAGATAGGTGGATTCATCAAATATTGTTTCAATTGATTAAAGGAAGCTTCACATTTTTCATCCCATCTGAAAGAAACATTCTTATGTAGAAAATGTGTAAAAGGATGAATTTTGTCTGCCAATTGCACAATGAATCTTTGAATATTGGAATCTTCCCTGTAGAGATCTAAGTTGGCTGATGTTCTTCGGAGGTGTAATTTCCATGATGGCTTTGACCTTAGAGGGATATACTTTGATTCCTTTAGTCGAAACTATGTATCCTAAGAGTTTTGCAGATGTTATGCCAAATACACACTTCTTTGGGTTTAATTGCACATTGAATTTCTCCAACCTAGTAAAAATCTTATCCAAGATTTATAGATGTCCTTCCCTAGTGAATGATTTTTCTAGCAATTCATCCACATAGCCCTACATGAAAGTGTGCATCATGTCATGAAAGATTGTTGTCATTACATGTTGATAAGTGGATCCAACATTCTTTAATCCGAAGGGAATGACGTTCCAACAAAATGTACCTAATAGGCATGTGAAAGTTGTTTTTTCTTGGTCTTCGGGTGTGATTTTTATCTGATTATAGCCTGAAAATCCATCCATGAGTGATAACATTACATTTCCTACTATCACATCCATGATGATGTGAATATTAGGCAAAGGAAAGTCATCCTTCAGACAAGCGTTGTTAAGATCTCTAAAATCCATGCATGTTCTAATGTTGTTGTTAGGTTTATAAATTGGTACAATGTTTGAGATCCATTCAACATAATCAATAGGTCAAATGAATCTTGCATCCAATAGTTTCTTCAATCATTCTTTCATTAGTAGGGTGATGTGTGGATGCATTTTTCTCAAATTTTTCTTTATTGGCTTCACTTTAGGTGGTAGAGATAAGTGATGCATAATGAGATATGGATCTATTCCTGGCATGTCAAAGTAGGACCAAGCAAATTTGATTTGTCTCTCTTTAAAGAATCTGGTGAAGCTTGGATTTTTTTGCTCTGTCATGGATGCAGCCAAATGTAGGGTTTTCACTCTTTATGTACTACCAATGTTTATGGATTATGTGGGCTCAACCAATACTGAAGATATTTCATGATAATGTTTAGGAAGAGTGTCAAATCTCCCATCCATCAGTGCCTCAGAGAGATTTTCACCGTTGGATACACTCTTTATTTTTATTTTTTCCTGATCTAATACTACCATTAAATGGTTTTCACCATTAGATCAATTTTTGATATTCATAATTTTGTAGCTAGGAGATTTGGCACGCCCCTTGTTTGAAGCTTCGTTATTAGATTTGTTGGTGGAAATTGTTTTAGGATTTTTAGAGAAAATTAAGTTGATAATGGCATGGTCATCTAAAAAGATAGGGATATCAAGCAACTTGGTTTAGTCCTAGTTAATGAGTTCGGGGTGTATTAAAGGTAATGGATCATCGGATTGGTCAAGGTCCAAGGAAGTGAGGGTCAGGATGGAGATGTTGAGGTGTTTAGTAGAAATGTCAAGGTATATAATGTTACTCTCCTTCGAATCATCTATCTTGCTCGATGTCTAATCATCCTCACTAGAGCCATCAATATTGTTATGCCTTGCATAACCACCCCATCTTTTGCCTTGGTCAAAATGGGTCCCCATTTGTTTTTTGTTTTTTTTATCTCTTATTGTTTTTCAAACAAAGTCTAGAGTCTTTTTGCTTTCAACACTTTGTTTATTTTTGTTTAGTCTTTCAGAACCAGAGCCGGATCCAAATCGGGTTCTAAAATTTGAATCAAAACACGTTTTGGGCCCCATCCTGATAGTCTTGCTTTTTGATCTTTTGTTTTTTTTTCATCGGAGCCGGAACCGGAGTGGGCGTTAAGTTGGCATTTATTGAAAATTGCAAATTCCATCTTCCATCTTGTCTCTGCCTTTATTTTTTGAACTTTTGTTTTACTCTAGTCCTTCTATTAATTTTTATTATGTCGGTCTTTTGTTTTACTTTTTTTTGTTTGGTTTTGTTTTATTCCTTATCGGTGGAGACTGAACCAGAACGGGAATGAAGTTAGGAAATTTCATAAAGTTTTTGAATAAATTTCCATTTTGATTCTGCCCCCGCCACCTTTTGGGTCATTGAGCTTTTTGATTGAATTCGCACTGTAGTGAACTGTTAGTTTCTATTTCAGTTCTGACTCTGCCTAAATGCATTTAATGCATTAATGACAATTGCTCGTGTAGGTAGAAATTCTCATTTTTACCTCCATTAATGATTAAATGTATCATTATTATCACTGTTAAGAGATTAAAGAGCAAGGAAGAGCAGCGATGGAGTTCATTTGAGCTAATCAATTGAAGGAGGAGAAGATTATTGCTTATGAATCAGTTCACAAGGTTAGCTGGGTTCTTTTGTGTTCGAGGTAGGGTTTCTTATCGTTGTTGTTCTTCCTTTATTTATTGTTGCTTTTTTTATGTTTGCTCGTGCTTTGAATCATTTCGTTTTAAATCAATTCATGGTTCTTGGTATGTTTATTTGAGTAGGTTCTTGCTTTATTTTTGTTTGTCTAGTTGATTCTTTGTTTCTTTTGCTTTTGTTTTTAGTTCTTTGTGTTTTAGGGCACGGTCGCTTTCACGTTTTAGTCATGATCATGTTGTGCTATTTTGATTTGCAGTAAGTTAGATTGATTGAGATTTTTAAATGGTGTTAGTTGGATTAGGGATTTACAGTGAGGTAGATTAAATTCATGTTTTTATAGTGAGTTAGGGTTAATTGAATTTCATTTTTACTTAGGTTTTTGTCGCACATTCAATTTGGTAATATGGCAAGGGTTAAAATCTGTGCCCTAGTTTTCATGTCATGTTTTCTAGATTAGGGTTTCATGTGTTTTTGTGATAAAATTTAAAAGACTAAAATATGATGCCCTAAAATATAGTCGCCCCTAGTCATATGGGGATGGTTCTATCGAGTTCCAAGTTAGCCCCATGTCATTTTGAAAATCGCCTAGTTTGAAACCATGAAGTTCTGCATTAAATTGATTAAGTCTTGGATGATGTCATGGTCAATATAGTTGGAAGTAGGATCATAATTGACTTGGAGCTTTGGATGTGTTTTTATGTTTAGTGTCAATTCCATATTTAATCCCGTCTCCGACTCCACCCATAGTGAGGAGCTTTTACTTTATAATAAATTTTACCTAGCAGAAGCGGGAGCAGAACCAAACCCGAATATGAAAAACAAAAAATTTGAAGGGACCCGAATTAGTTTCCATTCCGGTTCTGGTTCCGATCGCTATTTCAGTTCCAACTCTGAGCCTGCTTCTTGTTAGTAGAGTTACCATTCCAGATTTGACTCCGATTTCGGTAGTGTGTTAAAAGAGACTATTTAGAATATGTTTCTACCTGGTTCCACCTCTGATGTATACATGAAAGGTATGGTTTTAAAGCATGTTTTATGATGATATTCAAAGATCTAATTAGAGTTTTTTGTGGTAGGAAAGCTAGAAAATGTCAGGAACATCAAGAGAAGCTTCTCAAAGAAATCGACCTGCGAGGACATCAAAGGCATCGCCCAAACAAAATAAAATCAAGCCTGAACAATTGCCTTATAACTTGAGGTATAATCATAGGAGTCCTGTTATCAAAGTTAGCAAAGTAGAATTAGATTGGTCGGACATCACCGATACCAATTTGGGCCAATATAATTTTGAAGAGCTATATGCAGATACCTTTACGGAAAGGGAATATGTAATAGGAAGAACACAAAGAATTGTTGATTCCGGTTTGGCTCATATTACTGTGTTTCCTTTTTCAACCCAGTGTCCAAAGTTGATCTTAATAGTAGCAAGTGCCTACAATCCTGCTACAAGACTATGCATGGATTCACAAAATAATGTGATCATTGATCTTACTCCTCAAGCATTTCAAGATATATTCAATGTCCTAGATCCTAAGAAGTTGGTGTAGTTGGATGAGGTATAGGCCTTGGAGAAATATAGTCAGTTTAAGGACTCCAATAAGTCTCATTTGAACAAGAACTAGTTGAAGACCGAAAAGAAATCTTTAAGCAAGCTTGCAGACCAGCCAAATACGATAGATTTCTGCAAAGAGGTATCAGATATAATCATGATGTTATCTAGAGTTTTTGGGAAGAGAGATACATGTTGGTTCAAGGAGTGGATGTTTCCTTTCATCCAGACAATCTTAAATAGAGCCCAATAGTTTGATTGGCCAATGATTGTGTCAAATGTTATTCATGATCAACTGACTAGCATCAGGTAGACTAAGTGTTTCTTTATGACCTCTTATATTGTGTATGCAGCAACAAGGTTGGGTATCTTCCCAGGTTTAAACAAAAAAGGGAATAATGGGAGCATTGGATGGACAGAAGAAAGTGTGGGAGCACTATGACCAAATGTCTTTACAAGTTTCTAAGACTCATTTCAGGAGAGTCAATGATGCATTCATATATGTAGTCATCAACCAATTGAATGGAGATGTAGGGTATAGGTTGAGTCAAGAAGCCATGGCATTCATAGCTGAATGGGGATGTTGGTACATTCAATACCCCAAATTCACATATTTTAGGTTAGCTAGTTTTTAAGGCCATCCACATCTGCTTCCAAGGTGCTACAATAACATAATAGTGTTGATGGAGTTTTTATATCAAGCTCTTGGATTTAATGCTCGATTTGGAATAAAGCATAAAATAGGATATCACAAGTTCCCCATGAAGTTGGGTGAGTATGGATGTCAACACTTGGTAGGAGCAAAGGTGGTCTGTAGTGAATTGATACAATTGAATTTAGGTTTACACATAGCCCGTAGGTAGTTTGATCCAAAATGTAAGATGGATGCTTTGTTGCCTTTGGTGTTTGACAAATAATTTATTCTATTAGAAGACTTCTGGAGTGACCGACAAGATCAATATGATCTAAGAAAGAAGAATTATGAAAGATTGTCTATCTCACTCATGTCAAAGCTTGGTGTCAAGGATAATATTCCTAACACATTGGTGGATGATAGAATTGAATTGGATCCATCCTTTGAAGCTTTGAACATTGGTACCAAGAGCTTGGATCCAACTGATTGGGATGCTGAAGAGACCATTGAGATCAGTAGATTGAAAGGATAGTATTGGATAGGAGTGTTAACTGGTTGGTGTTAAGAACCAAAGTGCCTCAAAGACCAACCCCTAAAAAGGGTAAGGGATACAAGAGGATCAAAGGGAAGACACCTCCCAAAGAGCCATTGGAGTTCTTTCCCCTAGACATCGAAGAGATAGAACTTGAGGCAGTAGATGATGAAGAGGAAATACAAGAAGAAGATGTAAAAAAGGGATCAATTATTTGAACACCTACATTAGGTGAATCATCTGCACAAGTCCCACTTACAAGGAAGAAAAGTAAAGAAGTTCAAAAGGGAGCTCTTCATAGTATGGATGAAGTTGGAAAGGGAAAATCAGCCTTAGAAAAGGAAATTCATGAGGTTGGGACAGATTCAAATGAGACTGTGTCAGAAAAGGATATGCAAGAAAATGTGCCTCTAGAGGAGGATACTGAGTAGGTTTTGACAGTAGAAGATCAATGGAAGCTGTTTGAAGAGGTGAAGAAGGATTTTGATGCAAGGGTTGTAGCCTTAGAGAAACAAAAGGAAATTGATGCTAAGGTACAAGTTGATGCTATACTGCACTAGCAACAATTAAAAGCCAAACAAATTGAAGCTAAGGCAACAACTGATGAAATAGAGAGACAAAAAAGGAAACAAGAATATGAGCTCAAGGTTAAAGAAGAGAATGAAAAGTTGGAACTAATACAGAAGATTCATGACCTTGAGGAAGAGAAGGCAAGAAATAGGAGGGAGAAAGAAATCTTGGTTGCTAAGTTAAAAATTATAGAGGAAGCTCGCCAAAAAGAAGAAGAAGCAAAAAGATTGGAAAAGGTAAAGAATGCCAAAGCGTTGGTTAAGAAGCAGCAAGAATAAGAAGCAAAGGTAGAAAAACTTAAGGCTCTAGAGGCAGAAAGGCTAGAAAAAGAAAGACTAGAGGCTTTAGAAAAAGGGAAACAAGAAAAAGAAGCTCTAGAGAAGGACATATTGGAAAAGGAAAGAATGGAAAGGGAAAAAGTGGAGAGAGATCAATTGGAGGAAGAGAGGTTGAAGAAATAAGAGGAAGATAAAAAGATACAAGAACAGAAAGATAAGGAAGAGGCTAAAAGGATTGTGCAGATGCATATAGTGCAAGAACAACAAGAGAAATCAAGGGTTGAATCTCAACCCCAAGTGAGTATGTAGCCACCTTCTACCATTATTTCTTCTTCCTCTATGATGACTACTGCTCCATGTGCTCCCAGTTGGCTAAAATTGGACTTGTAGAAAAGGGTAGTAACAACTTCTCAACCTCTCAATTGGGAGGATATGATGAAGGAGATCAAACAAGATAGGCCTAAAAAGAAGGCTAGGATCCTACACTCTACAAGACTCATGGACAAAGGAGAGATTGTTGCTGAGTGTGCCATGCCAATGAAAAAAATGGAGGTAGGGGACATGCAGCTAACGGATTATCAGTTGAGTACTATCAATTTGGGAAGGCCCACTAGGAATCAGCAGATGAACCTAATTGATGTGGTCGCTTCAACAACCAAGTCAAGAATGATAAAGGACAAATAGAAGAAAGATGAGCTGAAGGCTCAGTTTGATCAATTACATTCATTTTTGAAAAGTGTTTCCTCTCCGAGATCACAACAGGTAACGGCCATTGAGACTCCTATTTTGTTAAGAAAAAAGGAGGTAGATGATTTGGTGCAGGTAAGAGGCAAAGCGAAGACGGTAGACAGATGGGTAGACAAGTTGAATCAGGAAGTAAGTGAATTTTTGGTTGAAGGTTTTGAGGTTATTAAAGGGACATAAGAGTTAATACGAGAAATGTGGCACTATATTGGAGCATCGAAGAAACAAGAAGAGGAGTATAAAGAGTATAGTCAGAAATTAGAAAAGGTTAGTGCACTGCCTTCGACTACTCTTCTTGAAAAATCCATACTTGAGGAGGATAATAAGGATTTTGTGGAGAAGACCTCTCATATACTCCGATTCAGGACAAATTTCTTTTGTAAACATAGGAATGATGTCCAAGATGCTGTTAATAATTTGACTGAACAATTTGAGGAGCTAGAAGTAGTCATTGCTATCATTGTAGATGTAAATGTATTAACAAAAGAAGGCATGTATTTGAGATAGATCAAAGAGAAATGGGATGATAGATTTACAGAACTCATGAAGAAAGGAGATGATTGAGAAGATTTGATGATAGATTGGTTGATGGATGTCAAGGAAGAAATGAAATCTGCAAGAAGAGAATTGGTAAAGATAAAAGATATGAAAGGGTTTGCTGCAGCAGAGTCGTAGCATATCAAATTTGAATATAGCTAGGTTGATGGGCCAAAATTAGATGTGTTACAGCAAGTCTTCATCAATTATGATGAGCACATTACAGATCCATCTTCACATGCATAAATCTCTTGCATGCATGACTTTATTCTTATTTGCATGTTGCATACAACACTGACAGTTTTTGAACACGTGACTTCTTTTTCTCTTCTATTTTCTATTCTCTAGTTTAACTAAATGTCTAATGTAGGAACTCACGATCAAATTGATCTGAGTTTCCAAGAGAATTTTAGTTCCTAAAAAGGTGGATGACCTAAAATAGAAGTGGATTTTGAATTTTTGTATATCTATAAATACCCTATGGGTATCATATTGTAAGGGTCAGCTAATTGAGAATACAATTGGCTTACCTGAGATTAGGAGATAGAATTTTATAGTGATTTATAGAGATACATTGTACTTGATCCTTTTACAGTTAACAAAATTACAGGTTTATGCAATATGGTGTTAGAATGTTGTTTTATTTGATAAGGATGATAAGTTATAATCTATCTGAATGTCAGTGATTGTGCTGAAGCATGCTAGTTTCTTATGTGATGAAAGTCACTAGAAGAAACCGGATTTAAGGATTATCTTGCTAGATTATCATTGAATTAAATTTATTGAAGTTTGTTGATCTATAATCTTGATGATGAATGAATGTGTGTTGTTTTGAAATCCTTGAAGTATTTGTGATATGTAATTGTGAAGTTAATTAAGCACCTAAAATGTATGGAATGGTATATATTATTCTATAGATTTTGTCATCTTACGGTTTTCTTGATCTGATTGGAAAAACATTCATTGTTGAAGATATATATCCGGATGCTAGATAAGTTTTGTTTATCTTTACTAGTTTACCCTATGATCCATCTTTTTCTTTTGTTTGAAACCCCATTGATTTACTAAAACAATTTTGTAAAATGAGTCATTGCTTGAATCTTTTGTTACCAGCATACACCCCTTGAATATTATAGTTGCATAAACTGATTGAGTGACACCAAACATTTGAGAACCAACTACCAAGATCTTGGGAGTGAGGACACTATATGTTGTATTTTATTTTTTAGGAGAAATAGAGTAGAAATATTTTGTTTTAATGTTGTTTGTGTCATTTTCACCATCAACAAAAATTGGCGCTAGAAGGAGGGCCTAAAAGAGCAAGCTGGCTCGCATAGTGTCTTTCTCACTAGAGAAATATGGAAGGATTTTGAGATCCTCCACCAACCCTGAACCTTTACAAGAGTTACAAACTCTGGTCAGACCTAGACCCCGTGTTCGTAGGGTAGAGATACCTACCTTACCACCACCACTCACTCCACCTAGATCTCCACCAAATCCACCTACGCCACCACCAGTTTGACCTATATCGCCACCTCCAATTAGGCCTATGTTTCCACCAATTTGGCCGATATGACCACTTGCCCAACCAATCCCTTCGATGGCTTACTTTGTGAATAATCCCTCCCCCTTAGGGACTATTCCTAGGGGATTCCATGATTTACCAAAGAACCCAGAGAAGTTCTATCCTAAATACATGCATGGTGAATCAAGAAGTGTTGAGGAGCATATACAGGTATTCAAAGATTCTTGCACGTGAGCTCAAGTTGCTCATCAAGATGTGGTATTTAGATTGTTTCCCTACTATTTGGGAGATATGGCATATAATTGGTATCTAAATCTTCCCCAGGGATCTATTCTGGGTTGGACAGATTTAAAAAATGTTTTTATTAATCAATTCAAGATTTATGTAGACCCTACAATATTATATCACCAGTTTGCCACCATCAGAAAGGAACATCATGAACCACTGCCCTTGTTCAACACTAGGTTCCAAAGGATGTATCGTAGGCTACAAGATCCTTACTTAGTGCTAGAGGGTATGGCCATATAGGCATATCTAAGAGCTATCGATCCATTGACTGGCTTGTTCTTGCGAAGAACTTATCAACCTAATGAGATTGACTCTCTATCTAAAATTTATCATCTGGCTATCAAATTTTAATAGTAGATAAGTCTACAATCTGGAGGTTTAGGAGTGGCTCTTACTCCCATGAATTATCAGATGCCTAATCCACACTTATACAACACTATCCCTGGAATGTCTTATTGCCAATATGGACCTGCATCTGAGTTGCAAGCTCCACCTACTATGCCTTTCTTTGGCAATGGCATGCAAGATCACTCCTATCAAACTCAACATCAGCCTCAAAATCAACCACAACAAATAGGAGGATCAGCCCATGTCCATTCCCCATGCATAGTCCAAAATGTGCAGAATGAACAAACTGTTCATCTCACAAGTGAGTTAGAGACTTTCAAGAAGACTCTCTCTTAGATGTCAAATGACATGGCGTAGCTTAGGCAAAATCCTCCTCCCAACCAAAATCAGAATTACAATAACCAGGGAGGTTATAACAATTAGGGAAATTACTCTAATCAGAACCAAAATTAGAAGACCAATAGGAACTTCCAGAATCAGAACTCCTCAAACCAAAATTATCAAAATCAGAATAGAGGATATAATCAAAGGTTCAACAACAACAATAATAGGCAGTGGAATACTGGACCTAACTATGGGGGAGTTCCTCATAATTATCAAACAGGTGAGGAAAGACCACATACTGCTAATGTTGCTGATTTGAATTTTATGACCAATTGGTGTAGGCTACATGATACAACAACACATTCTAAAGTCAATTCCCCAGAAATGGAGAAAATTGTGAAAATTGCATAGGTTGATGCCTATCCTCTAGCAGGAAATTCCAATCAGGATAATGGGCCAGTCAGCATTGCCATGACTTATGAAACCATTGAAGAAAAATATCAATTCCCCATGCAAGGGGATAATGAGCCAAAGGAAGATGTTTATGATGCTCAAGCTTTCCAATCTAAGGGTGGTCACTTTCTAAGGAATCAGAATAAGGGGCCATTCACTACATCTGCACCCCCGAACAACATGGTTCCACCAAATTAGAATGCAGATAACAATCCACCTCCACCAAAGGGACCTTCTGATTCTCATAATAGAGGTAATCTGCCTCCTTTTCCTAAATACCAAGTTAGGAATGATTCAGAGTTTGATTTTGTTGCAGAATTACGAAGGCAGAAGACATCACTGTCTTTCTTTGACATCATGAAGGGTGCCCAGCTCAATGGGAGGTGGTATTAAAAGCTTTGGAAGAGGTAGATCACCTAAAAGGAAAAGGTAAAGTGACTCCAACAAAGGATACAAATGCAACTATGTATAAAGGTAAGACCAGTACCCCATCTTTTCTGTTAAGTTTAAGAATCTTTAGAAAGAATCTGCATAATTGTTTATTAGATTCTGGAGCATCAGGGAATGTCATGCCTTTTTTGATTTGTAAAAATTTAGGATTGAATTCTATTCCAACCAATAAAAAGGTGATTCAGTTGGATAAAACCGAAGTCAATTTTGTGGGTGAATTTAAGAACATGCATGTGCAGGTTTGATCAGATCAAAGGATCCAGACCTATATAGATATCCAAGTTGCTGATATCCCAGAAACTTATGGTATGCTCCTAAGTCAAGAGCTAATGAAGAGCATAGGGGGGTATCTGTCCTTGGATTTCTTGCACATGTGGTTACCAGGGAAAGGAGTTGCTACACAGATAAGAATCGAAAGTGAACCTAGGCTCAAACGCATGATCATAGAATATGATGCTTCAAATGAAGTAGCATTCTTTGAGACTAAGATAAGTGTTTACAAAAAAGAGGAAGTCCTTACTTTATATATAATTAATCCTAAGGATAATTTTCCCTTAGAACATAGTGATTCCATGATCTGCATCAACCAATAGGTTCTAATAAGGAAATTGCAACAAGATAGGCTGGTTTTAGGAGCAAAAACGGATTTGAGTAGTTTGTTGCTTCCTAATTGGTGTAGGATTCACTATCATAATCATTCAGAGTTAACATGTTAGTCATGCTTGAATATTCTAGGTCATATAGATCAGCCCCAACAAAAATTTCAGGTGGAATTTGAGACTCCCATCAATGAGTTTTCCTTCCAAGTTAAGGATGTAACTATTCTTACACAGGCTAGTGTTTCTCAATAGGAAGGCCTTTCACCAGAAGAACAAAATCAAGTTGTTTGTTCTGAAGTTTAAAAGCAAGTTGAGATGTCCCAGTTCCTATTTGAGACACCTGCCCCACATACTTTGCCAATACCCAAGGAATTGATAAGAAATCAGTTGGATTGTAATTTGACTCAAGAGGGTGTTTAGGAAGTAATTCCTGGATAGGTTGAAAATATAGAAAAATCCTCAACTCAACTCTATCCCAAGTTACATTCTAATAAATAGCTAAAGTCTGAGCCGCCACACATCACAAGTCAGTCATCCCTTGTTATACCTAAGAAGAAGGAACTTCCAGCCAAAGACCAGTTATGGACTCTTAAATTTGATGGTTCTAAATCTAAAGCAAGAAGTGGAGCAGGGATTGAGCTAACTAACCTGAAAGGAAAGACTTATTTTGCTTCTTACATATTATAGTTTGGATGCACGAATAATGTGGCAAAGTATGAAGCACTTGCTCATGGCTTATGTTTTCTCATAAGAAGAAGGTTACTGCTCTTATAGTGATGGGAGATTTTGAGGTAATTGTGAAACAAGTACATAGCCAATACACATGCCATAACAAAAGATTGGCTGCATATAGAAATAGGGTTTGGAATTTAATTGAAGATTTTGATGCCTTTGGGATTACTCTCATCCCAAGGGAAGCTAATCAAATTGTAGATGCTCTTGCTGTTGCAGCTAGTACATTAGAGCCTATGCAAGACTCAAATATTAAGAGGTTTTCAGTGGAGTTGATTTCGGTCCCAGTTGTTCCTGATAATGTCAAACACTTTCAGGTATTTAATGATGATCAACATATATTGGCCTTTTTGGCAAAGTTTGATATTTTTGAAGGGCAGATAATTGATGAATCTGACAGAGATCAGGGAGATTGGGATCCAGAAAATAATAGTCTAGAAGGGATATTGGATTTAAAGAGCAATAACATCCCAAAAGGGATGATAGCATTAGAAAGAATATTTGATTTAGATCCATAACCTTATCAAAGAATCCCTACAAAGAGTGAGGGAGGTAAGTATAAATCTATTAATTTGACTCATTCATGTCTAGAAACGAAGGTTCTTATAGGGAAGACTTGTCCTCAGGAAAGTAAGGACGAAATGATCAAAGTCTTGAAGCAGAATATTGAAGCTATTGCTTGGAGCTATGATGACTTGAAAATTTTTGATACATCTATGATCACACATACAATTCCTCTCAAGCCAGAAGGTAAGCCATTTCTCCAAAAGCAATGCCTGGTCAATGCATTAATTGAGCCTTTAATTTAGAAAGAAGTGCAAAAAATTTTGGCTGCAAGAATAATCTTTCCTATTAGACACTCTACTTGGGTGACTAATCTAGGTCCTATAAGGAAGAAGAATGGTGAAATCAGGTTATGTGTGGATTTCAGGAATTTAAACAAGGCTTTTGTGAAAGACAAGTATCCATTACCTTCCCTTGATGAAGTATTGCAAAAGGTTAATGGATCTTAGATGATGTCTTTTTTGGATGGGTATTTAGGATACAATCAGGTCATTGTAAGTCATGAGGATAGGATGAAGACTACTTTCACTAGAAAATGGGGCACATTTTCCTATAAAAAAATGCCTTTTGGTCTCATTAATGCTGGTGCTACTTTTCAAAGGGCGATGGATGTAGCTTTTAAAGATTTGATAGGAAATGTATAATCATTTATGTTGATGATTTGACCATCTTCTCTAAGAATAGAGAAGATCATGCTACTAACTTGGAAAAGATGCTAAAGAAATGTATAAGTTATGGTGTTTCTCTCAACCCAAAGAAGTGTGTATTTGGAATATCTGAAGGGAAGCTCTTGGGTCACATTATTTCTGAGGAGGGGATATCCATAGATCCTGAATGAGTAGAGGCCATCTTGAAACTGACAAGGCTAGGTAGCAAGAAGGAAATGAGATCTTTCTTTGGAAGGATCAATTTTGTTAGGAAGTTTATAATAGGGTTTGCAGAGATTGTCAAACTCCTCAATGAAATGATGAAGAAGGATGCTAAGATTGAGTGGAGTTAAGAGGCTAAGTTTGATTTCATACAGATTAAACAATCTATATCTGAGGCACCTATTTTGACAAGCCCAGATTATTTAAAACCCTTCTACATTTATTCTTTTGCTTCTGAACATTCATGTGCAACAATTTTGACATAGAGAAGAGAAGAGAATGAGGAGAGGCCTATTGCTTTTATGAGCTGTCCTTTTAAGAATGTAGAAGTAAGATATTCACTAATAGAAAAACAAGCCTTTGCATTGGTATAAGCAGAGAAGAAGTTCAGGCATTATATAATCCAAAGTCAAGTGATGGCTATAGTTCCAAATCCAGCTGTGAAATCTCTTTTGATGCAAAGTGAATTAGGGGAATGAAGAGGAAAACAGATGGCCATTTTACAAGAATTTGACCTAGAGATTCACCCAATGAAACTTGTTCAAGGCCAAGGTTTGCCAAAAGTGATGGCTGAAGTGGAAAAAAGTATTACTTGTCAACAATACATGGTTCAATCATTCACTAAGGATCCCTAGTATATAGATTTAGTTTCCTTCCTCCTCAATAACAAGTGTCTAGAAGGAATGAATGCTACTCAAAGGAGAGCATTGAGGATGAAGAGCACCCATTACATACTCAAAGGGGGATCAATCTATAGGAAGAATTTTCAAGAATCTATCTACGCTGTTTGGATCAACAAGAAGCAAAGTATGCTATTGCTGAGTTTCATGGAAGGCATGGAATAGGACATGGATTTGCTAATTCTTTGGCTCATCATATTTTAAGATCAGGCTATTATTGGCCTTAAGTGTTTAGAGATGCACATCAACACTATAGGACTTGTCATGTATGCCAAACTTCTGAATCTAGAGAAAGAAATCTTGCAATGCCCCTACAACCGGTATATGAGGTAAGGAAATTTGCTCAATGGGCACTTGATTTTTTAGGTGTAATTAATCCAAATTCTTCTACAGGTCATAAATTCATCTTGACTACGACTAAATATTGCAGATGATGGATTGAGACATAGCCTTGCAAGAATAGTACCACAGAGGTGGTCATCAAGTTTATGACCAAGAACATCACAACCAAGTTTGGAGTTCCATTTGCTCTGGTATGTGATAATGGCCCTGCTTTTTCTTCTGCTAAGTTCATTTCATGGGCCTATGAACATAAGATTGTGTTGAAATATTCTTCCAATTATTACCCTCAGGGGAATGGAGTTGCTGAGTCCACAAATAAGAACTTATTGGAAGTTAAAAAAAAGTTGTTAGAAAGTAAATTTAGGGACTAGCACACCCAGTTGAGCCTTATCGGCAGATCAAACCAGAATTAAAGAAGCCCTAGGGAATTCACCTTTTAAGTTAGTCTATGGACAAGATCCAATCTTCCCCATTCATTTACAAATACCTATTCTGAAGTTTATGCAGGAGTTTTACTCCAAGGATGATAGGATTGAGGTTAGACTACTTAATTTATTAAACATGGAAGAACAAAGAGATGCTGCTTTGCAACAATTCTCTAAACATCAAGCTACTGTCAAACGCTGGTTTGATAAAAGAGCCAAGATAAAAGCCTTTAGAATATCAGATCTTGTGTTATTATGGGATAAGGCTAGGGAAAATAATGGAGATCACCAAAAGTTTGATAGATTGTGGTTAGGTCCATATCAAGTGGCTGAAATATTAGGCGAGAATGCTTTTCATTTGAATACCTTAATAGGAGAGCCTGTTCCATTACCAGTTAATGGCTAGTTTCTCAAGCACTATTTTGGTGAATAGAAGGTCTGATGTTTTGAAAAAGAATGTATTATAATGTATCATATGTAACTAAGTTTCTATTTAGGTTTTCGTTTCTAGTTTTTAGTTTTTGTTGTTGTTTTGTTTTTGTTTTCTTTGTTTTTTTTTGGTTTTTTTTGTTTTGTCTTGTTTCATTGGGGATCTTTATTTTGGCTCATCTCAAGTTAGGGGGTTGTTATTTGAAGTATACTATTGGTACTAGGAGAGAAATTGGTTTAAGTATTCTCATTATCATCATTGAAAAGGATTTCATTATGAAACTTGTATTTTATGACCATTCTAGTTTGGGTTGGAAAAGTTATTAAGGATAAAAGATATATTGTGAATATCTCATGAATTGTGATCAAAGATCTATCACCAAATTGGAAAAATATCTGCATGATTAGGTACCTATTTATTTTGGAATGACTCTATCTTCGATTCAAGTGAAAAAATCCGATTGCAAAACTATCATGAAATCCATTATAGTTCTCAACCCTTGTTTCAGATTCATTATATCTGGAGTATTGAGCAAGGAGCATAAAAGATTTCTACAAGCAAGGTTAAAAAAAAGAGAGAATGAAATGAAAGAAAGAAAAGGCAAGCTCAATATCAAGTGGGTAATCAGGTATCTCTATCGGGGCTATGGATGCCTATCTGGCAGTAGATAAATGCTTTGAGAGAACTAGTGGTATCTTTGTCGAGGCTATGGATGCTTGTCTGGCAGTGGAGCAATTCCTAGGATTTTACTACATGATAGTTAAAGGACTCAACCTATGTAGCTTGAATCTTAAGGTATAGTTGTTCACAAACAAAGAAAATATCTACAAAGAATGATGCACAAAAAAGGCACACACTCTGGTTCAGAAATAAATCATGAGCACATACATCTGAGATTCTAGCTAAAACTTATCCTATGTATATCTGATCTTATTCAAGTTAGTATTCTTCATAAACCAGGTAGTTTTTCGGTGACTAAAATTTTCTTTGGGTATTTTTTGAAAATGGGTAAACCATTTTCCTAGCCGAGTCGCCATTTGTTATGCCTTGCATAATCACCCCATCTTTTGCCTTGGTCAAAATGGGCCCCCCTTTGTTTTTTTTTTTTTTATCTCTTGTTGTTTTTCAAACAAAGTCTGGAGTCTTTTTGCTTTGAACACTTTGTTTATTTTTGTTTAGTCTGTCGGAATCGGAGCTAGATCCAAATCGGGTTCTAAAACTTGAATCAAAACTCATTCCGGGCCCCATCCCGACAGTCTTGCTTTTTGATCTTTTGTTTTGTTTTCATCAGAGTCGGAATCAGAGTGGGCATTAAGTTGGCGTTTATTGAAAATTGCAAATTCCATCTTCCATCCCATCTCTGCCTCCACTTTTTGAACTTTTGTTTTACTCTAGTCCTTGTGTTAAATTTTATTATGTTAGTCTTCTGTTTTACTTTTTTTTGTTTGGTTTTGTTTTCTTCCTTATCGGCGGAACCGGAACCGAAACCGGAATGGGAACGAAGTTAGGAAATTTCATAAAGTTTCTGAATCAATTTCAATTCCAATTCCACCCCCGCCGCCTTTTTGACTGAAGTCACACTATAGTGAACTGTTAGTTTCTATTTCAGTTCTGACTCTGCCTAATTGCATTTAATGCATTAATGACAACTACTCATGTAGGTAGAAATTATCATTTTTACCTTCATTAAGGATTAAACATATCATTATTATCATTGTTAAGAGATTAAAGAGCAAGGAAGAGCAGCGACGGAGCTCATTTGAGCTAATCGATTAAAGGAGGAGAAGATTATTGCTTACGAATCAGTTCAAAAGGTTAGCTGGGTTCTTTTGTGTTCGAGGTAGGGTTTCTTATCATTATTGTTCTTTGTTTATTTACTGTTGCATTTTTAATGTTTGCTCATGCTTTGAATCATTTCGTTTTAAATGAATTCATGGTTCTTGGTATGTTTATTTGAGTAGGTTCTTGCTTTATTTTTGTTTGTCTAGTTGATTCTTTGTTTCTTTTTCTTTTGTTTTTAGTTCTTTGTGTTTTAAGGCACGGTCGCTTTCATGTTTTAGTCATGATTGCGTCATGCTATTTTGATTTGCGGTAAGTTAGATTAATTGAGGTTTTTAAATGGCATTAGTTGGATTAGGGATTTACAATGAGGTAGATTAAATTCATGTTTTTACAGTGGGTTAGGGTTAATTGAATCTCATTTTTACTTAGGTTTTTTTTGCACATTCATTATGGTAATATGGCAAGGGTTAAAATCCATGCCCTAGTTTTCATGTTGTGTTTTCTAGATTAGGGTTTTGTGTGTTTTTGTGATCACATTTAAAAGATTAAAATATGATGCCCTAAAATACAATCACCCCTGGTCATATGTGGATGGTTCTATTGAGTTCCACGTTAGCCCCATGTCATTTTGAAAATCACCTAGTTTGAAACCATGAAGTTCTACATTAAATTGATTAAGTCTTGGATGACGTCATTGTCAATATAGTTGGAAGCGAGATTGAAATTGACTTGGAGTTTTGGATGTGTTTTTATGTTTAGTGTCAATTCCATATTTCACCTATCTCTGCCTCTGCCCATAGTGAGGAGCTTTTACTTTATAAAAATGTTTACCTGGTGGAAGCAAGAGAGGAACCGAACCTGAATATGAAAAAAAATTTTTTTGAAGGGACCCGAATTAGTTTCCATTCCGCTTCCGGTTCCGATCGCTATTTTAGTTCTGACTCCGAGCCCGCTTCTTGTTAGTAGAGTTACCATTCTAGTTTTGACTCTGATTCCAGAAGTGTGTTAAAAGAGACTATTTAGAATATGTTTCTTCCTGGTTCCACCTCTTATGTATACATGAAAGGTATGGTTTTAAAGTATGTTTTATGATGATATTCAAAGATCTAATTAGAGGTTTTTGTGGTAGGAAAGCTAGAAAATGTCAGGAACATCAGGAGAAGCTTCTCAAAGAAATCAACCTACAGGGACATCAAAGGCAACACCTAAACCAAAGAAAACCAAGCTTGAACAATTTCCTTATACCTTGAGGTATAATCATAGGAGTCCTATTATCAAAGTCAGCAAAGTAGAATTAGATTGGTCAGAAATCACCGATACCAATTTGGGCCAGTCCAATTTTGAAGAGCTATATGCAGATACCTTTGCAGAAAGGGAAGATGTAATAGGAAGAACACAAAGAATTGTTGATTCCAATTTGGCTCATATTACTGTATTTCTTTTGTCAATCCAGTGCTCAGAGTTGATCTTAACAACAGCAAGTGCCTACAATCTTGCTACAAGACTATGCATGGATTCAAAAAATAATGTGATCATTGATCTTACTCCTCAAGCATTTCAAGATATATTCAATGTCCCAGATCCCATGAAGTTGGTACAGCTGGATGAGGCAGAGGCCTTGGAGAAATATAGTCAATATAAGGACTCCAATAAGTCTCATTTGAACAAGAACTGGTTGAAGACCAAAAATAAATCTTTAAGCAAGCTTACAGACGAGCCAAAGAGGGTAGATTTCTACAAAGAGCTATCATATATAATCATGATGTTATCTAGAGTTTTTGGGAAGAGAGATACATGTTGGTTCAAGGAGTGGATGTTTCCTTTCATCTAGACAATCTTAAATGGAGCCCAATAGTTTGATTGTCCAATGATTGTGTCAAACGCTATTCATGATCAACTGACTAGCATCAAGCAGACTAAGTGTTTCTTTATGACCTCTTATATTGTGTATGCACCAGCAAGGTTGGGTATCTTCCCAGGTTTAAACAAAGTGGGAATAATAGGAACATTGGATGGACAGAAGAAAGTGTGGGAGCACTATGACTAGTTGTCTTTACAGGTTTTTGAGACTCATTTCAGGAGAGTCAATGATGCATTCATATATGTAGTCATCAACCAATTAAATGGAGATGCAAGGTATAGGTTGAGTCAAGAAGCCATGGCATTCATAGCTGAATGGGGATGTTGGTACATTCAATATCCCAAATTCACATATTTTAGGCTAGCTAGTTTTGAAGGCCATCCACATCTGCTTCCAAGGTGCTACAATAACAAAATAATGATGATGGAGTTTGTATATCAGGCTCTTGGAGTTAATGCTCAGTTTGGAATAAAGCATAAAATAGAATGTCACCAGTTCCCCATGAAGTTGTGTGAGTATGGTAGTCAACACTTGGTATGAGAAAAGGTAGTCTGTAGTGAATTGATACAATTGAAGTTAGGTTTATACACAGCCCATAGGAACTTTGATCCAAAAGGTAAGATGCATGCTTTATTGCCTTCGATGTTTGACAAACATTTTAATCTATTAGAAGACTTCTAGAGTGACCGACAAGATGAATATGATCTCGGAAAGAAGAATTATGAAAGATTGTCTATCTCACTCATGTCAGAGCTTGGTGTTAAAGATGATATTCCTGACACATTGGTGGATGATAGAATTGTATTGGATCCATCCTATGAAGCTTTGAACATTGGTACCAAGAGCTTGTATCCAATTGATTGGGATGCTGAAGAGACCATTGAATCAAGCAGATTGGAAGGATAGTATTGGATAGGAGTGTAAACTGGTTGGTGTTAAGAACCAAAGTGCCTCAAGGACCAGCCCCTAAAAAGGGTAAGGGATACAAGAGGATCAAAAGGAAGACACCTCCCAGAGAGCCATTGGAGTTCTTTCCCCTAGACATCAAAGAGATAGAGCTTGAGGCAGTAGATGATGAAGAGGAAATACAAGAAGAGGATGTAAAAAAGGGATCAATTGTTTCAACACCTACATTAGGTGAATCATCTACACCAATCCCACTTACAAGGAAGAAGAGTAAAAAAGTTCAAAAGGGAGCTCTTCATAGTATGGTTGAAGCTGAAAATGCTAAAGCAGCCTTAGAAAAGGAAATTCATGAGGTTGGGATAGATTTAGATGAGACTATGTCAGAGAAGGATATGCAAGAAAATGTGCCTCTAGAGAAGGATACTGAGCAGGTTTTGACACCAGAAGATCAATGGAAGCTATTTGAAGAGGCGAAGAAGGATTTTGATGCAAGGGCTGCAGCCTTAGAGAAACAAAAGGAAATTTATGCTAAGGTACAAGCTAATGCTATATTGCACCAGCAACAATTAAAAGCGAAACAAATTGAAGCTAAGGCAATAGCTGATGAAATAGAGAGATAAAAAAGGAAACAAGAATATAAGCTCAAGGTTAAAGAAGAGAATGACAAGTTGGAACTAATACAAAAGATTCATGACCTTGAAGAAGAGAAGGCATAAATAGGAGGGAGAAAGAAATCTTGGTTGCTAAGTTAAAACTTGCAGAGGAAGCTCACCAAAAAGAAGAAGCAAAAATATTGGAAAAGGGAAAGAATGCCGAAGAGCTGGTTAAGAAGCAACAAGAATAAGAAGCAAAGGCAGAAAAACTTAAGGCTCTAGAGGCAGAAAGGCTGGAAAAAGAAAGACTAGAGGCTTTAGAAAAAGAGAAACAAGAAAAAGAAGCTCTAGAGAAGAATAGATTGGAAAAGGAAAAAATGGAAAGGGAAAAAGTGGAGAGAGATCGATTGGAGGAACATAAAAAGATAGAAGAATAGAAAGATAAGGAAGAGGTTGAAAGGCTTGTACAGATGCATATAGTGCAAGAACAACAAGAGAAATCAAGGGTTGAATCTCAACCCCAAGTGAGTATGCAGCCACCTTATACCATTATTTATTCTTCCTCTATGATGACTACTGCTCCATGTGCTCCCACTTGGCTAGAACTGGACTTTTAAAAAAGGGCAGTAACACCTTCTCAACCTCTCAATTGGGAGGATATGATGAGGGAGATCGAACAAGAGAGGCCTAAAAAGAAGGCCAAGATCCTACACTCTACAAGACTCACGGATAAAGGAGAGATTGTTGCTGAGTGTGCCATGCCAATGACAGAAAATGAGGTAGGGGACATGCAGCTAATAGATTATCAGTTGAGTATTGTCAATTTGGGAAGGCCCACTAGGAATCAACAGATGAACCTAATTGATGTGGTGGCTTCAACAACCAAGTCAAGAATGATAGAGGAAAAATAGAAGAAAGATGAGCTAAAGGCTTAGTTGGATCAATTACATTCATTTTTTAAAAAGTGTTTCCTCTCCGAGATCACAATAGGTAACGGCCATTAAGACTCCTATTTTGTTAAGAAAAAATGAGGTAGATGATTTGGTGCAGGTAAGAGGCAAAGCGGAGATGGTAGACAGATGGGTAGACAAGTTGAATCAGGAAGTAGGTGAATTTTTGGTTGAAGGTTTTGAGGTTATTAAAGGGATAGAAGAGTTAATAGGAGAAATGCAGTAGTATATTGAAGCATCGGAGAAACAAGAAGAGGAGTATAAAGAGTATAGTTAGAAATTAGAAAAGGTTAGTGCACTGCCTCTGACTACTCTTCTTGAACAATCCATATTTGAGGAGGATAATAAGGATTTTGTTGAGAAGACCTCTCGTATACTCTAATTCAGGACAAATTTCTTGAGTAAACATAGGAATGAGGTCCAAGATGCTGTTAATAATTTGACTTAACAATTTGAGGAGCTGGAAGCAGTCATTGCTATCATTGTAGATGTAAATGTATTAACAAAAGAAGGCATGTATTTGAGTCAGATCAAAGAGAAATGGGATGATAGATTTACAGAACTCATGCAGAAAGGAGATGATGGAGAAGATTTGATGATAGATCGGCTGATGGATGTGTAGGAAGAAATGAAAGCTATAAGAAGAGAATTGGTAAAGATAAAAGATATGAAAGCGTTTGCTACAGCAGAGTTGGAGCGAATCAAATTTGAAGATAGCTGGGTTGATGGGTTAGAATTAGATGTGTTACAACAAGTCTTCACTAGTTATGATGAGTACATTATAGATCCAGCTTCACATGCATAAATCTCTTTCATGCATGAGTTTCTTCTTCTTTGCATGTTGCATACAACACTGACAGTTTTTGAGTGCATGACTTATTTTTCTCTTCTATTTTATATTCTCTACTTTAACTCAATGTCTAATGTAAGAACTCAAGATCAAATTGATCTGAGTTTCCAAGAGAATTTTACTTCCTAAAAAGGTGGATGACCTAAAATAGAAGTGGAGTTTGAATTTTTGTATATCTATAAATACCCTATGAGTATCATATTGTAAGGGTCGGCTAATTGAGAATACAATTGGCTTACCTAAGATAAGGAGATAGAATTTTGTAGTGATTTATAGAGATACATTGTACTTGATCTTTTTACATTTAATAGAATTACAGGTTTACGCAATATGGTGTTAGAATGTTGGTTTATTTGATAAGGCTGATAAGTTATAATCTATCTGAATACCATTGATTGTGCTGAAGCATGCTAGTTTCTTATGTGATGAAAGCCATTAGAAGAAACCAGATTTAAGGATTATCTTGCTAGATTATCATTGAATTAAATTTATTGAAATCTGTTGATCTATAATCTTGATGATGAATGAATGTGTGTTGTTTTGAAATCCTTGAAGTATTTGTGATATGTAATTGTGGAGTTAATTAAGCACCTAAAATGTATGCAATGGTATAGATTATTCTATAGATTTTGTCATCTTATGGTTTTCTTGATCTGATTGGAAAAAAATTCATTTTTGAAAATATATGTCCAGATGCTAGATAAGTTTTGTTCATCTTTACTAGTTTACCCTATGATCCATCTTTTTCTTTTGTTTGAAACCCCATTGATTTACTAAAACAATTCAGTAAAATGAGTCATTGGTTGAATCTTTTGTTACCATTGTAGGCCCCTTGAATATTATAGTTGCATGAACTGATTGAGTGACACCAGACAGTTGAGAACCAACTACCAGGACCTTGGGAGTTAGGCCACCATATGTTTTCTTTCCATTTTTAGGAGAAATAGAGTAGAAATATTATGTTTTAACATTGTTTGTGTCATTTTCACCATCAACAAAAATTGGCGCTAGAAGGAGGGCCTGAAAGAACAAGCTGGCTCGCATAGTGTCTTTCTCACCCAAGAAATATGGAAGGATTTTGAGATCCTCCACCGACCCTGAATGTTTACAAGAGTTACAAACTCTTGTTAGACCTAGACCCCATGCTCATAGGGTAGAGATACCTTCCTTTCCACCACCTCTCACTCCACCTAGATTTCCACCAAATCCACCTACACCACCACCAGTTCGACCTACATTGCCACCTCCAATTAGGCCTATGTCTCAAAACATTCATTGTTGAAGATATATGTCCAGATGCTAGATAAGTTTTGTTCATCTTTACTGGTTTACCCTATGATCCATCTTTTTCTTTTGTTTGAAACCCCATTGATTTACTAAAATAGTTCAGTAAAATGAGTCATTACTTGAATCTTTTGTTACCAGCGCAAGCCCCTTGAATATTATAGTTGCATGAACCAATTGAGTGACACTAGATAGTTGAGAACCAACTACTAGGACCTTGGGAGTTAGGCCACTATATGTTGTCTTTTCTTTTTTAGGAGAAATAGAGTAAAAAATATTTTGTTTTAACGTTGTTTGTGTCATTTTCACCATCAACAGAAATTGGCGCTAGAAGGAGGGCCTAAAAGAACAAGTTGGATCGCATAGTGTCTTTCTCACTAGAGAAATATGGAAGGATTTTGAGATCCTCCACCAACCCTGAACCTTTACAAGAGTTATAAACTCCGGTCAGACCTAGACCCTGTGCTCATAGGGTAGAGATACCTACCTTGCCACCACCACTCACTCCACTTGGATTTCCACCAAATCCACCTACGCCACCACTAGTTTGACCTACATCGCCACCTCTAATTAGGCCTATGTCTCCACCAATTCGGCCTATATCACCACCTACCCAACCAATCCCATCGATGGATTACTTTGTGAATAATCCCTCCCCCTTAGGGACAATTCCTGGGGTATTCCATGATTTACCAAAGAACCCAGAGAAGTTATGTCCTAAATACATGCATGGCAAATCAAGAAGCGTTGAGGAGCATATACAGGCATTCAAAGATGCTTGCACATGAGCTCAAGTTTCTCATCAAGATGTGGTATGTATATTTTTTCCCTACTGTTTGGGAGATATGGCATATAATTGGTATCTAAATCTTCCCCAGGGATCTATTCTAGGTTGGACAAATTTATAAAATGCTTTTATTGATCAATTCAAGGTTTATGTAGACCTTGCAATATTATATCACCAGTTTGCCACCATCAGAAAGGAACATCATGAACCACTGCCCTTGTTCAACACTAGGCTCCAAAGGATGTATCATAGGCTACAAGAGCCTTACTTAGTGTAAGAGGGTATGGCCATACAGGTGTATCTGAGAGTTGTCAATCCTTTGATTGGCGTGTTCTTTCAAAGAACTTATCAACCTAATGAGATTGACTCTCTGTCTAAAATTTATCATCTGGCTATCAAATTGGAACAATAGATAAGTCTGCAATCTAGAGGTTTAGGAGCGGCTCTTCCTCCCATGAATTATTAGATGCCTAATCCACCCTTATACAACACTGTCCTTGGAATGTCGTATTCCCAATATGGACCTACATTTGAGTTTCAAGCTCCACCTACTATGCCTTTCTTCAGAAATGGCATGCAAGATCACTCCCATCAAACTCAACATCAGCCTCAAAATCAACCACAACAAATAGGAGGATCAACCCATGTCCATTCCCCATCCATAGTCCAAAATGTGCAGAATGAACAAACTGTTCAACTCACAAGTGAGTTAGAGACTCTCAAGAAGACTCTCTTAGATGTCAAATGACATGGCACAGCTTAGACAAAACCATCCTCCCAACCAAAATCAGAATTACAATAACCAGGGAGGTTATAACAATTAGGGCAATTGCTCTAAGCAGAACCAAAATCAGAACACCAATAGGAACTTCTAGAATCAGAACTTCTCAAACCAAAATTATCAAAATTAGAATAGAGGATATAATCAAAGGTTCAACAACAACAACAATAATAGGCAATGGAATATTGGACCTAACAATGGGGGAGTTCCTCATAATTATCAAATAGGTGATGAAAGACCACATACTACTAATGTTGCTGATTTGAATTTTATGACCAATTGGTGTAGGTTGCATGATACAGCAGCACATTCTAAAGTCAATTGCCCAGAAATGGAGAAAATTGTGAAAATTACATAGGTTGATGTCCATCCTCGAGTAGGAAATTCCAATCAGGATAATGGGCCAGTCAGCACTGCCATGACTTATGAAACCATTGAAGAAAAATATCAATTCCCCATGCAAGGGGATAATGAGCCAGAGGAAGAGGTTTATGATGCTCAAGCTTTCCAATCTAAGGGTGGTCACTTTCTAAGGAATCAGAATAAGGGGCCATTCACTACATCTGCACCCCCGAACAACATGGTTCCACCAAATTAGAATGTAGATAGCAGTCCACCTCCACCAAAGGGACCTTCTGATTCATAGAATAGAGGTAATCCGCCTCCTTTTCCTAAATACCAAGTTAGGAATGATTTAGAGTTTGATTTTGTTGCAGAATTATAGAGGCAAAAAACATCACTGTCTTTCTTTGACATCATGAAGTGGTGCCCAACTCAACGGGAGGTGGTATTAAAAGCTTTGGAAGAGGCAGATCGCCTAAAAGGAAAAAGTAAAGTGACTCTAGCAAAGGAGACAAATGCAGCTATTTATAAATGTAAGACGAGTACCCCACCTTTTCTGTTAAGTTTAAGAATCTTTGGAAAGAATCTGCACAATTCTTTATTAAATTCTAGAGCATCAGGGACTTTCATGCCTTTTTCAATTTGTAAAAAGTTAGAATTGAGTCCTATTCCAACCAATAAAAAAGGTGATTCAGTTGGATAAAACTGAAGTCAATTTTGTGGGTGAATTAAAGAACATGCATGTGCAAGCTGTATCCCATCTTCTCTAAGATCTTAGACCCTTTATCATATTGCTTTGTTTGGACATTGGAAGTTGGTGCTTGAGATTTTTCATCTTTGTAAATCCAATTTAAAATTTATTTATGCTCAGATTCATCAGTTAGGGTACCTGCTTTTACAAATGTACCATCAAAGAGCATGATTGGTTGTGAATATTTTTCCCTGGATGTTGATGGTTGTCCATAGGATTTTGGAGAAGGTAGTAGTTGTGATAGACATAAGGACTACTAAAAAGAATATTCACCTAGGCCTTTGTCTTTCAATTGATTTTTTTTCTCAAATAGCTTTGACAAAGCATTTAGTTGACTTTCATTGCTTGAGGAAGTAGAATCACCAATGCCTTTATCTTTCAACTGGACCTTTTTCTCAGGCTGATTTGAAAAAGAATTGATTTGACCTTCATTGCTTGTTGAACTAGAAGTGATATTTTCCCTATTATGTGGTACAAAAGTATCTTGGAAAATCTTAAGAGTATTGCAGTATTGAGGATTGTTGAAATCAATTGAAATGGTGATCTCTTGTCCATTGAAAGGGAATTTTAAGCATTGATGATATGTTGATGGCACTGTGTGCATCTCATGGATCCAAGGTTGACCCAAGGGTATGTTATATGTCAAATCCTTGTCTAAAACTTGGAAAACTATATCTTTTTGAATTGGTCCCACTTGAATTGGTAAGAAAATCAGTCCTTGAGAGGATCTTTACTCATCATCATAGGCTTTGATAGTGATATTTCTTCTAGCATCTATTGCATTTTCTGGGAATGCTAGTGCACAGACAAGATTTAAAGTATAGATATTTAGACCAACTCCTCCATCTATTAAGACATGTTTGACAAGATGTTTATGAATTAGAACCTCAATATGGAGTGCAATGTTATGTGGATGAGTAAGGGATACATCATCATTTTCTAAAAATGATAGACAATGAGGTATGGTCAAATGTGCCAACATGGCTTGGAATTGACAAAATTCTAAACTGGTAGGTACCATGATGTCCACTACAGATTTTTCTAGAATATCCTTGTGAGCTGATGAAATTTTGAGAAGTTCTAATATGAATATTTGAGTTGGGATCTTTTGCAGTTGGCCTACAATGTTGTATTGATGTGATGGGATAGCAGGTGCTTTGGATGTACTTACTTTAAATACATACTTAGACTGAGCGCTTGTGGTCATGATTACTGGCATGTGTCTTGTTTGTCTTCGATTTTGATGACATTAATTTGATTATCAGTTGCAGCCATGTCTTGTTTGTTTTCATTGATTTGATTTGATTTGATGGTGATGTCCTTGATTTGATCATCATTTGTAGCAATGTTATTTTTTTTATTATCAGCTATAATAATGTCTTGTTCATGCTCAATTGTGATGCCATTAATTTGATTATCAGTTGCAACAATGTTTGTTTTATCATTGATTTCAAGGTTATTAGTTTGATCATTAACTGCATGAATGTTATGGATGGTGGTATCATAAACATAATTCTCATTTTTCCCTTTGGTGTTTGTTGAAGAGTATTTCCCTTTTTCGTACTTGGGTAAAGGATTTTTGAATGCTCCATGATCAACATTTGTTTGAGGTCCTTCTATCAATATTTCCTTTCTATCTATCAAATCTTGCACCAAACGTTTTAGTTGCATGCAATCATTTATTTTATGTCCTTTGTTTCTATGAAAATTACAATAATGTGCATCATTCCACCATGATGGTTTAACTTTGGGTTCCCAATATTGTGCTTCTAGTAATGTTATTAGCTTGGCTGCAAGACGATCTTTTAATGTTGATTCCAATGACTAAACCAAAGGTGTAAATCTTTTGTGATTTGATGGTGTTCGATATGGTGGTGGTTTAGATTCAATAGTGTTTTGATTATTGTATTGGTTGGTGTCTTGATTAGTGTTTTGATTGGTATTGGGTGTAATTCATGATAGATTAAAGTCTGGTTTTGCATTATGTGTTTCAGCTACACCATCATTACCAGCATTCTTGTTTCTTTGCAAGAATTTAGGTTTTTCATTCTTGTTATAATGATTGGAGGAGTTTGTTGTGTTGTTTCCTTCATTGTATATTTTTAATACCCCTCTTTTAACCAAGGCTTGTTCGATTTTGAGTCCATTTTCAATCATCTTTTCAAAGTTGGGTGGGCATTGCAATTCAAGTCTATAGCTCATCTCATCATTTATATTGTCAATGAATATTTCTATCTTTTCCTTTTCAGGTATAGGATGAGGATATCTAGAAAATAATCTTCTCCATCTTTATAAAAATATGAGAAATGACTCACCCTTTTTATGTTTTGTGTTGCAGAGATATTTCATGGTTATCTCGTGTTTGATGTTGTATGTATATTGGGTGATAAACTTATTGTCTAGCTCTTCAAAAAACATAATACCTGGTGGGAGTTATGAAAACCATTGCATGCATATGCAATCCAAACTTTGTGAAAATAATCTCATCAAATAAGTTTCTTCATGTGCAAACTCCAAGATCATGGTGAAAAATTCTCTTACATGATCTATAGGATTAGATTTTCCATTATATTTATCATATTTTTAAAGATCACAGTTTGGTGGAAATGGTATCATGTTCAGATTTCTATCAAAGGGGTAAGGGAAGATATCTTGCAACAAGTATCTTTTGGTGGTTCCTCTTTGCATGTCTTGGATTTTTTGTTGGAGATTTTGCATTTGTTGGGTCAAAGCATCCATTGGATCTATGTTTTGTGAAAATATTTTTTCCTCTTAGGAGCTCCTTTCAATTGGTTTACATCAAAGTCATTTGATAGTTTCACACCTTGGTTGGCTAACATCAAAAAATATTTTTCTCCATCTTTCTCCATAATTTTCTCCATGAATTTGTGGAATTTGGGATCTTGTTGAGCTTGTTGAATGTCGTCATCAGTGAATTCATCGTTTTCAAGTTGGTGGAATTTTTGAAAGGGATTCTCTTTAGCTTTAGCCATGGTGGTTTGAGTTTCAAGCTCTTTTTCTTTGAGTTTTTGTTTTTGAGATCTTGTAAAATGGGCATACAAGTGATAAAGTTTTACTATAACTTTGATCTTTGTTTAGGAGTGCCAAGGAGATACCTATGTCAAATAGAATGATGGATTCTATTGATGAGACTAAGGTGATACATTTGATGATAGCATGTTATTTCATGATGAAGTATGATAGATCCTGATGATGAAACTCAACTAACAATTAGGGATATGTGTGATGATTATGTACTTTAAGATGGTTTGATCCAAGTTTAGTTAAGATAATTTCACTTGCAAAGTCTAGTTTCTTCAAGTTTATAGTGATGGTTGAATGAGGAATGATCTATGCTAAGGAAAGAATCCCTAAATCTAGTTTCAATTGTCTAACAGATGTTCAAATTAGCCCTTTATTTCTGACTTAGATGGATGCTCTAAAACAGGGTTTGGATGCGCTAAAAGATGGCATAAATGTGCTAAAAGATGACTCAGATGTGCTAGACCGTTCCCTAGATGCTCCAGAATAGGAAATGTATGCACTAATTTTTTTGGTGAATGTGCTAGAAAAGACTATGCATGCACTAGAAGATGAGCTTATTGTGCCAAAAAAGAACCTAGGTGCATTAGACTCCCCCTCTATATGTGCTAGAATAGAAAGTTGATGTGTTGGAAAATTGAGGTAAATGTGAGAGCATGGGCTAAATGCATTGGAAGAGAACTCAGATGCACTAGAATATGAGCTAAATATGCTAGAAGGTGGGCCAAATGCACTAAAATAGATCCTGCATGCACTGACAAATGAGGCAAATGCGTTCGAACAAAAAGTTGATGCGCTAAATTGGAAATAGTCACCATTTTTGAAATTTTGTCTAGTTTTCTTGTTTTCAACTCAATGAATTAGGTATTTTCTGGGTGAAAGATCTTCTGAACAATGAGTTTTTTTGGTTTTCTTGTTTTTGGACCATGTGAATTAAGTGTTTTTAATGGATGATCTCTTGAAAAATGATTTCAAACACATGTCAACAAGTTGTAAAATAGTTGTTTCACCCTATGAGCTAATCATTAAGTGTATGTTCAGGGTTCTAGTCTGATCCCTTTGATTTCCATAGGTATTAAACAATAGAAAATAGATCAATCACTTTTCTAATGTCAAGGGTCATTTATAGCATCACAACCCACATCTTAAAACTATGTCAGCTCACATAGTCGTGTAACCCCCTAGAGGGTGCCTATGTTTTTTCCTTTTTCAGGTCTTAACCAAAATTCAATTCATTCACTTTTGGCTAGTAATACTTGGTAGTTATATGGTGGTGAGTATGTTGGGGGAATATTCTTCCCTCCCCTTGCACTCTGAATATTAAAAATGTTCAGAAACTGACTTGGCTGGCTACTACACTTAAAGTTCTTAGTAAGGGTTCCATTCGGTACGGAAAATGATAAAATCCCTCAAAAGACCTCCCAAACTTTAGAACAAAGGCTTTTGGGATGGTTATTGATGCACACTACCATTGAATGTGACTTTCATCACAATCACGTTTGATTATAGTGGGTTGGAATGCTTGGTTTTAGTTGTTCCGACTTAGGTCGTTCCCATAGGGTGAGTACTTTTCCCCACTATGGTAGGCCTTCTAAAGGTGCTATTGCAATAAATAGAAGAGTGATTCTAGAATTTTGGTCACCCAGTGAAGGAGAGAGCATAGGCCTATCACTTTACAAGTGCAACATACATGGTGTTCAATAACCCCTTAATTAAACTAGATGCCTAATTTAATTAAAGGAAAACAAAAATAACTCTAGCCCCTATAAACAACATTAGTAGTTTCAAAAAATTATCTTTGACAACATTTAAAGCACCTGCAAAACAAAGAGACATCAATCAGTTCCCAAAATTATGATTTTCTGCAAATAAAGCTAAATGCGCTAAAACAGAAACCACATGCACTAAAAGAATCACTAAATGCATTATTAAACACCCTAAATGCGCTATTCTGGAAACCATAAAATAAAAAACAAAGTCTTGTATGCACCAAAAGAGTAGGTAGATGCACTAAAAGATCCCTTGGATGTGTTGAAATAGAGATTGAATGCACTAGAAGAGCTGACAGATGCATTGAAATAGAGACTAGATGTGCCAAAAGAGTAGGTGGATGCACTAAAAGATGCTTTGGGTGCACTACATTGAAATTCACAATCAAACCTATGAATGAAAACTTTCCAGAAAATGTTATAAATGGGGCTAGGCTCCATAGTGGGTGCCAAAATGTATCATGTTGTATAAAATGTGCAAGCATAAAATAATACAACACAATCAATGAAACATTATATTAGAGAATTCAAATAACAATCTAATCAAATTGAAAGAACAAATTAACTCTCTAAAGTCATCCCATTTTCTTCTATCTCCAAGGATTTTTCAATTCATTATTACGCTCAGATTGTGTGTATGCACATGACTTATCAAATGACAACCTGAAGAACGAGATGTTAGAAATGCAATAAACCTTTTCTACATGATTTATTGCTAAAATGATATGTTATAGATGATTGTTGAAAGATTGTGATAATGCTATGATATCGATAATGGAAATGCTATGATAATGCAGCTAATGCTAAAGCCATGATTCAAACTAAGTGATGCTAAGTTCATATGCTAAAGTGATAATGCTAATATGCTAAGATAACAATGCTAATGAAATTTCTGTAGAATGTACTTATGCTGAATTTTCTATATGAAATGTTATAAATGAGGTTGTATTTATAGACTTCTCCAAGGCATCAACCTATGTGGTAGGATTAAATGGCCTAGATTTGATCTGGAGAGATGGAGAGTCGAATGTGAAGAGGTTAGAGAGAATCAAGGAGAGTGTCCCTTTAGTACAACAAACTGCCAAGAGTAGAGGAGAATTAAACGGAGGAGAAAGCCAAGTGTCTCAAAATTGGTTAGGATTTGTTGAGATAAATGCCAATTAAATATTAAGAATATTTAATTTCATGAGACACATGATGAGGTGGAAGATGAGAAGTTAGTAGAAGTGTGATAAAATTCAAATATTAAATTTGAATTTAATGAAAGGGAGTATTAAATAAAACTAACTATTTAAAGTTTGTTTATTTAATTAAAACATGAAGACAATGATTTTAGATAAGAATAATTTAAGAAAGTGAACTATATAAATAAATTTGTTGATTTATTTATAAGTAGAAGAATTAAATATTTATTAATTAAGTGGCTTTTATTTAATTAATTTATTCCAAACCAATTTTAGGTGTATACACCTGCTATACAAGAAGAAAGGTCTCCACTCCAAGAAGAGGAAGAAGTTGAGCAACCATGATCACCACCACCAACCACCTCTACACTCCCATTGTTTGTTGCCACTGCACCATCCCCTTCCACTCCTCAATCATTGCATGTCTCATCTCCACCCTCTGTGGAAATCTCTATCCACCCCACCTCTACTTCCACAACTACTCCCATGGTGGTGATCGATTCTTCTTCTTCTACTACTTCCCCATTATCGTCTTCTTTGCTTCCACCGCCGCTTCCAACTCTTTCCACTCTATTTCCTTCTCTTCCCACAACCTCTATGGCACCCCTCACCTTACCACACACCTTTCCCTCATATTTTAAAAATGTGCCACCTCAGTTCTCTAAGGTCATTCTAAACCCTCAAGTAAAAACTCTTATGGCCCAACTTGTCGCTACCTTACCTTTCCCTCCACCTCCTATGGAGCCACCTAAGATGGAGGCTACAGTATAAATTTTTGAAGAAACGGAGAGGCTAAGTGTAGAGCAGCCCAAAGAAGTAGCATTGGATATCACTGAGGTACCTCAAGACTTAGATCGTGAAGACTACTTCGAGCATGTGGAAAAGGGCTTAAGAATTGATTTGGATGAAGTTTCCTTTTGATGAAGAAGGGAAGAAAATGCCTAAGGGTGAAAATGTGGGTAAGTTTGACACTTACTATGATGTTGAAACTTCTAATCAAGAACCCGAGGGAGAGCAGCGTGAAGAGCACAAGGAAAAAGAAGCAATCCCAGAGGAACACCATTCCAAAGAAAGGAAAGTTGATATAGAAATTGATATGGAGAAAGTTGTTGAGCTCCCAAGAACTGGCCAAGGAGAGGGCTTGCAACATGAAGAAGTGTCTTTGAAAGGAGAGAAAAATGAAGAAAAGGTAGAAGAAAATATGAAAGAAAGAGATGTTGAACCCAATAAAGGTGTTGAGATTGAACATGAATCTAAAGAGGCAACACACTTGAAGAAGATATTGTTGGAAAAAATGTAGTATGTTGAGCTAGACAAGGGGCAAGCCATATTGCAAGAAGAGGAGAAAAATGAAAAAGAAGGAAATGTTGAAGATGCTCTTAGACATGATGAGGAGGAACCTTTAAAAGATCAAGAGGAAGTGGACAATAATGAATCCAATACTACATCCCCGAGCCACCAAAATGAAGTTCCCTCATGGCTAGAGTACCAACTAAAAAGAAAATCTCTAGTACTCATAGATCCCAAGGGTCGAATGAAAGCAATACTTGCCAAAACATAGGTAACGACCCAGAAAGAAAAGAAGCCAAAGATTAGGTCACACATCACTACCAATGCCTCCAATTCTAGAATATTACAAGTGGCCACTCCTATGGTAGATAAGGATGCAAACACTCTTCAGGTAAAGGATTATCAAGTGGCGACCATCAATCTAGGCCTCGCCTCTCGAACTCAAAAGATTGATGAATTTCAAGGGTCTGTCTCCACTATCCTCTAGCAAATGAACAAAGATCAATCAATGAAGGTGGAACTAAAAGCACAAGTGTTAGAGTTGACTTCCTTTATACAACAATGGACAACACCTGGAGAAGAAGTGTTAATGGAATCATTAGCACTCGCTATATTGTCTAAGGAAGAATTTAATATGATGGAAAGAATGAACTAGATCAAGTCTACCTTAGACTGGTTCAAAAGAGTTATTGACATAGGTGACAAGGGCATCCATTACATAGCCAATATGCACATAATGACTAGCAGGTCTTGCAAAAGGATGTAGAGCAAGTGATAGAGATCTATAAAGAGTTCCCTTAACTTTATAAAATCACATAACCCAAGCTGGAGAGCATACTCAAGCTCTCCCACACACATTGGGAAAGGAGTTGGTGCTATCAAAAGAAGACCATTGGCTACCTGAAGCATGATTGCTTGATTTTGAATATAGAAAAGGGGTTTTGGAGAGGTCTCTAATGGAATTAGAGACCAGTCATGAGCAAATCATGGATCACCAAGTCAAATTTGATGAGTTCATGAAATTGATGATAGGGTATGAGATGCCAACACTAGAATTAGATCGAGAAGCTATCAAGTGCGAGTTTCACAAGAGAATGGAGCAAGGAGTCGGTGACACTCTATCAACAAAATTCATGGATTTTTTTGCATGTGCCTTCTCAAAGTCAGAGCAAATGGTCAAGGTAGGAGAAACATGTATAAAACACCAATATCAAATAGAGGAAGGATTCAAAAGAGTCACTTTCCAAATCTCAAAATTTAACCTCTTAGAACAAAAGAAGCTCTTGGCTACCATTGGCAAGTTTATTGAATATGCCTTACTACAAAAATAAGTTGGAAATCCTATAATAGATGATGAATTTTTAAATAAATAGCTACAGGACAAAAAAGGCTACAAGACAAAATAGGGAAAAAGATAAAATAACTTATTTTTATATTGTAAATTTTGTACTCTTATTGGGTGATGTGAAAACTCTAAACTAGAATTAATTTCAGCCATTCATTGTAAAGTAATCTTGACCATTCATTCTACTTTTTGAAAGCTATAAATAAGGGCATCCTCTCATTTTCAAAGAGAGAGATGAGTTATTGTGTAAAGGCATTCTACTGCAATATATGAGAAAAAAATTAAAAATTGATGGTTTCTTGTGTATAGTTCATTATGTGTGCATGATTTAGCCTCCAAAAGTTTATTTCAAGAATTCTTCCTTTTTGTTTAAGTTTATTTTCAACTGTAGTCTATGTTCTACTTTAATGGTGATTGTATGTTGTAGTATTTTATGCATTTCTAGCTCATACTTTTTGTAATTTTTTGATGAAAATTTGTTGTGTAAAGTTAGTGTGAGCCATTTCATATGCTGCACTTAAGTTCAATTATATGTTAATGATGAATAGGTGAATGCTACAATCTGAAAATATGCAAATAGCCTCAAAAGATTGCACTAGTTTTGTGACACTATAGGCTATCCTTGGTTAAGAAAAACTTAGTTTGGGAGGTTTGTCTACTGCAAAATCAACCATTATTATTGTTGATCATAGTTTTAGAACTAGGCAACTTCTAGACCCTTTCATCCTTTTACATTTTCTTTTAAATCTGAGTTAGACATAAGTTTCCAGCATCATAAGAATATTAAATTTGATGAATAGTTAAGTTTCAAACTACTTGCATAAAAACTACAATCATTGTTCATTATTTCCATAATTTTGAAACTTAATTAAAAACCCATGGAACTCCATGCTTTGTGAACCATAAAGGCCCCTTGTGATTACCAACAAATCACATCAAACAATTGAGTTGTTTTTGCATATTCATGACCTGACACCCGAGAGACCTTGGGGTGATTTTCTAAAACTTAGTTGCAGATTTTCACCTTTCAAGAGAGGTAGGAAATTCATGTTCTATCTATGTTAAGAAGTGAAAAAACACCCATCAACAAGTGCCACTTTAAACTATTTTATAAGATCAATCATGTCCTAAAGAACAAGATTGGTAAAAGATTATGGATTCTAAGAAGAATCCACAAGCCACATGTATCTTCATCTTAGTTAGATAATTTTTAAATTTAGAGGATGAACTATATACCTAATGGACATATTTCCTCAGTTAATTATTCTTTATTTCCAAAAGTAAAAAAAAAAGTAGAGAACTCTTCTCTAATGGTGGTATATCTTATGTACCTTATTTTTTTTATTAGATATTTTTGCTTGTTCCTATTGTAAATCTCCTTCTCCTAGAAAAATTATAGTTTTAATGATATGTGTAGGGAATTTTATTCAAATAGAAATATCAACTAGCACACACCATCTTATCATGATGTGTCAACCTTATTTAATGGTGCATAATATTTTTATATGAAATATTGTAGGATTTTGTCTCAATATTTTCCAATTATATACATCATCATACATGACTAAATATTATCTTTTAGACAATCTACTTGTGGTAGGGCCTACCTGCAATCATATTGATTTTTTCACCAATCTAATACCTTACTGAATTCCATTTGTTGCACTTCTAGAAGTTCTAAGATAAACATATAATCCATTTACCTAGGAATAGTGTGATCCATCTAATCCACCATGATCAACTCCTTCAAATAGACTATAATCAAAGTAATTTTCTAGTGTTAGTTATTCGTTATGGTTCTTGGTGACTCACTTTTAATATGTAAAATCTATCCTAAACATTTTCTAGGTAATCCTACATAAATACTATTGGTAATTTCTATCTCCAACAATTTATTAGACTTTGTAGGCATAATGAGATAATATTATAAGAATTAAAAAATAAATTGGACTAATGAGGAGAGAAGAATCCTCTCTCATAGATTTCAATGGATAAGGTGATAAGATTGGGTCAAGAAATTTTAGGAGAAAAAATTGAATGTCCTTTAATCAATTCTTCTAGAACTATTTGTTGAATAATCATACTATCATTTCACAATGATGAACCCATGCCAATTGTTTATATGAGTAAGAACATCTCATTAGTTAGGCTATTTAAATAGTTTGAGTTGTAATGATCAAAATTTTGTAATGATATTAAATCTATGGTGGGTTGTATATTAGGAGATGTATAGAAAGAAGTTAGGTTTTCCTTTGTTATAGATAATCATTTGCTAATTCTTTATCACACATTTAAGTAAATAGAAGATGAATGGGTATACCTAAAGAAACACCATTATGAATTTTTGTTAATAATTGAGATATGTCTAGTTCTCTTTTGAGAAAAGTACTTCAAACAACATGATGTATGGTGGAATGCACATTAATACAGTGCATCAAATGGAGTTAAGTATATTCCATTAATATTTTTCACTTCACACTTCAATTGGTATGTGTTAAAACATATGTGATATTGGTTGAATGGATAGGTTAACAACTTTGCATGGGGTCAGAACTAAATAATAGGTCAAGACAAGAATCTTAACATGAGGTGATTAAGTTTCTATTGGATATATTTGTGAGGAATATATTTGTTACTTTATAATTTTATCCATAATACTTCATACATGGATAATAATAAGATGGAGGATATCTAGGATAATAAAAACGGGGTTCATTGATCCAAGAAGTGATTGATCCAAGTGCAAGTTCAAGGAAACTTTTAGGAATAGAAAAACTAGTATGTCAAGTTGTCATTGATGACACATCCTTCAGTGTGAGGTTACATAGTTATTCTTGGTCCATCAAGTAATGAGTTCGTGGCATTATGATTATTATTGATCTTACAAACAATACAAATCAATCATTATTCAAAATACAATTAATATGAAAAATAATTCATTTAATTATTCTAATGATAAGAATAATGAAGATCCGATAATAATTGCTAAATAAATATAGATATTGAGACTATAACAAAATGTGATGTGAGTATACAAAACATCATAAATCAATCCACAATGTCATTTCAAACTTTGATAAATCAATCCACAATGCCATTCAAATTTGATAGTTACACTTATACTATAGTAATTAACATTACAATCTCCTCTCTCAATACATTACATATATACACTTCATCAGGGGTTGTCACGTTAATATGAAAGTTGTGTGTGTAGCAAATGCAAATCACCCATGAGCTATGAAAAAGTAAATGTTTTAACTTTTATGAAAGTACATTCTTGAGAATGCAGGTTATTAGAAAAAAAAGGCATTAAATGTTTCAAATTTGACATCATCTCATTAAGTCTTTCACTATATTCAATGAACGAGTCTCCAATCTGATAAGTTTTACATTTTCCCTTTTGGGAGCTTTGCATCAGATGATGTAGAAATGTATGCAAAATGTACAAGCATGAACACGTGAACTCTTTGACAAAATGCCTCAAAAAAATGTGTTCTTATGGAATGCAATGATTGCAGAATATGAACAAAATCAATTTGTTGATCACTAATGTTATGTTGGAAATTTGTCCAACTCACGCATCATATCGCAGTCAAATCTGGCAGTCAAAGTCAACTCCTTTTGTACCCCCGCACCCTCTTCTTTCCTGGCTCACGGTTCTGCAGAGTCCACTGGGCTACCTTGGCCACTCCCTCTGCTCTTTGTGGTCTCATGAGCATCGCTTCCATAGCCTACCACTTTATCGCAGTCATGCATTCCACAACCTTTGGTTGCATGGTTAACCACCTAGTAGTCTCCTGAGTTCACCTCACTACCGCGGCTTAGCCACTAGTCTCCTCTCATTGCGCGGTTAACCGCCTGGTAGTCCCTATCGCTCTGCCGTGGTTACCCTCCTTACCGCGAGCGGTATCACGGTGATTGTCTCCACTCCAAGTTTCATCTGTTGATGACGTTGCCGCTCTACCATGGTCTATTCGCTAACCGTCGATGGTAACGTGGGTGTTGCTCGGTTTTTTGATGGCTTATGTCCTTTTTGGTTTTGCGTTGGTGGATAGCTATGTTAGAGGACTATTTTTATATGTATAAGGACATGGTTTTAAATTCGTTTGGACTGTGCTTAACGTTTCCTTTGCTGGCATCCGTAATGTTTTTAAGACTGTATTTAATTTTTGTGCCTTGGCCATTAGCTTATATGAGTTGGATGTTTGTATTTTAAATAGAAGTTTTTATGGAATTGAATTGCTCTGAAGTAGCAAAGAATTTAGTTGGTTGTTCTATGTTAAAAGAATTTTTTTTATCTCTGCCTGATCCTTCATGTTATTCCAAGAAACATATAAAATGACTCCTATTCTAAAAGCTTTGTTGTAAACAACTGTTATTTATCATTTCTAAACCACTATCTAATGATGCTTCTAAAATATAATGCATCTAAATTCAAATAGTTTAGTTTGTTGTTCTTTGTATTATCTCCTAGGATTTAGATCAACACCCTACCATGTATTAATTGTTATGACTGCATTTGGGGATTTGTAGAGTTATAATTTGTCTTCACTAATAATTTAGTGCATTTAATAGACTTTATTCTCTAGAGGCAAGATAAGTGTGTCAAAGGATAGTTTTATAAAACAATTAACGATAGAATGAATTCTAGGAAAATCAGTTATATCTTCATTCCATTGCAGTCTTATATATAGATCTTGCTTAAGAATGCGACACTAAAAAAACTATCTCTTTTATTTATCCCAATCACTATTTTGTATTGAGATGGACAACTATAGCCCATATTTAATAGATAACCACCAACACAAAGGAGGATAATACCTATCACATTTCAATTTAAACAAGGTAATTGGTCAAAGTTTGAGAGTTTAACAAAAATTACCTCCCCTTCATGAGGAATTATAAATTATCTCTCTATTAAGTACATATGGGCTACTAGAGATTAAAGTTTATGAGCCCTAGTTCTTACAAATGTATGACTTAATCAAAAGATCTCCCAATAGAGTATCTTTTATAGGAAGGATCTGACATGGTACAACACCCATCATAGTTTAAAAGTTTAAATTGTTTGTGGGTTAGTCAATCTAGGAAATGAAAACTTGTAATGAAACCAAATTTTGCATGGTGAATAAGAATTAGTTTAGAGGGAAGAGCATACATAGAGAAATAAGAGAATAAAGTGAAGAAAAATTGAAGAATAAAATAAGGATATCTAAGGGAATAAACTATAAAGTATGCATTAATGATCTTCAATGTATTGTGATGTGACTTAATTTCCAACTATCACACAATAAAGTTTAAGATAGACATAGAGACCAATATCTATCAAATGACACTAGAGATGTACCTCATTTAATTGATAGGAAGTAGGAATTTCATCTCTAGATTGATATAAACAAGCATTTCCATAATTATTCAATTTTGTAAAAAATTTAAAAAATTATGTAAGATTCCCTATAGAAATGATTAGTATGGCCAAAGTTGGGTTGATACCTTGTTAGTGTAAGCAACAATTTAGAAATTAAACTAGGAAGAAAATGCAAATGATAAGGTTGTTATTCTAAAAGTATTAGATGCCTCAAATAAAGCATGCGAATACAATTCAAATAAAGCAAACAAAAGAAAGACTATCATAAAAATCCATTCCGAGTGTAATTTTATCTAAGTGATTTAAGTTGTGGATGCTCTTTTACACAAAAGTAACCTATTTCGACACCATGCAGTTAGCATGAAAGTGGATAGTCAAAATAAGAGCTTATAGCTCTTTGGTGGAGGGTACTCCCCTTGCAAACTAGAACAACACAAAAACAACTAAGTTTGCACAACAAAACCTATTTTATTACTGAAATGACATTACAAAGTTACATGCCATCTCATGGAAAAATTCTTACATGCATCTACCAATTGGAAGATCTAAGTTCACCCTCGATCTTCACCACCACCCTTGCGAGCTATTTTGCTAATACCTCTCCCTCTCTCTCTCTTTCTCTCTCTCTCTCTCTCTCTCTCTCTCTCTCTCTCTTGCTATCTCTATATAGTTTATTTCTCCTTCATGTCGGCCTTGATATTTTATCTCTCATGTTGTTGTAGTATTCATGCATATTCTCCAGGTAGTTACATAGACTTCTATGATTTCATTCTCATTTGTTTCCCAGTAATTCATTTTCCAATCATTCATTGCATGCCTGTAATATTCATTGACCTAGTCCAATAGCAACAATGATGCAAATCGATGAATTCTAATGAGTCATGTGTCACCACTAGAATCGTTTATCTTGTTCTACCAACTCACTATCCGATCAACCTCCATCCATCCTCACCATTTCCTGCATACCTGCAGGTCTTGATTGGGCCCCACCAACTCCTCAATGAGGTCAGTAGGTTGTTGCTGCGTGTAAATTATGATGTCACCATCTTATCAAGTCCCACCATATTCCTTCCATCGCACATTGCTAAGTCACCAAAAAATCCAAACCCTAGAACCTCTATTGTTGTGTCACTAAAAATCAGAACTTACCTCTATCACTGTGTCACTAAAATCAAAACTTATGAACCTCTAGTTGGAGGTTGTGGAGTTTTTAAAAACTATGACTTGTCGACATAGAGCTATTAGCCCCGCCATTGTAACTCCATCGCTATGTTGCTAAATCGGGCAATTATGGAACTTGCAAACCCCATGACATTAGTTAGAAAAACTTGGATCTCTGTGACTCTTAACAACCTTGTCCCTTATTCAAAAAAACCAATGCATAATTTTATGATGCAATATTTCTCTTGGCCCTAGATGCTCCTGCATCAAACACCCAGGGTGGTTTTGAAAAGTGTCTCTATCATTTCTCGGGAGTTAGAGGAAAACCAAGATGACTAATCTCTGACTTGGAAAACCAAGTTGAATCTTCAACTAGACTACCTTTCCACTTCGCCAAGTATTCATTGTACTACTTATTCCTAGTGCTTCTCCCCACATGGCTGTCCAAGATCTCTTCAATGTCTTCTTTTTCTACTGCTAGTGGTGGAACACTCTAGTGCGTCTCTACCAACTCGTGCTCCTTAACTCCTTCATGATACTTTGTTAGATCTATAATGTTAAACAAAAGGAAGACATGAATCCCACTCAACAATTCCACCTTGTACGCATTCCCTAAGTCATGTTTCTTCAAAATATTACATAGTCCAAACTTCTTCATCTAAAACTTATTGTATGTACCAACTAGAAACCTTTCCTTCCACAAATGCACCATGACTTCATCTCCAACAAAAAACTCCTTATGCCTTCTTTTCTGATCTTCCTACACCTTGAAATGTGTATTCATCTTATTGATATGTTTCTTAACTTCCTCATGTACATTCTTTATATGTTAAACAAAGTCCCCAGCTTCAACACTATATTTTCCTTCCTAATCCATCTTCATCAATTCAATAGCAGTTCTTGGACTACTCCCATACACGATCTGGAATGGTCATCTACCAGTGATCCTATTCATAGAATTGTTGTAAGAAAACTCCTCCTGGGGTAAAATCAAATCCCATCCCTTGGGTCTATCTCCTATTAAACACCTTAGAAAGTTACCCAAAATCCTATTCACTACCTTTGTTTGTCCATCTGTCTGTGGATGGTGTGCTAAGCTAAAATTCAAATCAGTTCTCAAATTATTCCACAACATCCTCCAGAAATATCTGACAAACTTAGTATCTCGGTCTGAAACTATACTCTTTGGTAGACCATGTAGTATTACCACCTTGAAAAATAATTATGCAACATGAACAACATCATTGGTCTTATGACACAAAATGAAGTGTGTCATATTCAAAAATCTATCCACCACCACAAATATGGATTCATGACCACGTTGCATTCTTGGAAAACCAAGAATAAAATCCATGTTGATATCCTCCCATGGCTTCTCAGGTATAGGCAACAGTTGATATAGTCCAGTGTTCTGACTAGTTCCCTTTGCCAATTGACACACCCTACAACCCTGTACGAACTTCTTCACATCTTGTTGTATTTGTGGCCAATAATAATGTTCACCAACAATGGCAATGGTCTTATCTCGATGAAAGTTTCATACCAATCCACCACTATGCTTCTATTTAATCAAATTATCTCTCATGGAACTTTTGGGAAGAAAAACTAATTCCTTCTAAACAACATACCATCTTGAATGGTATAATCCAACCAACTTTTCCTCTCTAGTGCAACTGGCTCCATGTAAGCTTTCCAAGCTTCTACGAAATCAAGATCTTCTGGATACAAGCTTGTGAGTTCCTTGAAATTGACAACTTCAAATTGTATTTTTGTCAACAAGTTATGCCTCCTACTCAAGGTGCCTACAACTCTATTCAACCTTTTGCTCCCGTGCTTTAACACAAAGGTATAACTCTATAGAAATTCAACCCACTTCAAATTCCTTTGATTCAATTTTCCTTGACTATTAAAATACTGTAAATCCTAATGATTAATAAATAAAACAAATTATTTTGGAAATAAGTAATGTCTCAACTTTTTCAAAGCCTAGACTATGGCGTACAATTCTGGATCATAAACATAGTATTTCTTCTTTGCATCATTCAAAGTCTCACTAAAATAAGAAATAGGCCTACCTTCCTACCTTAAAACAGCTCCAATGGTACTGCCACTGGCATCAAAGTGTACTTGAAATACTTAATTAAAATTTGAGAGTGCCAAAATAGGCTACTCCATGACCTTCTTTTTCAATAAATTGAAACTCTTTTCTGCTCCTGTACTCCATTTGAATTATTTTCTATCCCCTCTCATGGTTTCACTTAGGGGCACAAAAATAATACTAAATCCTTTAATGAACTTCCAATAAAAACTTGCTAAACCATGAAAATATCTTACCTCAATAGTGCTTCTTTGTGTTGGCCACTCCACAATAGCTTTCACCTTTTTTGGATCCATTTTTAGGCCCTCTGCTAAGATACCAAATCCCAAGTACACCAACTCGCGTTTCACAAAATTGCATTTCTTGAAGTTGATCAGTAGCTTCTCCTCTCTCAACTTCTTGAAAAATTCATGGATATGCATCAAGTGTTCCTCCAACATTTTATTGAAAATAAAAATGTCATCCAAGTAGACAATGACAAACTTAACCAAAAATTCTTTCAATGCCTCGTTTATGAGTCTCATGAATGTGTTGAGTGCATTGGTCAACCCAAAAGGCATGACTAACCACTCATACAGGTCCTCCGTAGTCTTGAAGGTTGTCTTCCATTCATCTCCCTCTCTGATCTGAATTTGGTGGTAACCACTCTTCAGATCAATCTTTGTGAAATACTTAGCTCCACTCAGGTAGTCCATAATATCATCCATCCTCAACAAGGGAAACCAATAGTTGATGGAAATCTTATTGATGGCTTTATAATTAGTACACATTCTCCATTCTTTGTCCTTCCTAGGTGCTAGCACTGCAAGTACCACACATGGACTCAAACTCTCTCTAATCAATCCCTTCTGCAACAGCTCTTGCACTTGTCTATTCAACTCTTCATTCTCTGTTGGAGTCATTCGATGGGCTACCTTATTTGGAAAAATGTCTCTAGGAATTAGATTCATCTGATGACTAATCTTCCTTACTAGTGGTAGTCCTTTAGGCACATTATTGGAAATAATACTCTATAATTCATTTAGAAAACCACACACTTCCATAGGAACTTCACTACTAAATTCCTTTTCAATTCTTGGAATTAATGCAAAACACATGTGCTCACATTTCATACCTTCCATGAATTTTCTTCCATCGACCAAAAAATCCTTGCATTACTGCACACCTTTTCTCCTATATCTTCTAGGGGTTTTAACTTATGCCGAACACCATTATTTTTCAATGAATACGTATTATCATGTCCATCATACACTACTCATTGATCAAACTACCTGGGTCTTCCCATCAACATGTGACAAATTTCCAGAGGTATGACATCACACAAAACCTCATCATGATAATTAACAATTTTGAATTTTATCAGGCATTGCTCATTGACCAAAGTTCTTTGATCCTTCTGCAACCTTGCAATTCGGTATGGATTTGGATTCCTTTTCCTTTCCAACTATAATTTACTGACCATTTCCTTAGACTCTAAATTATCTATGCTACCTCCATCAATGATAACATTACAAACCTTAACTTCTCACTTGCAATGAGTTTAGAATAGATTCTTCCTTTTATTTGGTTCCTTCTCCTCATTCAACAACACTCTCTTGACAACAATATTCTCACCCCATACAACATCTTCAAAATGTGAGGACTATGCATCTTCATCTACATGGGAAAATTGAGCATTACCGCCAGGCCTCCTGTTTGACTTGCCTTGATGTTGGGGACATTCATAATCCCTATTTCCTTCACCTCATTGGAAACATGTTCCTCTAAAACCTCTTCTCCTTGATCCACGTCTAGTCCATCCTTTGCCTAGTTGATCTCCATTTTTCTGATCATGAGGTTGATACTAATATTCATGTTTCTAATCTTGGTTGGTACTAGTTCCTTTGTCCTTACTCTGGTCACCACTTCAGCTCCCATATGACCATCTACCAGCTCTTCCACTATGGCCTCTACTCCTTTGTTTACTCTCCAACTTCTTGTTCAGTTGTTCTTCCACTTTTAATGAGAACTAAAAAGCATCCTAAATCATAGTCATTCTTACTAGTGCTAATTCCTCCTGTATACTAGGATTCGGCTCTTTGATATACTGAGCAACCTTCTCTTTGTTCACCTCAGAGTGTTCTATTTGAATCAGAACCTTTTGAAATTCCTCTATGTATTCTTTCACCGTCTTGGTTCCTTATCTCAGACTCTACATTTTCTTTAGCAGTTTCAATTCATAATCAACAAGAATGAATTGCTTCTTCAATTTTTCCACCATTCTATCCCATCTAGAAATATTATCATTCCCTTGTCTACCTCTTTCAAGTTGGACCTCTTTCCACCATATACTTGCATGACCTTTTATTTTCTTTTTGAAAAATCTCTATGTGGATCTTCAATCTCCTCAAACTCAAAAAATTCCTCCATGTCATTGATCCAATTGATCAATTCCTCAAGATTTAGACTATCGTTGAAAGTTGAAACCTCCATCTTAGGTCTCTTCCCAATGTTGGAGATCACTCTCAGCAATCTCATTTCCCTAGGATCCATCTCATCATGTTCTTCCTCTTCTATTTTTTCTTCAATCTCATTTGCATTGTTATCTCTTTCCCGATGTACATCTCTCCTTTGAAACTCATCTTGAGAGGCCTCGTAATGCCCTCTCAGGGTCCTAATTTCATTTCTAGGAATATTGCTTTCTCTGAAACCTCTACATATACCTCTACCACAGTTGTCAACTCTTGGAGGAATTATTTTCTTATCCCACACTCATAGGTCCTACTGTAACTACCTCACATTCGATTCTCTATTACAAACTCAAGAAAAATTGGCTCTAATATCACCTGGTTGAGGGTACTCTCGTCGCAAACTAGAACAACACAAAAACAACTAAGTTTGCACAAAAAAAAAAAAATTATTACTAAAATGACATTACAGAGTTACATTCCATCTCATGGAAAACTTCTTACATGCATATACCAATTGGTAGATTTGAGTTCACCCTCGATCTTCACCACCACCCCTACAAGATATTCTGCTACAACCTCTTCCTCTCTCTCTCACACTATCTCTATTTATTGTATTTTTCCTTAATTTCGGCCTTCAAATTCTTCGCTCAAGTTGTCATAGTATCCATGCATATTCTCTATGTAGTTCCATAGACTTTTGTGATTGTATTCTCATTCATTTCCCAGTAAGTTGGGTTCCAATCATTCACTACATGCTCATAATATTCGTTGACCTAGTCGATTAGCAACAATGATGTGAATCGACAAATGCTAACTATGTCACAAAAAAATGTATCCTTGGACATTTTTATGCTCATTTCTAGGCCTTTCCTATGGATTTTTGCCTAATTTTTCCTAGATTTAATGTTCTAATGTGGCCAACACATTCACATTAGGCCTTGAATGCTTGTAAATCAATAAAAACCTTATGATGTATTGCAAAGGTGTTGTGAAGTGTTGTAACCCACTTTCACACTTTTCTAGGACCTTTCTATTATAATTCATCTAAACCTCTTTTTATCACTTACCAAGCCTTATTTCAAAGTGTTGTAAGGAGTTGTAACAAACTCTGACACTTTCTTAGTCTTGTCATCAATAATTTGATCCTTTAATGCACTTATAGGCCTTAAGTGTGTTTTGGAGAATAATCTTGTTAAATATCATTAAATACACTTTAATTCCTGACACCTAGAAAAATTTCCCTATTGGGAGCAAGTTGCCACCTTGGGCGACTTAGTCCCATCTGACTTAAAAATCAATTTTTATTTTTTTTCTCATGGGATATTGTTCTCTATACCTTGAGGTTGGCATGTGATGAGGTATTTTTGGGAAATTAGGGAAAATCATGTATAAATAAAGGGTTTTCCCCTCATTTTCATCCTTACCAATCAAGCAATCAAGTAATCTTCAAGTATCCAAGCATTCAAGAATTCTAGGCACATCAAGCATTCATCCATTGGAGTTGTTACTTGCATACCTTTAGACTTCTACACCAAGGGTTTGGTGCATTTTATAATTTTCATGTTGTTCAATCATCTTTCCCTTTCTATTTCATTTCATTCTCAATGGTTTGATTACCAAAATGGGGTTTAACTAAGGAAAACCCCTATTCTTGAACCCTTAACCCTTTTCCCCTCTTTGCATGTGTGTTTTACATGCCTTGTATGTAGATTTTTCAAAGAGCAAGGTGTTTAAAGGTGTCAACATCTCATCAACATCATTCAAAGTCAACAAAACCTTAAAAGAAGCTTGGAGACAACCTACAGGTTAAAGTCTATAGATTTAGATCCAGATTCTTGTTAGGAGCTAAAGTACAGACCAAGTGCTATAGATCATCTTTGAGATTCTCAAAATTTGAAGGTGAACTAAGTCACCATCATTGGCGAATTAGTCCACTATCGGGCCTTAAAAGTAATTTTTGCAATTTTGGATACCCAGTTTCCTAAAACTTGTTCTGACAGAATCTCCCCAAAATAGGACTAAGTCGCCCAACTTGGCTTAAGTGTCCTAGTTGACTTCAATCATTTTTTTTGCAAGGTTCCAAAGCTTCTCTACATCACACTTCAATTTCTAGGTCCACCTCTCTAGTTTTCTCCATTTTTGTTATTGTTTGCTTGCATTCATAAGTCGTTTTACATTGTGTTTTCAAAGATCTTGCATTTCATTAGTTTCACATTATTAGTTAGTTTATTTTATCAGCTTTTTGAATTTAGGGAAATTAATTTAGACAAATTTCAAATCACATTTCCATTAAGTCTTTAATGAGCCCTCAAAGTTTTGGGTGTGAAAGACCTCTCTCCTTTTAGGTAAAAATTCCTCGAAGTCCAAGAGAACCCCCTCTCTCCTCATAAATTTTTGGTTCATTTTGGTGAACCCATCTTTTGAACACTTTTACTTCTAATTTTGAGTACATTTTCATCCTAGGAAAAGCTTGCATCAACATTGCAATAGGTTTTGCATTGTTTTGCATTTTAGGGTTTTCAAAATTGCATTAGTGAAAATATCATATAGCTTGCATTTTTGTATTGCATTTCATTTAAAAATTCCAAAAATTCTACATTTTCATATTGTCTCTGCATCTAAAAAGTCTAAAAAATCATAAAAACCATTTATTTTTTTTGTAAATTGTTAAAAAAATCACTACTAGGACTAATTCGCCACCTTGGGTGACTTAGTCTAGTGGCATATTTATCATTGCCTTCTTTGGAATTTACTCTGCATTTTTTACACTTTTGTTTGTTGTTTTCGTATTTTTGTGTTGATTTCTAGAATTTTAGTTATCAACCTTTTAGTGCTCTTTGTTTGCATTGCATTTTCATTCACCCTACATTTAGAAACCTTTGCATGACTATTTGGTTTCCTATTGCTAATACCTTAGTGAGAATAAGTTTGAGACTCATAGCATCTCATGATAACACACACATTGTAGATCTCGGGTTATCTAGAGCTTCCACTCCTAGTATTGATAATAGTACACTAGGCATGGAAAATACCCTTAGTAACTCTTTGCATTTAGGTAGTATGCCTAGTGAACATAGACCTATTGATATCCCACAAGACAAGCTCATTCAAATTCATGAGGAATTAGTACATTTGCAACATCAAGTGAGCCTTGAAAACACTTCAACCATTGCAATTCCAACTATAAAAAACATCCATCACATGCTTGACAGTGACAAAGGCCTAGACGTTGTGAAGCAAGTAGTTGGGATACATCAACAAAAATGTTCCTTCCACCTCTAGTGTCTCTCAACCAGAAAAAATTGTGGTTAGCCAAGGAGGACCTCACAATCCTCCTCCCTCAATTGTAGCATCCATACCTACCTATACAACTCCTAATGTCACCACCACAATGCAACAAGTTAGTAATGTGATTCCATCCATCAGTATTCGTACTAGCATTCCTAACTCCTATGTGGCATCACATGTTTTATCCTCTTCTACCATACCATCCATCAGTATTCCATTCACTTTCCCTACCACTACCTACACTCCATCACCACCGTCTCTCCCACCTCATACCACTTATACTAAACCTCTCATAACACAACTTTTACAAACTATCTCATCCATGCAACAAAAAATTTCTACCATCAACCAAAATTAGAATGGCGCACCCACATATTATGTTTGTAGCATCTTATTGTCCTTGGAAATATTGCAAACCTCGATGCCACAAGGAGTAGAGATTCCTAGATTTGAGAAATATGGAGGGATGGGAGATCCTTCTAACCATGTTAATTCCTACACCACTTTATGTAGTGACTTTGTCCTTGATGATAAACTATTAGAAAAATTGTTTCTTAGGACTTTAAAATAAAATGCCTTGGAATGGTTTTCTTCTTTACCAAATAGTTCAATTCATTCATTTAATGAACTTGTTGATGCATTTATCAATCATTTCCAATTGAATATGACTCCCAAGAAGACCTCAGCTGATTTGATGCGATGCAACTAAAACAATGATGAAAAGATAAATCATTTTATCACACACTAACAATTTCTTTATTCCCAAATCGATGTCAAGATTTCTGACCCACATCTTCAAAAGATGTTTATAGAAAAATTGAAAACTCAATTTCAAGATAAACTCCCTATGATGAAATTTCCCTTGTTCATGCATTTATGCATAGCCCTTTGCGATTATCATAATTCAATTAGTATTTGAGATACACAATCCACTTCTAATCGAATTGTGAAATATGAAAATACCAACCAAAATAATTCCCCACCATTTATAAATTAAAACAAAGGGTTCTTACAATTTAACCCTTCTTGAAAACCAACTTAACCTCTCAACAACCAAGTAGCACCTGTTAAAACCATGGTGCCTTTTAGTTATGGAGATCCGAAAATACACTTCACACCTTTACCCGATACCCTTCATAACACAATGTCTCATCTTCTACAAAGACAAATGACTACCTTACCTTCCATTCATGCACCCAATCCTACTAATTCTTTACCTCCGAACTTTAACTTCAATGCTTATTTCTGTTTTCATAGACAAAATGGACATGACACAGAATAATGCAAGCATCTTAAGCATCTTGTTCAAGACCTCATTGATTATGTCTATCTATCTTTCGTAGGTGTTAATGATCAAGGCAATAAGTTTGTTGCCCCTCCAAATCAAAACTTGCAAATTTTTCACTAATCCCATGCCGAAACATAATATTTCATTTGTCAAAGCTAGTGAAACTACAAAGAATGATGTGATAATTTTTTCTAAAGATGATACACATTCTAATCCTACCTAGCAGGTGACCCATGTTAATCTTATGGATGAAATGGTCGGTGTGATAGATGTTATCCCTCGTAAGGGCCAACCTAAGCAATCTCTTGATATTACTTTCTCCTCTCAAAACATACTTAAAAATCTCCATGATGGTCCTCTCTACATAGTCGGCTATATCTATGAAAATCCCACTAATGGGATATTCATAGATACCGTATGTGGAGAGAATGTGATCACCAAGGAATTTTTGGTATTACATGATCTTTATCAAGATGAATATAATAATCCTAAAGAATGGATCAAAACACACAATGGTTTTTCTTGCTCTACCATAGGATCAATCATCCTTCCATTACAAATAGGACCTAAAATTGGATGTTACATTCTCCATCATCCTATAGTTGCACTAGTTTTGTTTGAGGCTAGGCCACCCATAGGTTCACTCAATGAAAGTTGTCCCTTTAGTTCTTCACAAATGATTAAAGTTTCCGTTTGACAATGACATATTCATTCTCCACCATAGTGCCTTTAACCTTTTGTATTCCAAAGGAAAATTTTCCTTAGAATCCTTTTTTCCCGATCCCATGGAACCCATAATGCCTCGAAAATATTTCTTTTTCATTTCTTACCAAAAATTTAAAGCAAATAAAATTTCTGAATTGTCTCTCTATAACATGCCTACATCCACATCCAAAACTCCCATCCTAGATGAAAAAATGCTCCAACCTGAACAATAACCACCCAACCAAACTCAACCAACACCTGACACTTCCCCGACATCGTCTAAGAGACCATGAGATTATGAAAGTAACTTCGTCATTCCTCCTTGCATAAAACATGTTTACAAAGCAAAGGAGAAAGTGGATGAAAAACCTTCCATGGTTCCTTTTGTTCCTCCCCTTAGGAATGAAAAGAAACGTATCATTGATCAACTAGCTCCTTCACAGACACGACAAAAAAATCAGAAGAAATAGAGGTGCTAGAGAACATAGGCATAGACATTGTGCCCTTGCTTGAAAGTTACATAAAGAAGAAAATAAAGAAAACCATAACCCACACTTGACAAAAGAAATGCATGATTATTATCCTCTCCAACTAGTCTTTTGCATTTTCTTTTTCTTTTGTGTATGTGTGTAGCATGTTCCCCCATACTGTTCTATTTGATGTTCTCTCTCTTTGTGATATTATTCTATTTTTACCTTCATTCTTCTATATGTTGTGCCTTTTCTTTCATTTTTTCTCTTTTCACTTTGGTTTTTTCCTTCCTTTTAAGGATGACGCAAGGCATTGAGACCACAATGTATCCTTCATGTTGACCCAAAAGGATCTTTTTCTTTTCATTTTTCTATTGTTTTTCCTTCCTTTTGGGGATGATGCAAGGCATTGAGATTGCAATGTCTCCTTCAAGTTGAGCCAAAAGGCTCCTTTTCTTTGCCTCTTTCTTTTGAGGATGATGCAAGGCATTGAAACCAAAATTTTCCTTTCATGTTGACCCAAAAGGACTCTTTTATTTTTCTTGTTCTTTCCTTTTGGGGATGATGCAAGGCATTAAAACCGAAATATCCCTTTCCTATTGACCCAACATCTTTTCATTTTTCTTTCACCTTTTCTTTTTTTGGCTTTTGTTTTCCTTTTGGGGACAATGCAAAGCTTTGAGAGACCCTATGTCTCTTGCATGTTGACACAAAAGGATCTTTTCTTTTCTTTGTTTTCGCTCTCTTTGTTTCATTCTTCCAGTTCTATGTATTTGGGGAATGATGATGATTTCAAGCTCTCTAAACAAATATTGCAGAAATGAACATACTGACCCCAAATGCATAGATCCCTTATGTGTTGGTGTTTTAATTTTGTGGGCAACCCTTTCTCTTTACTTTCTTCTTTTCCTTTGCATGATGTAGCCTTACTTGGAAACATATCACTTGGCATAGGGGCTTTCCAAGTTGGCTCTCATGTCTTTACTTTCTTTTTTGCATTTTTCATTTTACTACTTTAAAGAAATTGCTCATAGTACTGTGTTTAGCAATTCCTTTAAAGTGGGGGCATACATTAACATTATTTCTTTTGCATTTTTCCTTTTTCTTGGTGAAGCCTTATTATTTCATACAATGTGTTTGTCACTTTTTGGATGACATTGGGTGTAATGTCCTATTAACTCTAAAAGTTGCACCCTAGCTAAGTTGCAGAACTTAGCACTTTAGAGAAACATGGAAACACTCCTAGGTTGTGGGTTACCTAAAAATTGGAGTGAATCTCTAGATGAGGTTTGCTCCTAGATGGTTATCACTTAAAACTACTAAAATTGCAGAGAAAAGGGAAGAAAGAATTATTGAAATAAAATCTGAAATTAAAAATGAAGGGTTATACACCAAACTAAACCTGGACCTGGAATATTAGAGAAATAGAAACTTGCATACAATGATTGAAAACAAAACTTGCACAACTCATTTTAATGTATTTTTCATAAATGTTTTATAAATAGGTATTAATGCTTAAATTCCTAGGAGGAAGATATCTTCACAGCTAGAAACTTTTTAAACCTTTGACATAGATTATAACCTACATAATACACTATTTGCATAAAGGTGCTAAACAAGAGACAAAAATATGAGGAAATAGATGATATCTCACAAATAGTTTGATCAAATCAATAGTGCACACATTAAAAAAAATAATAATATGGTAAAAGCTTCAAAAATCATAGATATCCAAGGTATTTACTAAAATTCATATCCAAGAAACTGAGTTACAAAGCATGATTTTTTTTGTCAAAGGAGTACAAAAGAGTCAATAAGTACAAAACGCATAAGAAGAAATAACTACAAATGAGTCAAAAATGTGACTATATGCTCAATCCTCCATCTCCCACCAAAAAAATATCTAGAAGTTATTGGGCTTGGATGCAGCAAAAAAGCCCCAAATTTAGCATGCAAATCCACTCCCAAAAGGCTCCATAATGCAGAAAAAGTCAAGGTAAGACTTCATCCACCATAAACACTCCTAAATTTTCTCCAAACTTGGTCAAACAAGCCTTTAAAAGCGAAAAAAAACTCCCTATATGTCTGGCATGTGTCTTCCAACCTCTTTCAAACTCTTCCTAGATGCTTCCAAAATCAGAACTCCAAGCATATCTACTCAATGCATTGTACAAGGCACAGTTATATTACTTTTGCATAAAATAACATTAGATCAAGTGACTTATAATTATATCACTTAATCACATGCTTTTACATTTAAAAAACCAAAGAAAAAATAATACACAAGGCTCGACCATGTAATTAAATGCAAAAGACCAAGTCCAAAGGACTCCCTAGCATGGGGTATTTTGAAAAAAGACAAGACAAAGCATAAGACTTAAAGTCTTATCCCTCAATTTTCATTTGTTTGTATTGTATTTTTGTAAAACTATGATAAAAATTCCACTAAGGCATATATCAACAAAATTAGGGCAAAATCCTAAAAGTAAAAACATGTGAAAAAGGTAAAGGAATTCTCATTTTGTTTTCTTGTCGAGCTTCTGGAAGAAGCCAAGCACTGCCAAGGGTTTGCACATAGCTTCATTCATAGCAGATTTTTGCACAAATCTGGGTACATACTTATGAAAGATTGTTCAAATGAGCTTAGGTAAGCTCCTAAAACACATTTTTTTGTCTTTTAACATAGTTTCTGAAGAAAAATATGCTCGAAATCAAGTCCATTTGTAGAAAAATAAACACATTTTCTACACTGTGCTTTTTCATTTCCCTAGCCATTGTCATACTTATTATAGGTATTAAAAATTTGTCTCTTGGGTTATTAAAACCTGTGCCTCCATTTCATGAATATATCTCTGCATTTTACTTCTTGTAGAAGAAAAGAAAAAACCTTTGCTCTCTTTCTTCTATATTTGTAATTTTCTAAAGAAAACCCAAGTAGGTTTTGCGTCACTATGGAGAAAAGTCTCAGCCAGGCCACGGCTTTGAGAGACCATCTAGGTTTTGATTCTTTTTCTTTTTCTCTATGGCTCTTCTGGGCACCTCTCCTCTGTAGGTTTTATATTTTCAAAAATGGCCATGTCTTGGCCTATGGTTTCTTTTCATGGCTATAATTTTTTGTCCCCTTCAGGTCATAGCTCATTCTGTTCTGGGTGTTTTTACAAAAAAATATTTGTGTCTTTTTATTGTCCATGGCCATGAAATTTGTATCTTATCCTTGCTTTCATGTGTTTCATTTTCTTCCAAAGTTTCTAGAAAGACTTGGTTTTGGATCATTTCTTCCACTCAAAGACTTTGAGGGTGTGAAAATCAAACCCTAGAAACGAGCCTTTAAAACTCTTGCATTTTCTCTATTCTTGGATTTTAAGCAACACTTCATGGCCATTGTGGGTTATCAGAACCCATGCCTTCATAGTTATTCTATGCACATTTCCTTTTGTTTAAAATAGCCATGACTCATCCTTTCACTTCAAGGATTTTCATTGTACATTTTGTCATTCTTGACCTACACTTTGTCTTTAACACTAGCATATTGACAAGAAAATCTATCATTTTCCTATCAAGTGTCCATACTTGATCACAATCATATAAGATTTAACATACATCTTTGTAATCATAAACCATAGTCAAAAGCTTCATTTAATGGTCATTATCAATAACCTTTATCACATTCCCGATGGACCCCTCAGAAAATTTCTTGGTTCTAGTCTATAATTGTGCAAAACTTGGCTTAGACCTTTTATGTATGGCTTTTGGATGTGTTCCTTGTACATGTTTTAGGTTTTTATGATTTATAATCCTTCATAGTTGGCCTAAAAATTTATAAGGACCCTTGATTGTTTTAAAATAGCATTGACCTATTTTCCTCATTCCCAATCACTTTAGTTGCCACTTATGCCATTAAGAGTCATTGTTTTTACCGGCCCCTGATCTTTGGTTTCTCGGTCATCATAGTTCTTCTTGGTATTAAGTTTCATGTGATCGAAGGCTTTATTTTAATGACTTCTAACCTTAGCCTTTGTCAGTATGGGTCAATATCTCATTTTCCTATAGATGGACCCCTTTTATGATTAAATTTTGTGACGTGTAGAGTTGAAGCTTAATGCTAGCCATCTGATTGTGGTAATTAATCCTAGCCATTCCCCATATGCTCGCGCTGGTTTATTTATTCTTATTTTATTCACATGGGTTGGTGAGCTTCGACAACATGTCTAATATGCTGGTGGGATCAATCTCCTTGGCAAAGATGACTAATGTTTTTCAAAGAGGATCAACGGTTGTGGGATTGAAGACATGGCCAAATCTCTACCACTCCTCGTGTACCCGTCTTGATTTATTTAATGTTATTTTAAAGGTACGGGCTAGCGGATGATGGCCATGTGCTATTGCTTGATGGTGGGGCCATAATCTCCATCAGGTAGTAGATGTTGTTTGAGGAATGATCAATGATGGATGTCACAACATGTGTTCTCATCAAATTCATTCCCCACATGCCCATTTGTCTACAAGAAGTAAGGAATTGTAGTTACATGGGTTAATAGGCGGAGTCATATCTACCATTTTGTGAGACCTACTAGGTCTTGGAGATGGTGATTTGCTTTGAAATAATTGAAACTAATGGTAGATGGTTGGTGGAATGGGAAATTCTTGACTACTCCCTGCCATCTCATGACTTTTCTTCTTGTATGCCATATTTTCCAATGGGTACGTAGGTAAGTGCCACATGGACTACTCCTAAAAACTTAGAAAGTTCTTGGTAAAGATGGATGTAGTTGGAGATATTGGTTGAGGTCATTCCAAGATTAAAAAAAATGTTAAGTTAGACCTAATTCTTGATCACACATGTGAGATTGGTAAACATTTTATGGCCATCAAATTCTATCAAAATCTAGTACATGTGGGAAGGTAAAATTGAAGTAAGGTAGGGTACAAGCCAATATTCTGAAGATAAATCATGATCGTTCCCCACCGTCCTTCTATGATGAATTACAAGTGAGTTATTTTCTATGGGAAATTAAGTGTGATTAACATGCAAATTAAGAAAATACTTATCTCACTCGAGTCTCTTGATTTGGGATGAGTATCAAATGCATGTGTTTAATTTTATCATCATCGATAATCTGGAGTATCTAATAATCAATTTGGTTCAAAGTATGATCAATGGTTGAAATTTAAAACTAGGTTAATTTATTACCAATTCTCTCACACAAGATTTCCTAGAAAATTAATGCAGACACTAATGCAGAGTGGTAGGGATAGCAAACACCCAACTATGATGGCAAAGACACTCAACTTAAATGCTTCTATCAAATACTCTTATATGGAGCCTCAAACTCCATTACTCCTTAAGAGATCAGCCCTCTCATACCTAGGGTTCAAAACTTAGACCTCTTACAGACCTTAGAAGAATTGAATGAAGTCTTTTTGGATCAGAATAAGGTGTAACAACTTCCTAGCACTTAGGTTTCAACAAGCTTCCACAAACTATGGTGAATTAGGCACTTTTCTCCATTAAGACTAGTAGCCTTTACCCGATAGGATAGTATATGTAAAATCCACAAGGAAGACTGTCAAGAAATAAAACCTATGGATTTAAACACCCCACATGGACCCCTACAAATTTCCAAAACCTTTCCTCTTGACTATTAATGCATAACTCACAATGGCCCTCTTTATCAATGCTCCAAGAGGCCCAATTCACAGACCTACACCTGGGTCTTGATTACCTAGGCTCCCCCCTTCACCCCAAAGCACAAAAAAAAAATCCTACAATTTTTTCACATCTATTACCATCATTCCCGAGTTCCCTTCAAACATATTCTTCAAAATCAAGCAAAAACTCACTTTTTTGCTTGTCAAATAGGCTTACCACATAGAGATGTCAAGCCAAAACATTGCACCATTTGACTCCAAAGTGCCTGCCATTCTCCAAGACCTCTAGGAAATAATATTACACCCTTATACCTTCCATAACACCAATATTTTACAATTCTATAGCGTGGATATGGAAGATGCATCCATATTTTGCTCAAAACCCTAGTTTTAAGGGTTTTCAGACCACCCGAGAGACATGGAGATATCTCACTCAGTTCTCAATGAAAACTTGCCAATCCAATGAAAAAAGAAATTTTATTCAATTATCTATCAAACCATTATAGGATTGGAGCATGGAACAACACGTACAGGCCGTATAATGCACAAGATCAATAATTTCTTAATGAAAAACACATAAAACTGCAACTTCTTATTAGGAACTCCTTCCAAACTTGTTCAACAAACTTGCCTCAACCAAGAGAGGCATATTTGAAGCCTTATAACTCCCACCAACTTCCTCCAACTTTCATTTGAATCAATTTCCTATTGGAAACACAATTAGACTTGATTTAAACACATAAATGCCTAATTAAGGCAATTTGACCAACTTTCCCCAAATCGCCTACAAGGAGGCCTCCAAATTATATGAAAGGAATCCAATCCCACTCAATTAAGAAAGGTGACTCCCCTAAAGTTTCAAGCTACACCAAATCATCCTTATTTCTTAATTTTCCAAGGTGAACTAGACTTACAAAAGGAGGATGGAGTCTTTGTTTATAAAAAGAGTTGGTCACCAAGACCAAAAATCAACCAAACACCTAGAAGACATAATACAAAGCCTTGAAATGGTCCATAAGAACTTATTCCAACACAAAAAAAAATGAAAACATAGAAAAAAACTTCTAGGTCCATTATACCCATGGGTGCTCCTGCACCAGACACACACCAATTTCTCTATTTAATGAGGTTCACCTGCTTGATTATTCCCACCATCTAATTGTGAAAATCAGGAGTCTGGGAGAGGGAGTGATTCTGAGTTTGTTATTTATGAGTAGGGTGGTAAATTTTCTCTGATAACTTTATTAAGTGGAAGAGTAAGATAATGGGAAAGGTAGGTGTGAATATCAACCCGATATGTTGGTCTAAGAGGCTTAATCCTCTTGAACTTCAAGACATTTCTCACCAGGGTGAACAGGGTGGACTAGAGATACGTATAACACCAAAGAAGAAAAAAAGAGCTGCCAAAGATTCATCACAAGGTCTTCTCAAACATGCCTATCACCTAAGAGACTAAAATATCTCAAATTAATTAGCCAAAGGAAAGGATAAAAAAGTTGAGAGGGTAAAAAGGGAAGTTGCATGAAGGAATAGGTATCACCGAGCTTACATGGGATGTCATCATTCTCCCATTGAGGTCTCAGATGATTCCTTTGATAGTGGAAACAAGATTGATTTTAGTTACCATCAATATCTCATGGCTATGAAGGATTGGGTTGATTCTGAAGATGAGGTAATGATGGATACTCCATTGAAAATAAGGACATCAAGTGGGCACACCTACTTTGCTAGTGACAAGGAAAAGTAATATGATGTAAGAGCTCCAAGGCTTGCTTGCACTGCAACTAAGAGACCTAGCTTGTCTCTTCTAGGAAACTAGTCTCCTCTAGGTCCTGATTGGCTTAGATGATTAACTAAGTCCAATCTCAATGTTGTTCTAAGAGTTCTATCGCTTGTGCTTCACCCTGGAGGACTAACAACATTTGACAAGTTCAAATCCTCTTCCTCACTTAGTAAGCTCTAAGTGCTATTTTCTCAAAAACCTCATTCTTCATTGTAGGGGTGTCCATCCCATTGATAGCAATCATAACCTTGCATATTTGAACCATTTTAATAGGTTCTTCAACCCTGTCTTTATCGAGTTCAAGGATTCACCACTTGAGACCTTAAATAGGCCTATTCCTTGTATTCTTCACCAGTCCTATTTTTCCAATTCTTGCAAAACTTTCCCAAAGACTATACAAAACTAAAACCAGATTCAAATACCCTTTTAGAAGTTTTAAATGAATCAGTGGGTCTTCTAGCCTGACAACGTTCGTACACAAGCTTCCTACAACTTTGGGAAATAGTACTAAGAGGTCTAGTTTCTAGGACTGACTGTATTCTAGGTTGTAACTTGCTCAAACCATGAACCAAATGATTGACATGAATTAAATCCACCTAGAATGTTGAGCTAGGGTGAAACCCTACATGAACTCCTACCTGTTTCGTATAGTATGTCCTTACCCTACAAGAAATCTTCAAGGTTTCCATGCTAGACCTTTAACCAGGCTCTATCTACTCGCCTAGAGACTAGTGATTAAAAGAGATCTCCACTCTTTCATACTTCCTAACCCTAAACCTATGTACACTAATGACTCCCCTAACATTCCCACCTATCCTTAGATGTTTCCTAAGGAAAGACTTCATGGGGGAGCCATGAAAGCACCGACTAGTCAAGACTGAACTAGTAAAACCCTTAGACCTTAACCTATTTAACCTAGACACTAACTCAACACAAATAAACTTACTTACAAAAAGGAAAAGCCTTATTACTATCCTATGAACACAAATCTACATCAAATCAAAACATTTTAACCAGTATTATATCACTATCACACTATATGCTCATGTTTACACAAACACAAAATTGCAGAGCTGTCTTCTCATTACAAAAAACTTGATTACAAATTACATAACTCCTCCTTCTACTTGAGATTCGAGTCTTGGGTCATATTGGATGCCCACTCAATGATTCTAGGACTTTTTGGCTGATCTCCCACTTCCTATTCTCAAGGGAATCCAAAGGTAACCAAGTTGCATGTAACAATAACAATAATTGCCAAGGTTGCCATGCTAACTTCCTTACAACATTTGGCATCTTTCTTCATGCCTTGATCCTATTTCTTAGGACCACCATTCCCTCTATATTTTGAGGAACCAACTCATTGAATGACCTTAAGGCATCTTTACAACTACTATAAGTGTTTAGAACAAATTTAAGACTCTAATCACCCCTAGACAACAAACAATAAGAAAACATAAACTACTAACAATGACTAGGAAATGTGACCTTAGTCCTAATGACTAACTCACCTATTCCAAACAAAACCAAGACCTTCTAAGGTCTAAAACAAACAATCAAACTCTCTAACTTGGCTAAGGTCAAATACAAGCCAAAATATCAACCTAAGGAGTTTAGCCAAGGTGTACTCCTACACCATCCTCCCCAAAATAGAAAGTTCAATCCACCCTTGGATTGAGGATTCTTGGATCAATTCCCATCTTCTTGAACTCTGCTTCCTTTATCCATATTGCATCAGCATCAGCTTGGCCTTGTTTCTTGATCAAGTGTTCCTTATAGGTTTTGGTTCTAGTCTGTTTGTAGACCCTTGTGTCCAATATGTTGTCAGCTCCTGTGACTATAGCAGTACGTAAGTGTAGATCTTACACATCTTTGATCACTTCATGAAGGTTTTGATCCATGTCTTGTTGTGGTCCTTTGTAATGGACTAAGTCTGTAATGTTGAAGATAGGGGACAGTCCACTATCATCCAGTAGCTCAACTTTGAAAGCATTATCACCATACTTAGCTAAGATAGGGTGGGGACCTATCCTCTTCATCTAAAACTTGTGAGGGACTCCCTTTTGAAGTCTTGATTTCTTAAGATGCACCATAACCAAGTCACCCACATTGAATTTCCCTATTCTCCTATGCTCATTCACTTTGGTTTTATATTTAATGGTGTTCTCTGTCAAGGTCTTCCTCACTGTATCATGTATCTCCTACATAGCATAAGAAAATTCATTGGCATATCCACTTCCCTTCACTCCATCCTTCAAATATCTCAAATCATAAACTCCTCTAGGATGTAGTCCATAGACTATTTCAAAGGGACTCTTCCCTGTAGATCTATTTATAGTATCATTGAAGGCATATTCAGCTTACCCAATTAGTTGATCCCATTGTTGCCCATACTCCTTTGTCAAACACCTCAGTAGATTTCCAAGGCTTCTATTAACAACCTTGATTTGACCATCAGTTTGGGGATGGTAGGCTGATCCAAAGGATAAATTAGTGCCTAATCTTTGCCAAAGATTCTTCCAAAAAGGACTCATGAATTTAGTCTCTGTCTGATACAATGCTGATAGGTAACCCATGGATTCTTACTATCTCTTTGACAAAGAGAGAGGCTATTTGACTAGAATCATGTGTGGTCTTACATGGTATGAAGTGAGCCATCTTGCTGAACCTGTCCACCACCACATAAACACTATTCATGCCTTGCCTTGGGTAACCCAACTACAAAATCCATACTCAAACATTCCCATGGCCTAGTAGGAATAGGTAGTGGTTGGTAAAGGCCTACATTTGAAGAAGTGCCCTTTTCCTTTTGACATACTACACAACTTTCCACATACCTCCTAACATCAAGATTCATCTTAGGCCAATAATAGAACCTTTGAACAAGTTCTTGAGTCTTAGTGATCCCAAAGTGACCACTCAAAGCACCATTCTGCTTTTCTTGTATCAAGTTCTCTCTAATGGAGCCTCTAGGAACACATAATTGATTTCCCTTAAACAATAGACCACTTTGCAAAGTATACTCAGCATATTTACTATGAAAATGGTTCTTGTATTCAGCACATACCTTATAAATATCTGCAAAATCTTCATCATCAGCATATAGATCCTTGAAGTGATCTATTCCCATGCTCTTCAACTATATTTCCTGAATTGTGAGAGCTCTTCTTGACAATGCATCTGCTACTTTGTTGAGGACACCTTTCTTGTGCTTGATATTAAAGGTGTAAACTTGTAGATACTCAACCCATTTCATGTGCTTGTGGCTCAATTTTTCTTGTGAATTTAGGAATCTAAGTGCTTGATTGTCTGAATATACATGAATTCCTTGGGGAGCAAGTAGTGCTTCCACTTCCTTAGAGCTTGAACCAATGCATATAGCTCAAGTTCATAAGAAGAGTACGTCTTTTTGGCTTCACTCAACTTTTCAGAATGAAAAGCCACTGGTCTACCCTCTTGGCTGAGAACAACACCAATTGCCACATTGCTAGCATCACACTCAATGGTAAAAAGCTTCTCAAAGCTTGGTAGCACTAAAACAGGTTGGGTAGATATTCTTTCCTTCAACAACTCAAAGCTTTTATTAGCATGCTCATTCCATACAAATTTAGTCTTCATGCCTCCCTTAATAGTATCCAACATAGGATTACAAATTGCACTAAAATGCCTTATGAATTTTCTATAATACTGTGCAAGGCCATGAAAACTCCTTACCTCTGTTGATGTCCTTGGAGTAGGCCAATTTGTGATGGCTTCCACTTTTCTAGTGTTCATTTTCAGATTACCCTGAGATAGCACAAACCCAAGGTACACTAGCTCTGTCTTGATGAACTCACACTTCTCCAAGTTGATCATCAACTCCTCTTCCTGCAGCTTCTTGAAAACTAGCTCTAGGTGTTTGAGGTGCTCTTCTCTTGTTTTGCTATAGATTAGTATATCATCAAGATATACCACTACAAATTTTCCAATGTAGTCTTTGAGAACTTCATTCATGAGTCTCATGAATGTGGAGGGGGCATTAGGCAATCCAAAGGGCATGACAAGCCACTCATATAAACTCTCATTAGTTTTGAAGGTTGTTTTCCACTCATCTCCCTCATGTATTCTTATTTGGTGATAGCCACTCTTTAAGTCTATCTTGCTATAGTACTTAGCTCCACCTAGACAATCCATTAGGTCTTCTATTCTAGGGATAGGGAACCTGTACCTTATGGTTATCCTATTAATAGCCCTTGAATAAGTACAAAGCCTCCAATCTCCTCCCATCTTAGGTGCTAGGATAGTGGGTATGGCACATGGACTAATGCTCCTTTTAATGAGACCTTGGTTTAGGAGTTCTTGTATTTGCCTAGCAATTTCCTCATTTTGTTGAGGGGTCATTTTGTAAGCTTCCTTATTGGGAAGGGTAGCTCCTGGGATAAGGTCTATCCTATGACTTATGGCTCTTTTAGGGGGTAGGTCTGATGGTTGTCCATTACTCACTATACCTTGGTAAGTCTGCAACATGCTTTGAATCTCCTTTGGTAATTATGTCTTCTTGGTCACCTTGCCTTTATCTCCCTCTCTTGGTCTTAGCACCAATGCATAACCAATTCCTTCTCCTTCTTCCAAAGCTTGTAAGAATTCTTTTTCACCCACCATAAGAACATTTGAACCTGTTGTCTTCACCTCAGCATCTTCCAATAGTGACTGTATTTTGAAGGTCACATTATCTTTCTTGAAAGAACAAGAATTCTTTCCTCCATCATGTATGGCTTGATGGTCAAATTGCCATGGTCTACCTAGGAGCAAATGACATGCATCCATAGGTATCACATCACACAAGACTTTGTCTTTATACCTTCCAATAGAGAACTCCACCCATGCATGTTCATTCACTAACACATGTCCTTTATTGAGCCAAGTGACCTTGTAAGGATTGGTGTGGGGTATCCTTGTCAACTTTAGTTTGCCGACTACTTCCTATGACACAATGTTATCAGTAGAACCTGAGTCAATGATGACTCTACATACTTTTCCCATCATCTTGAAATTTATTCTAAATAAAGACCTCCTTTGGCTTGGCTCCTCCTTCACCGACTCTTTGATCAAAGTTCTCCTCATCATGAGGTTCTCACCTTCCTCCGAATTTAATGGAACCTTAGATTGCTTCTCTACTACATTTGATTCCTCATGAACTAGGTTAGTCCTCTTGTCGCCTCCATGTGAAGAACCACCTTTCTCTGGACATCTATAGGCAGGGTGCCCCATTTGATTACAATGATAGCATTTCATATTGGAAAAGTAGTTTCCTCTTCCTTCTTGTCCACCATTTCTTTCTCTAGAGCTAGAGTTAGAACTCCTTCCTCTACCACCTTTACTTGAGCTTCCTTCTTGCTGCTCACTGAATTTTGTGTCTCCTTGAGTTTTTGTTTCATAATTTCTTCCACCATAGCCACCTCTTTGTCCTCTACTATCCTTGCTTTTACCTTTGCCTTTAGAGTTTTGGTCTTGCTTTCTCTTGCTTTTCTCTTCTATCTTCAAGGCCATTTGATAGCATTGGTGAAAGGTTTTGAAGTTCACAAGACTCATTTCCTCTTGAATAGACCATTTGAGGCCATTCAAGTATCTTGCAAGCTTAATGCTTTCATCTTCTACTACTTTGGATCTCAAACATAGCTTTTGAAACTCCTTGGTGTAGGCTTGGACATCTAAATCTTTTTGTCTTAGATTGTGTCTCCTTCTATGCAATTGGACTTCATAGTCATTAGGACGGTAGGTCCCGTTCACTTTGTTTACCATGCTCTTCAAAGTAACTATAGGACCTTTTCCATCCTTTTCTCTTTCATTTTGCAAAAACTTCTGCCAAGTAAGAGTTGAACCTCTTAGTCTAGACTTGGCCACCATAACTTTTTGTGCTTCTGAGATACCATCACACTCAATATGGTTCTCAATGCTATCTATCCAGTCCACAACTGAATCTGGATCCATTTGTCCACTAAACAGTGGCACACCTTCCAAAGCTTTGCCACTCAATGCCTTTAGTGCCTTTAAGAATGGCTCTTCAAGAAGAACAGGGTCAGGTGTTGGTGCTTCCTCTTCCAACTCTAATTCCTTTTCTCTTGCTTATTCCTCTTCTTTTTGATCAATTTTGTCCTTTACCTTGTTTTCCTTTTCTTCGACTTCATCCAAGAGTTGCTCCATTGGAGCCAACCTTTCTCTTAATGACTTGTTGTCTTCTTCTTGTTCTTCTACCTTCTTGGATAGCTCAGCATTAGTCACCATGGTTGTGCCTTTCTCTGGTGTATTCTCTCCCACTAATTCAGTAGGCTGCAACATCCACCACAAGCCTGATCAATTCAAGCTCTGATACCAATATGATGTAAGAGCTGCAAGGCTTGCTTGCACTGCAACTAAGAGACTTAGTTTGTCTCTTGTAGGAACCTAGTCTCCTCTAGGTCCTGATTGGTTTAGATGACTAACTAAGTCCAATCTCAACTTTGTTCTAAGAGTTTTATCCCTTGTGCTTCACCCTAGAGGACTAACACCATTTGACAAGTTCAAATCCTCTTCCTCACTTAATAAGCTCTAAGTGCTATTTTCTCAAAAACCTCATTCTTCACTGCAGGGGTGTCCATCCTATTGATAGAAATCATAAACTTGCATATTTGAACCATTTTAATAGCTTCATCAACCCTGTCTTTACCGGGTTCAAGGATTCACCACTTGAGACCTTAAATAGGCCTATTCCTTGTATTCTTCACCAGTCCTGTTTTGCAAATTCTTGATAAACTTTCCCAAAGACTCTATAAAACTAAAAGCAGATTCAAATACCCTTTTAGAAGTTTTAAATGACTCATTGGGTCTTCTGGCCTGACAACGTCCATACACAAGCTTCCTACAACTTTGGGCAATAGTGCTAAGAGGCCTAGTTTCTAGGACTGACTGTATTCTAGGTTGTAACTTGCTCAAACCATGAACCAAACGATTGAAATGACTTCAATCCACCTAGAATGGTGAGCTAAGGTGAAACCCTACATGAACTTGTACCTGTTTTGTACAATACCTCCTTACCCTGCAAGAAATCTTCAAGGTTTCCATGCAAGACCTCTAATCGGGCTCTCTCTGCTTGCCTAGAGACTTGTGATTAAAAGAGCTCTCCACTCTTTCATACTTCCTAAACCTAAAAATATGTACACTAATGACTCCTCTAACATTCCCACCTATCCTTAGGTGTTTCCCAAGGAAAGACGTCATGGGGGAGCCATGAAATTACCGACTAGTCAAGACTGAACTAGTAAAACCCTTAGACCTTAACCTATTTAACCTAGACACTAACTTAGCACAAATCAACTTACTTATAGAAAGGAAAAGCATTATTACTATCCTATGAACACAAATCTACATCAAATCAAAACATTTTAACCAGTATTCTATCACTATCACACTATATGCTCGTGTTTACACAAACACAAAATTGCAGAGCTATCTTCTCATTACCAAAAACTTGATTACAAATTGTATAACTCCTCCTTCTACTTGAGATTCAAGTCTTGGGTCATATTGGATGCCCACTCCATGATTCTAGGACTTGTTGGCCGATCTCCCACTTCCTATTCTCAAGGGAATCTAAAGGCAACCGAGTTGCATGTAACAATAACAATAATTGCCAAGGTTGCCATGCTAACTTCCTTACAACATTTGGCATCTTTCTTCATGCCTTGATCCTATTTCTTAGGACCACCATTCCCTCTAGATTCTGAGGAACCAACTCATTGAATGGCCTTAAGGCATCTTTACAACCACTGTAAGTGTTTAGAACAACTTTAAGACTCTAATCACCCCTAGACAACAAACAATAAGAAAACATAAACTACTAACAATGACTAGGAAATGTGACCTTAGTCCTAATGACTAACTCACCTAGTCCAAACAAAAACAAGACCTTCTAAAGTCTAAAACAAACACTCAAACTCTCTGACTTGGCTAAGGTTAGATACAAGCCAAAATATCAACCTAAGGAGGTTAGCCAAGGTGTGCTCCTGCACCATAACATGTTGTTTCTTTTCTTAGTGGATGCTCAAAATTTTGGGTCCTTTGTGTTAATTCTATTTCTTTGGTTAGTGTGTTATGAGGTGGGTTTCTAGTTATTTATGCTCATTGTATTGATGGTGATGTTTCTTATGTTGGAATGGATTTACATGTTCTGGGGCTGCCACAACGTCATTTTTTGAAGATTGGTGAGACTACTTTGGTTAACAATTTCTTGAACTTTGTTTTTGTTCTCACTTGACTTAGTAATGATGGTTCCCCAATCAATTGGAGAATATTTTGTTACTTTCTGTTGAAATTTATTTTGAGATGAAAACAAAATAAAAAATGTAAGTGTAATTTATCTCAGTGCTTGTTTATCCCTTGTCTTATAAAATGCATTTTAAGGCTAGTTACAAAGTGAGCTCAAGAATTCGGGAGGTCAGTAGGCAGTTATTTTCTAAAAAGGATAGATACATGAGGAATAGATACTAAGTTTTTTGTAGTAATATGTTATAAAAAGGGGTCAACCAATATGTATGGTTTTTTATAACAATATAAATAACTAAAAGATACTAATTTTTTCTATAATTCTCTCAAGTGCACAAATTATACAAGTTATGAATAATATAATCAATGGTTATCTTATTCGTCTCTTTTGAATTTCAATAGATGTGTTGTTTTATTCTCACTTATCCATTCAATGAATGCATGTAAGTGCTTGAACTTAATAGTGGGTTTGATATAAACCTTGTGTGAGGATGCTAGTAAGAATTTAATTATGGAAATAACTTGTGGGAATATTGTAATGCAGTATTTTCAAGGCTGTGGGTATTTTCCTTAAATACAACATTGTTATCTAGTCATATAGGTTTATGGTTTGACTCTATTTCCCAGAATATAACAATTTTTTACAATAGTATTCATGCTCCAATTGTGATGTCCAAATCGAATGATGAGCACAAAATATAATCAAATCACTTATGGATTTCTCTCTTTGGGTGTGGGGGAATGTTAAAGGAATTATATCTTCTCTCGTTTAAGTTAGTCACTACTGTGAAGATTAGCCAAATCTTCAGGGTATGATGCCTCTAAAAAATTTGAGGATCATTTGTTTTCTTTATGTTTGATACTAAATACACACTGATATCTATGAAAACATTTGCTTAGGATCACCCTCCTAGGTTTCATAGACCCTAAAGTGAAGAGGTGAAGACCCAAAATCCTTTACTTATGTGTTGGCCAATCCTTTCCCTTACTAATAATTTTCCTTGGAAAATTCATAGGTATGTGGTGAGAATAAGTTTGGTTCTAAAAAAAACCAACATAAATGGTGACTCTACTGGGGACATATTTGAAGAAGTATTTGTGGTAGATCATCTTGCCTTGATAGATTATGGGAAGTTCTGAATTAAAATTTCTCATTAAGAGTGAGTGGTGACTCTGAAAAACTATGTACCAATGGAAAGTGTTGAAGAAGGAACTTAAAGTGAAAATCAATTGATGAAAAATACTTTATATTATTGGAGTTTGATCCTCTACAAAGGAGGTGGTGAATCTATGCAAAGAACCTGGTAGAGTGTGATACTTGCTAATATATATCCAGGTATTTTCCTCTTTTTTGATTTGCAAAAGAAAATAGATATGTATGGGTGATATTTTTAAGAGATATTAAAGTAATACTATGTTACAATTAAGTGAATTAAAGAACTAAGAAAGGGTATATTATAGATTGTTCTGCATGCTTCGTAAATTGGAATTTGTAATATCTAGAATAAGGAGCATGCCTGTTTTGGGAATTTTCCCATTAAAGAGATCTTAGATGTAGTTGTATTTGAGTTATGCATTGTAATATTTTAAGATCATGATAAAAGAAAGAAATCAGGTAGTGATCAACTATAGAGTTGATGTTTTAAGTTTGGAAAGGGGTGTGAGAAAATGTATCATTCAATTGTACATCCCTATGGAGTGCATGATGTAAACATGAAGAGTGTGCAACCCTTGTCATTTCATCAAAGGGGTTTCTCTATGGAAATATATGGACCATTAAATTTTAATGGTATGAAGAGTTTCCCAAACCCTATTCTTAATGAAGTTAGGGAGAATTTTCCAAAGATTAAAGGGAAAAATTAGAATCAACATCTCAACATCTTCAATAATTTTATGATTTGATGGGAGATTATGAGATAAGCCAGGAAGATGTTGTTATGAGGTTTTTTGTTCAAAATATGAAGAAAGATGCTAGAGATTGGTTTTCATATTTTCCAATGTGTTCTATCTCTTCATGGAATGAGTACATGGCAACATTTGTAGGAGTTGAGAAAATACAACACCGCAAACCCCGAAGATCACCTGCATGCAAATAACCTGTCACAAAAGAAGAGATGGAGACAAACAAGCAAGGGTTCTCTGAAAACTAAAAATGTATATATCAGAGAGAATGAGAGAATGAATTGATATGAAATACAATGGGATCAATCCTTATAAAAAGGAGATCATGCAAACCCTAATAAAACCCTAATAGGAAAAACCCTAATAGAAGCCCTAATAGGATAACATTTAATAATTAATATAATTATTAAATGTCACTTTATGCAAACTAACGTGAAATCTTAAGAAGAGAATAAAGGTAACTTAATCAACATAATTAAGTTAAGACCTTTACTCTAACACCCCCCCTTAAGATGAGTAACAGTGCAGCTACAAACAAATACAAGAAAGCAAAGGTAACTACAAAGTAAGAAGGCAAACATGGGTCACGACAACTAGGCCAGATCAGGTACCCAAATACAACCAAATCTCTATAAAATGGAGAAATAGAGAAAACCTCATGGGAAAAAGCTCTACTCCAAAAAGAGATGCAGAAGGCCAAAAAGAAGAACATCACCGAAGCAGAAGAAGCTATAAACAACTATCGAAAGATGACTGCTATGGTGCTGAAGAACCTCTGTTGAAGATAGGATGATCAGGAACAAGAAGACAACAATCTGCATAAGTGCCCATATGACACTACTCGAATCAGATGGAAAACAAAGGCAAACACCTAGAATGAAGATACAGATGGCACAAGAACCAATAGTCTAAAACATTGATCAACTGAGAATGGAAGATTCCTTCCAAGGTGAGACCAAGAAAGAATTAGCACAAACAATATAATAACCCCCCCATAATGTTGAACTGGGAGAGCCTGACAGATCCATTGAAATAATGTGAAACACCCTGTAGTGCATGAAGGAGAAGAAACATCTGAATGTCCACAAGATAGCACCTGTAATTGAAAAAGTGGTGTGCAAAACAAAGCACACATGCATGAGGCTGGAATCATATGGATCCATGGTCGTTGTGGAGGGACACTCACCGGACAAAGGTGTGATGGAAAACAGAGGAAAACTACACAACCCCCCCATGGTATGGATTCACTGTCGTCATGGAGGGATACTCACCAGACAAGGATGTGATGGAAAAACAAAGGCAAACTACACAACCCCTCATGGCACTTTATAATATCAATGCGAGTACAAAATATCGCACAACCTTATGTGCAAAATCCCAAAAGATGCGTGTACAATAGTGTGGCACTTTATCTTAGTGCATTTACATAAAAGATATTGCTTACAAATGATGCTCAAAATGTCCTCAAAGGACAAGATGCTGGAAATACATGAAGAACAACCAAAAACAAAGCATCCCATGCAAACAAAAAGTTTCCAAGAGCAAATATGTCCAGGTAATCCATTAGAGTGTGATAACACAAATAACTGAATAAAATATACTTGAAGTAAAATCTAGAAAAATGGTATGGATGAAATTGAAGAGCCTTGAAATATGGTTCCAACGCCACTGAGATTGTGAAAAACAGAAAAATTGATCAAAAGTTGTGAGCTTGAGATTAAAAATAGCCCCTTTGTTTTCAACTAGCTATATAATGCACCAATGGAAAAAAGAAGTGATGAGATGCACACCAATAGAAAGATGAGAAAACTAGCTTTCCGATGATATCTTGTTTTCCAAAAATTGATATCGTATGTCCAGGTTACGACCTCCGGAATAAATTAGCTCCAAAGAGAGGAAAAGCCAACGCTGGGTTAAATTTGACGGTCATACGACCGTCGTAGCAAAATGACTAGATTAAATTTGACGGCCAAATGACCATCACTATAAAAGTGCGATTGGGCTTATTTTGGGAAAAAATGTTTTTAAAAAAATAAAAAACAACAAAAAGAACATTTTTTTATAAAAATTATTTTTTTTGTAAAAAAATAAATTTTTGGGCAGGTGGGGGCCATCGCCTACAGCTGCAGAGTACCTCCGGTCGGCAGTACTATCAACTGCCGATCGGCAAAAGCCACCAGCGGTCGACAGTACGCTGACCATCGTACGGCAGGGCCCGCAGGTCTACAGATGTAGGGACCTGCGGGTACCCTTGTACCAGTCCGGCATGCCCTAAAACTGCGAATTTTTTTTTTTTTAAATCAAAATTTTTTACAATGAAAAATTTGCTAAAAAATATTTTTTTGTGGATGAAAAAAAGAAATTTTTGAAAATTTTTTTTACCAGGCAGGCGATGGCTGTACTGCAAAAAAAATTTTGTCATAAATTTTGACTTTGTCCAAAATGGACGAATGAACAGTCGATTTAGGGGTTTTGGACCGCCGCGGACACAATGGCGATGTCCATTTGAGTTGAAAATGCTTAAAAAATTCAGGTGTGCCCTAGATCAAGAAAACAAACTGCAAACCCTTGAAGCTCCAAGAATCTTCAAAACAAGAATAGGAAGCAGCAGGTGTGGAGCTCTAATACCATGTAGGAGTTGAGAAAATACAACACCACAAACCCCAAAGATCACCTACATGAAAATAACCTATCACAAAAGAAGAGATGGAGACAAACAAGCAAGGGTTCTCTGAAAATTGAAAATGTATATATCAAAGAGAATGAGAGAATGAATTGATATGAAATTCAATGGAATCAATCCTTATAAAAAGGAGATCATGTAGACCCTAATAAACCCTAATAGGAAAAACCCTAATAGGATAACATTTAATAATTAATATAATTATTAAATGTCACTTTATGCAAACTAACATGAAATATTAAGAAGGGAATAAAGGTAACTTAATCAACATAATTAAGTTAAAACCTTTACTCTAACAACATTCACATAATAGTTTAGAGAAAGAATAAATCCACATTCAATGAGACAAAAAATTAATAACATCCAGAAAGAAGAAGATGAGTTGGTCCCAACTTTCAATCTCATATTCTCAAAAAAATTAAGTGACATTCCGAAAATCATGAGACCAAATGATGCAGTATGTTTGGTTGTATACTTGGGTGAATTTGATGAAGAAATGAGTTATTTTCTAGGATATAAAGAGCCTGCAAAATTGCATCAGGCATATCAAATTGCCATGGATATTGAGAACAATCTAAAATATTCAATGATGAAAGGATACATGGCTTCAAGTGTTGGTTATTCTAGTACACCTCATACAAATGGAATTCATGGACTAGATAATATAAACGATTGTCAAGATGATGATGTTGGTGTTGTTCCAATTTTTCCATCACTACAACACACAAATCATAGTGAGCTCCAAGTTGAACATCAACAAAATTTGAGCAAATTTGATTAGATATCTTTTGTTCAAGAATTGTCTAACATGAAGAGGCACAAGGGAGAATCACCCTCTGATTTTTTCTCAATATTATTGGATGCCTTGTTGGAAGTCCCCGAAAATTTCAAACCTAAGGATTCAACATGCATTGATTTATTTTGTGAAATATTTGAGCTAGGGTTGAATACCTTTTCAAAATATTTGAAGCCTCATAGTTTTGATCAGGTACTTGATTGGATAAAGAGTGTTTAAGGATCCAAATGTGAATATGCACAAAATATGATGCCTCAAGATGTTGATGGAATATTTCCTGTTGAGAAAAATCGGAAAACAATGTAGACAAGTGAAAATAATATATTATAAAATGAAGATCCATGTTGTATGGATGAGGATAGTGACTGTGATCAGCCCATAAGAAATATATATGCAAATCTGTATAACAATGATGGAGATAAAGATACATTTGCAAGTGTTGTTGATTTATCATCACAAGTTAGTGGTCAAGATATTGAAGATGAAAATTTAAGCATTCACTCTGAAAAATATGAGCATAGTTCATGTAGTGACGAGTTTCCTTGCGATGTAGATCATGATGATAGTAAAATGGATTATTCTTTTGAGGGTTATGAATGTTCCTATGAGGAGGAGCTAGAGATTTTTTCTTCACGTGAAGGATACAGTGATGTAAATGATGATGAAGTTGCTTGTTCACAAGTAAATGAAATAGTGTCACATGATGAATACTTGGAGTGTACCTCAGGTTTTTTATCACTAGAGCATACTGATTCAATGGATGATGATCAGTTTGAAGATAAAAGCTTGTGTGTTCAGTATCTTGAACCTAAACACAATGTTAGAAATGATAAAGATCCTGATGATGCTAACTATGATGCTAATGAACATAATTATGTCATTGCTGCTCATAGTTGTTTGTGTGAAGCAGAGATGGAAATATCTATGGTGCATGAAGAGGATGATGATGTACTCATGGATTAAAAAATGGTTTCATTATGGAATGATAAGAATTTACATCATGAAAAACACATGGATCTTGAATCAAAATTATTACCAATTGATAATATCGAAGAGATTGTTGATCTATCTGACAACAAAATTCTATAATGTGTTGATACTACAAAACTTTTTGGTCTATGTGTCTTGTAGCTAGATGATGCAAATAGTGGTGGATCTCATGTTAATGAATGTGAAATTGAGTTCTTTTTTGATGTTCCTTATCTTCATAGTATGATTATGGACATGTTTTCATCCAATGAGGAAAGCATCTATGTGAAAGAAAACAAAGATACTTGTTCAAGGGCTATTGAACAAATTTTAGATAACAACGAGTTTTTCACACATAGGTCAATATTCCTATCAACTGATAGTACACATGAAAGTGTTTTTTCTAATCCTATTAATCCTGAAAGTGATGGCATTCAAAGTGATTTAAATGAAGGTATTGTTGGTTTTGGTAAATATAATTTTCAGAACCATGAAGCATGTGAAGATGTGACTGATTTGTGTAGTTGTAATGATAATAAACTGACCTGAGGTGCAATTCAGTTAAAGGAGTTTTAAATGTGTGAGCATTCTTTGCTCAATACATAAGAGGATTGCATATTGTGTGTATGACATGATGTCTTTATTGAGCCTGGTCACTATGAGGGTTTTAGATTTGATGTGAAGATGAATGATGAGAAGTCTCATAGTGACCCTTCTAGATCACACTTTGATTTTTTCCACTTTTCGGTCCAATTCGACAAGAAAGTGATTGTGTATGAGAATGATCTTGTTAATGAAGGATATCACACCAATTGTAAGTTTCCTCTACTTGATAAGTGTTATATATTCTTGTCAGATATTGATGGATTTCAGTTGATGCTTGATTGCCAATGTTAGATTGAAAAAGTTAATGGAGGCATTGGAAACCATATTGATGTGGTTAAGCATGCCAGGGGTGGTATTCTTTTTCAAATAAGAAATGGTAGTGTTTTCGGACTTGGCTTTGTAGACACACAAAATTGACCTAGGCCTGCAAACTTTATTTTCTCCATATTTCTTCCTAACATAATTAAATTATTTATTATGTCATATGGTCCAATTTCAACTATTAAATAATTTTTCTTAATAATTTAATTAATTCATGTCTTTTATTTCTCCTGACTATTTAAATAAATAAATTATAATTATTTTATTTAAATACGTCTCCAATTTCTTTTGTCTCTCCATAATGAAATAAATTCTTAAATTTATTTAATTATTTGTCCATTATTTCTTCCCGATTATTTAAATAAATAGATTTTATTTATTTATTTAAATACACCATTAATTCCTTATGTCTTCTTATAATTAAATGTTTTTCTTTAAATTATTTAATTATTATCCACTCTAGCTTTTTCTAATTTTAAGTAAAATCATTTATTTAAAATTGTCCCACTTTCTAATTTTCCTCCAAGTATATAATTTAAAAACACTATTTATTGTCACAAGGCCCCACCACTTTTGAATTAAATTAATTTTTAATTTAAAAGGTCAACTCAACCTCTTGAGGGAATTAATTTTCAAATTTCTATTTTAATTCTCCACTTTCCTCTTTTTATGTGCCATATCTTCTTGTCACATGCATTCATGTCCATTGATTTGAGTTTTCTAAAATCAAATCTCAGCCATTCATTTCAAATTTTACCCTAATGTTGCCCTAACCCTAATTGTGGGTTGTCACATCTAGTTTCAACCATTGATCTTAGGGCATCTCTCATCTGACTGTATGCGCCATTCATCCAAAATTGAATTTTCTATGAAAAATAAATTTTGGCCTCATTTGGACAGCTCTTGACTTCATGCTTCAGACATTTTCATGCTTTGGCTATTTTTTGCATACTTTAAACTGGTTTCTCATAGTTGCATAGTTGCATTGTGTAGCTTTTAGATTAGAATCCTTCAAAGTTTTCTTTGGAAATTGTCATAGTCATAGGTTGCTCATCAAAAATCTAAGGGAAAGTATCTATTAGCAACAAATGGAGAAGGTGCAATGAAGGTGATTCATGGAGGTTGAAGACACTTGGTAGCATTGTTCTTTTTTTTTTCATGCTTTCTAACTCCATTGTTCTTCATTGCTTAACTAGGGTTTTAGTTTTTTATTCTTTATGATGCTAACTTTATATTTTCCCTAGGTTACATTGGTGAACGAAACACCAAAACACTCATTTTTGCAAATTTACATACAACTTTTTCATGTTTTTGAAGGTTTAGGTACGAAGAGCCGCATTTGCAACTTTCCAAGCCACAATCGCTGCGTCACAATGCAACCACAGTTTCGAGAAACATTTTCTAACCAAAATGACACATTTACTATGGAGAGTGACATATCTGCCTAGCAAATTTTGCTTTCAGTGTTGCAATGTATTTTCCATGTAGAACAACACAATCAATTGGTAAAATTTTATTTTCAAATTTTTAGAGAATTTTCAGATTTTCCCTTTTCTATTTAGTAGGTTAGATATTTTGGGTTACTAGTTTGGTTGTTTACAATGTGTGGAAAGCTTAAAAAGGAGTCTAACCTTTGTTTGTTGATTTATTTTTTAATTCATTTTACAATCCCAAATCAAACAAGCAAACAATATACAACTTACATTTACATTTCATGGGTTTAAAATGAGCATGGATGCACACTCATGGGTTTTAAATGAACACAATCTTGCATTGAAACTCATCAAGGCTAAAATTTACATTGAATTTTCATGGCATTGGCTTAAAAGAAACATTGTTTGTCTCACATTAAGTTGGGTTTAAAATGAAAAAGTTTCTTATGTGTCTTGTGGTGTAGTGATAACCTCTCAAGTGTGTATTCAATTCTCTTGTGCTTTGTGTGATCTTGAGAAACAAAAAACACTAAGAGGTTGTTACTTTACCACCCCCACATTTCAATTTGGGCTATAAAAATAAACAAACTTGTGAGTGTGAGTTGAAAGCTTTGTGTCCAAAAATAAAAAATTTAATTTGATTTTTTTAAAACCTTAGAGAGGCCTACCTTGAAAGAGGGGATGACTCCAACCGGTTTTTGACTTAGGTTGGTATATAAAAGGATGAGACTAAATTGTCAAGTTCTCATGGTAGGTAGTCCTTAGCCATGCACTGTCATTCGAAAATGGGTACCTACCTTTTCTTTTAAAGGAATAAGAGCCCCTAGTAGAGTTATTAAAGCCTTAAGTGGCTTGTTCTATGCTCACGAGTTTCCATGTCCCCAATTATTCACTAAAAACCTCTTGTGTAGTTTTCCAAAAACCCTTCTATTTTCTAGTGTAGCAACAGTCATTTCCAAGGCACCCACATTCTCGTAGTTCTTAGTAGAGGTGAAGAGCATGTCATGGGAGGTTTATGAGGGCTCAAATCTTGGTTGATCCAAGAAGTGAGTGTCATGTTGGGGCAGTTGGTGTGGCCAAGATTCTAAGTCACTCACTAAGAATAGGTACGATTGGAGTAAAATCCATGTAGGATATAGTGAATATAGTCCTTGCCAACCTAGGATTATGCTTGTCTTAGATAAATAAAAAATAATGTGTTTTCCAGGTTTTTCCTAAAACAATGAAAAAATAAACATCCTTCACAGATCTGGAAAAACACTCTCAAACTGAAACAATCCTAAAAATCTACCAAAATTGCAAACAAACCAGACTTTTATTCAATCTACAATGAATTTTCTATCATGTATAATGCATTCAAAATTTTGAACTGCATCTGAGACTTTCTACAACACAATTGACTTGGTAAGCTGCATTTTCTATCTTGTGCAATGCATTCATCTATACTACAACACATTTTCTTTCCAGAAAAATACAATTGATTTTCTGAACCCATTGTGACCAGAAACACCATATTTTCTAAAACTAAGATGCATTTTCCCCCCTGCAATGCATTTTCTACCTAGAATGACGTAATTGCTTGTCATTTGGAAAAACACTATTACTATCCAAAATCTGACACCAAACATTTTCAATTTGCTTCCAAACATCCTTTTCTTGTAGTCTTTATTCAAAACTAGAAGAAGAATTGCTCAAATCATCCATCCTTCCACTTTTAGTTCTCATTTAGTTTCCCATAAGGTCTACCATCATAATCTTTAGTTACATTCTTAGGATCCACCATCACTTTTCAGCATAAACCAACTTTTAGGCTCTCATTTTTCAGACTTTGAGATAGGAACACTTGCCATAATTTGTCAAATCTTTGCCTTCAAAAGTAAATTGTCATTGGACTTAATTGGAATCAATCCTTTAGTCTTTGTTTCTTTCGTGAGTAATTTCCAACCACAATTCTAGTGTGGAAACCTCACTTTCTCACCTTGTCATTTCATTTAGTCCGACAATTAGTCCCCTGACAATCCAAATTGAGACATTGACCAAGCTTTGAATGGTTACTAAACCTTTCCCAAGTCTACCAAAATTTATTGCACCTTAGAGTTTCCTTATATTTTGTATTTTTCATACTTTACTCATCCATTCAGTTTAGTCCTCACTATTCATTTGGCATTCCCTTTGGACAACAATTTCATCCCTTATTCCAAAAATCCAAAAAACATAGTGTCATATCATTTCCATACATAGAGTTGACCATCTTCTATTTCTCATCTTTTGAGAAAATCTTACATGGTTGAGACAAGCCTACAAATAAAGAGAAAACAAATGGATTACTTTGGACAAGACAACAACCCTTACAATCCTCCTAATGACATGAATTTCAACACAAATATGGGGACACCTTTCATCAACCCCTTTAGTGAAATGAACTTAGCATATTCCTCACAAAACCCATTTGAACAATTTATACAAAGAGATGTAAATGGACAAGTATTCATGGAAGACGTGGAAGTTGTTACCCAAGACCCCAAAGTGGCTTCTTTTGTAGAAGAACTGGTCTTACCAAATTTTGAATGATGTCTAGTCATGCTTCTAAACAAAGGGGCTAAATTGCGATGTGGATTTGACATTAATACCTTCATGGTAGCATCTCCTAATCCTAATACATAAAATAGTCAACCCCAATCAACACCACAACATAATGAAAACAATACCTCCAATGGTGCTATAACACAAAATGCAACCAACACCATCAATGCTATTTCTAGTGGTGCCTTTACTCAAAACACATCTAACATGGTTAATACAACATCTATGGTGGGAAAATCAACCATATCACATGCCATATCTCAATCAATCCCAAACATATCAACAATTTGTCACAAAATGTTGGGACTACATTTGGATCTTCAACCAATACAATGTAGACAAATTCATCAAACCTCTTATTTTTAGCTTCATCTAGCATTATGGGGATGAAATCATCAAACCCCTTTGGGAGGAACAAAAGATGAGTTGTCATTCAAGGACCACAACCCAATTTCCCTAGCTCATCACAAATCAATACAACCACTAATTCCCCCTAAGGAAAAACATGAATATACCACATGGCCACATTTACCAATTTGAAGGCAACAAAGTAACACAACACATGACTCCATTTGGTCATCAAAATTTTCAAGGACAACAAGTTCCACAAATACACTCTAACACTGTTGGAACACACATCCCCACCTATGCATCTCAGGTACATACACAACAACATATCCCCAATCAAAACACTCAATACCAACAAATTCCAAACCAAAATGTAAAATGAACTTCACATAAATATATTCCAAATTAGAGCATACCTTCTCAAGAAGTGGGGACTCATATGGTACCCATTACCAACATGTGTGATGCCAAAAAATACCCTATAGTAGATGCACTCATGGCTCAACTTGTTTCCCTACAAAATAGGTGGAGAACATGCAAATATCCAACAAGAAGACACATAAATCTTATGATTTGTGTCCATACCCATTTGACATGAACTTATACATGCAACCATTCCCTCCAGGGTATGTGGTACCCAACTTCTCCAAATATAAAGGCAAGACTAACCCCATTGAGCACATAAGGGAAATTATGACCAGTTGGATGGACATTGCATATGAACATACCTATATGATGAGACTCTTCCCTAGGAGCCTTGTGGGTCCTACACTAGAATGGTTTTCTACCTTACCTAAAGGAATAAAGTCATGGGATGAACTTGCTGATAAATTTGTACACAATTATGCCTACAACATCGACACCGACATTACCATTTCCAATTTTTGTATGACTACTCAACAAGACACTGGCAAGACCTTCATTCCATTCTTCCAAAGATGGCATGGTCTGGCTAGTCGATTTCCTATTAAGATACTAGAAACAGAAAAGGTAAACATTGTTTTCCAAAACCTTGTAGGCCCTTTGAAATACAGTTTACAAGTTCATTATTGTGACACTTTCACAAATCTTGTCAAAAAAGGAATCAAACTTGAAAAATCCCTTATTACTAAAGGAGAACTCAAATATGGAAACAAGAACACAAACAACCCAGATTCAGACCCACCTAGTGACAAAAACAAGTATTGGGTTAAAAAAAAACATATCACCAATGATTGCATTGTTGACACAAAAGCAGTGAACATGACAAGGCTTGAAATCACTCTCAGAGGACCTCAACCCCAAAATGCACCTATGGCTGCACCAACTCCCACAACAAACACCATCTAGAACAACCAAGATTAAGGGAAACCAAGAAAAACTAGACAATTTCGAAAGAGATGAGCATACACCTCATTGGGTAAACCAATTGAAGTTATTCTCAAGAAGCTTCTCCAAAATAGCATCATCACATTACAAGACCTAAAATATGACCATGGCTAGTTCAAGCCATCATGGTGGAATGACAACTCAGTCTATGATTACCACAACATAAAAGGGCATACAAATTCCTCCTATCGATAATTAAGAAATCGTGTACAATATCTTATTGAAATTTGTACCATTGAACTTGATGGTCAACAATTTTCTTTGAACTCAGACCATACAATTCACAAAAACCCATTACAAGATCATAGTTCAAATAACCCCTCTACGTCAGGTCCAAAGACTAATAGAAAATCCAATTACACTTGCACTGCTTTTGACTATTTTGGCGAAGCTATAATTAATCACCTCTAAGTTGTTGATGAACACGTTAACACTATCACCATCAAGAGGACTCTGGAGTGTAACATTATCACACATCAAGTAAAATTCACAATAGCTGGTCCCCCTCCTAGATAGCCAAAGATCACAATACCCAGTCCTTCTGCCAAATAGTAACAACCTAAAGGCCAATTCAGTCTTATCAACCAATTGGGACCTACTCAAATCTCCATAATTGATCTGCTACGCACCTCACCTACACACAAATTCATACTTGATAAAGTCTTAGATAATTCTTCCATACCTATTGACATTGATGTCAACCACTTCAAAGCCATGGTTGGATAATTGACTACTCATCACATTACCTTTTTGGAAAAATATTATTCCTCACCTAAACCATCTCACAATGATGTGAATTGAGGTCTTCATCCATAAACACAAGGTTAGATGAATCTTAGTAGATGGTGGAGCAGGATTGAATATATTCTCCCTAAAACTAGTTAAAGCACTAGAATTCTTTGATGCATGTGTGGATACTACCAAAAGCATTGTCATAAAGGCATATAATGATGAGGAACACTCTTCTAAGGGCATCATCACACTCCCCATCCATGTGGGGCTGGTCATTGTAGATACCATGTGTCAAGTCCTAGATCTTGATCTACCTTACAATATACTACTTGGTTGACCTTGGATCCATGCCTTAAAAGTTGTACCATCCACTTACCACCAATGTCTGAAGTTTCCATTCGATGGTGCAAAAATTATCATCCCTAGTGATCTTGACCCCTTCCAGTATTGCACTAACATGAGGGGAATTTCTGAACAACAAGTGCCTATAAATCGTGAAGCTTCAACATCCTCTTCTTCCAAATACATCAACCCATCCACACTTTCCAAACCAACCACGTCCACTCCTCTCACTTCCATCACACCATCCACATCCACTCCTTTGATCACCATCACAACATTTGATTCCACTACTCCAAGTGTTAATACAAGCATTAGGATCCAAAATGAAGGTTGTGGAACATACAAATTACACACTACCTACTGCATCACTATCATACCCAAGTCTCTAAAATCTCATGGTAGGCCCCTTTTTAGAATGGAGCCAAAAGTGACCTTTAATTTTCCTCCAACAATGACCCTCACAAAATTGGGAGACATGAATGATGAAGATATTGAAGATATTTTGGCCTGGATTTACAAAGACATAGAAGAAATACCTCCACTTCTAGTTGAAATTTATGGTAAAGGCTATGAAATGGTGAAGGCACAAGGATATGATGGAACTAGTGGTCTTGGTAAAAAAAAACTAGATGAAGAGAACCTATAATGCCTTCTAAGAGACCAAAGTATCTGGGGCTAGGGTTTGAGCTAATCAAAACTAATGATCGACGTACCCATCTACTTTTAGGTGAGGGTGTGAACACTTCTGAAAGTGTTTAGACGGATGAAGATTCCTTTATTAAAAATAAATCACATGAGTGGGAATTTGGTTTTCGAAGATCCTTAAGTGACTATTGGCTTGACGATGTGTTTCTAGAACCTGGCGAGTTCTCTTTTGATGAAATATTCAATAAAATGTTTAACGTTGAACCTTCAGGAAAATTCACTTTGAAAAGGGAAGCCTAGCCATAATTCTTTCAACCTTGGGATGAACAAAAACCTGAACCATTCCCTGAACCTATTTTCCATGAGTCTGATCTACTCGATCCAAACCCCTATGTGGACCATGAGTCTGATGTGTCTTAATTTTTTCCCTATTTTTCTGATGAGTCTAATTTTTCTGAATTTAATGAAGATGGTTCTTGGTTGGAATTTGAGGATGACAATTATGTCTTTATCCTTTCTTCCTTCATCTGCATGCTTTTCTAATCCTCCCTACCCTTCACCAACATTGATGATAGTATTTCCCTTGTCTACTCATAGCTCATTGACTGGGATCAACAAGGCCCACCTGCTATAAACATTTTTCAAAATGAGGAAGCTATTGAACAATTCAAGGGACTTCGTGAAGGCATACCAAGTGGGGACCACAAAGTAGGATTCACTATAAATTTGGATTTTGTAGCATACTTCAGGGAGACTTTGCAATCCTCCAATCGCAAAAATAATAAAAATAAAACAAAGAAAGACATGTCTCTAGGTGAAAACTGCAAGGCACCTACTAAATATACAAAAGTAAAAATAAAGGATGTATCCAAGGGTGAAAACCTCTCTGAGGCACCCAAGGATGGAAGATTGAAATTTCTTCCTGTGACATAGGAAAAGTTGGAAATTCTCATTGAGGACACCATAGAGGTTAACATAGCCACACCAAAGGATCCCAAAATAGTTCTCTTTCCTACATCATTGACAGAAGAAGAAAAGCCTGAATTTCAACACTTCTTGTCAGAATGAAAGGTTAACTTCACATGATCTTATGTCAATATGCTAGGACTGGATCTAGAACTAGTTTTTCACCATCTACCCTTACTACCCAATGCTAAGCCACTCAAACAGAAGTTAAGAAAGATGCACTTGTAAATAGCATTGCTTCTAAAAGCTAAACTAAAGAAGCTGCTAGATGTGGGGTTTATAAGATCAATAGAATATATAAATTAGATATCCAACCTTGTACCTATCACTAAGCCAAATGGTCAAATATGCATCTATACATAATTCTATGACCTTAACAAGGCATGTGCAAAGGATGATTTTCCACTACCTAACATAAATATCATTTTTGATCTCACAACAGGGTATGAGATGTTGTCCCTTATGGATGATTTCTCGGGCTACAATTAGATCTGGATCACCCCTGAGGATCAGCACAAAACAACATTCACTTGTACTTGGGGAACCTACTACTGGAATGCCATGCCTTTTGGCCTAAAGAATGTAGGTGCCACATATCAATGAGCCATGAAAACAATATTTCATGATCTCATGCACACATTAATGAAAGATCATGTGGATGATCTCTTGGAAAAATATTTGTCACGCAAGGATCATCTCAAAGTACCGGATAAAATTTTTAAGAGACTAGAAGAATACAAGATCCATCTAAACCCAAAGAAATGTGTTTTTGAAGTGGCCTCAAGAAAAATTCTAGGGTATATAGTTTCTTGTAGAGACATTGAATTGGATCCCATTAAAGTGAAAGAAATATTGGACATGCCTCTGTCAAAAGGAATAAGTGAACTAAGGACATTGCAAGGAAAATTATAGTCTATATGTCACTTCATTGCACAGATATTAGACAAATGTCAACCATTTCAATACCTACTATGCAAGGGCATCCCATTTGCATGGATTGAAATATTTCAAGCGACCTTCCAATAGATCAAAGACTATCTATTTTCACCACCTATCCTAGTGCCTCCAACTAAGGGAAAACCTTTGATACTTTGGCACTGGGGGCATTGCTTGCACAAAATGACCATGATGAGAAGGAAAGAGCTATATACTACATTAGTCACACATTAGTTGGATATGAACTCAACTACACACCCATCAAATGTTTCTATCTTGTAGTTGTCTTCACCACCTAGAAGTTAAGACATTACATGCTCAATCACAATACATAACTAGTGGAAAAGATTGATCCCTTGAAGTATCTCCTCAGTCAGGCAGCATTGATAGGTTGATTGAAAATGGGTTATGATACTGAGTGAATATGACATACAATACATCGACATCAAGGCAATAAAAGGACAGGTAATATCTGACCAACTCGTAGATGCACCTATATAAGGTGATCATCCATTGGTAGTAGACTTCCCTGATGAATCTATCTTTCATGTAGGCCCTAGATTTCCATGGAAGTATTTTTATAGGTCCCATGTAAGTCATGGCTTAGGAGCTGGCATCTTATTTATCACACCATAAGGAGACTCTATTCCAAAGTCATTTTGAATTACCCTCCCTTGCACCAACAATAATGCTGAATATGAGGCATTGGTAACAAAACTCTGAATGTCTATCAAATGGAAAATCAAAGAACTCATAGTCTTTAGGGACTCTTAGTTAGTCATCAACCAAGTCAATGATGATTATGACACCAAGGATGAAAAATTTGATACCCTATAAACACATGGTTGAGAGATTTATGTCATATTTACACATGATCACTTTTGAGCATATTCCTAGGACACAAAATAAGGTAGCAGACATAATGAAAACAAGTGGATTTCTCTTATACATCCCCAAAAATGTGTCACAATTTGAATTCCTAGTGCAACAGTTTTTGATTCCCGCATTGATATTCTAGAGTCAAAAATGGTTTTTGAGCTTGTTGGTCCAAGTTCACCTTAGTATAAAGACATATATGATTACCTTCAGTCCTAGGCCTTACCACCAAACCTTTCTAATAACCAACACAAATCCTTTATCTACAAATTCACTCATTACACCATCATCAGTCACACATTATATCACCACAAATTTGACAACACCCTTCTTCAATGTCTCAACATTGACGAAACATGAACAAACTTACATGAGGTACATGAGGGTATATACGGATCTCATTTGAGTGGCCCAAATTTGGATAAGAAAGTAATGAGACTTGGGTATTACTATCCAACAATGGAAAAGGATGCCCTTCAGTTTGTAAGAACTTGTCATCAATGTCAGATACACAATGATCTAATTCATGCACCAACACAAGAGCTTTGGTCGATCACTTCTCCTTGGCCCTTCACACAATCAAGACTCAAACTCATGGGAAAAATCCATCCCACCTCATCCAATGGCCATAAATTCATTATTACTACCACTGAGTATCTCACCAAATGGATAGAAGCCATTCCCTTCACATACATAACCAGCAAATAAATTTCCAAATTCATCCTCAACTACATCATCTATCGGTATGGTCTCCCATAGTCCATCATCATAGATAATGGTCGTCCTTTCAAAAATCAAGACATCTATGAGCTTTGTGAATGCTTCCACATCCAACACCATTTCTCCACACCTTACTACCCACAAGGAAATGGTCAAGCTGAGGCATCTAGTAATACAAATATCAAAATTCTCAAAAATATTGTCAATGACATTAGTCATGACTGACACTTACAACTTAACCCTACCCTATGGGATTACCACACCAACATCTGCATGCCTATTGGAGCCAGTCCATTCACATTGGTCTTTGAAGCTGAAGCTATTCTGCCCATTAGGGTTGAAATCCCCTCCCTTAGAGTCTCCATGAAGGGATTGATTGATGAAAAAGATTATCGACAGTCTTGATTGCATGAGCTAGAAATGTTAGAAGAACAAATAAAATTCCTTGAACCACTTACAGGAATATCAGAATCGCCTTTTCCATAGTTATAATAAAAGAGTAATGGTCTAAAATTTTGACATTGGCAACTTGGTCCTAATGCAAAATCCACATAATCAATCTGACTATGAGAAACCTGGCAAGTTTGAGCATAATTGGCTGGGTCCTTACATCATCACTACCGCATTCAGTTCCAGTGCTTACTAGTTCGCTGCTCCAGATGGGGAATAACTAACAAAACCTATCAACAGTTTGCATCTTTGTAAGTTCTACACAACATCAGAGAGCCTGACTAAAAACCAAAAAACAAATTTGTCACCCTGATGAAAAGTTGGCAAGTAGGCATCTTGGTGACACCAAAAAAATAAGAAAATTGAAAAATGTAGTAAAGAGAAATAATTCATCCAATAGTGAAAACCACTTTGGTGGCACTTTGGATAAGTACCATGCTGAAAACCTAGCAAACAGGTACCATGAGTAGTGTAAATATTTATTTACACATCACTTTTTCCTTCACAGTTTCTTTTTCTTGTGTAGCTTCACCTTTGTATTTTGGTATCGCTCATAAATTTTCAACAACCGCCATGTGGCGTCCTATCGAGGATTTATTTTGGGATGTCTCTTTTCCTTTTTTCGAGCTCTATTTCTTTGGCTAATCACCTTCACTAGATTACTTTCTAATCAGAGCCCACCCCATAGATTCCTTTACTGGGAGTTTTCTGCGTGGCGCTCGTTTGTGCATCTATTATCTCAGGTTTGACATTTGTTGCAACAACCTCCATTTTGATGCCACATTTTATCTCCTACTATTGTTGCATGGCCCATATCTTCTTGAGATGTGCCTACTAGCATGCTGATGGAAGCATCTCTCCGTTGGCACTAACATGATAAAATATTGATTGTTGATGGCTTCGTGGAAGTATCTTTCTTGTTGGGGTCTTCAGGCGGTGGGCTGGCTTATTTAAGCAACCTTTTCTTCATTTTTTTTTTGGTGGTTGGATGGATGAAATTTTCCCAAGCACTAGGAATTAGCCTCTATAGTGTTTTCTATTAAATTTGAACTCACAAACTGTGTCATTCTATTCGGCCTTTCTATTTTCATGTATTTGATAGAACAGTAAATTGTGCTTGTATTTTTTGAAGCATTTGAGCATCTGTTCCTAGCTTTTTAATCTTTATGTAGTCTAGCGTAATACAAATCATGTTGCTACTCTTTTTTGTTAATTTATGTTGTATGGGTTATATTATTCAAATGGTTTGATGTTCTTATGTTTGCAGTGTTGGGAATCATCTATTTGATATATGCTAGTTATTACTCGATCCTTTGTTTCAAGATTGTGTTCACTCATTTTATTTTTGATCCAATCCACCTTAGCTTAGGTTTGTTTATTTCAAGTTTATCTCCTTCCCCTTTTTCTCCCCCCATTATAAAAATGAAGATCCGACTTTGATAAAATCCTAGAGGTTACTTAGCTACGCACACAGGTCCCTCAATAGCTAAGTTTCCCACAAGGCTTCTGCCTGGAAACTTTTGTGTCAACAGTTCTTTTTCTGGCACGCCTGGTGGGACCTGAACTAACACGTTCACTAATTAATAGGAGTGTATGAGCCATAGGCCCATCACTAGGTCTCAAACTGTAAGAATTCATGGCCTTCGTGTACCACCGTTGGTTTCATTCTAGGCGAGAAGTCGGCAAGCTAATACTTCACCTCCCTCTTCTCCTCTGTCCTTTACACCAATGGCTAGAAATTATATAGCCTGGGATGCTGGTAGTCCTTTGATAGCACCTATGCCTCTTGCAGTGTGGGATCCAATCTCGACTTTTTCTTTAAAGGTTGTCCCTAATTTCTCTAGGGATGATTCAAAAACTCTGACGGAGCACTTGCAAGATGTGGCTGATGTATGTCTAGTTCATGGCGTTACCAATAAGAGTGTGGCTTTGTAATTGCTCACCACCTATTTTAGAGGGAAGGTGTTGGAGTGGTATCATACTCTTCTAGATAATACAGTTTCCACTTGGGTTCAACTCAGAGATCCTTTCTACGAGCGCTTCTCAAATAGTGGTGAAAAATATTCACTATATCACTAGCTGGCTCATATAAAGTGAGCTCCCCATAAATATTTTTTCGATTTCAATGCTTGGTTTCATTCAACTTGCAGAGAGTTCCTATCAGTAATCGACCACCTCTAGATCTGGCATTCATGTTCTATTTAAAGTCTATAAATGTTGATATTTCTATGATACTACAAGCTCTCTATGAAAATACCTTATCCAATGCATACAACCTTGCTGTCACTATGGAGAACAATCTTATTGCTGCCACAAAATTGGTGCCAAGACCTATCATGCCATTATTCCTAGAATCGACCATAGCATAACTAGAGGTAGCTTTAACCAGCATTCCTACACCTCCCCAGTCTATGTATGTGTACCCAGGAATGACAGCGAGCGTGGCTCTAGTGCCTAACCCCCTGGTGATTGAAGTGAACAACATGAAGGAGTAGATTTGAACGATGACAAATGAATTAGCTAATATGAAGCAGCAACATTATAGCTACCAGAAGCCTTCTTACCAAAACTACCAAGGCGAGAAGGCTCCTTTCCAACCAAGCTAGTGGTAGGATAGATCGCGTAGCAATACCCAAGCTCAACAGAACAATTAGGTTATCCCCATGACTATGCTGATGCAGACCATCTATCCTAGTTCAATCAAGGAGCTAGTAGCAGGACAAAACAATATTATCGAGGAGACTAGTCCATGGTGCTTCCCTTGCAATGATGCACACATGCCCCATAATTTTCCATGAAGGAATTTACAACATAGGATAGTTGAGCAATGTAGTCAAGGCATCATTCCTAATCACGAAGGTCATACGCATGCCTCTCAACAAATGGAGAATGTAGTTCTCACTACTCAAATGCAAGGAATTTCTATAGAGTAGGAGCTAGAAATAGCTCTGAATCAAGCACTCTTTTCTTGGATTGAAGGAGAGGAGTCGGCATTCTCGAATGACATTCTGGTGAACCAAGTGATGCAAGTACAATCAGATTACAATACTCATTCCAAGTGGAGGCTCACTAGAGAATTCATGCCTTTGTAGACTAAAGGGTCACCTAATTCAATGCCCAGTCCACCGGGAAATCTATCATCAGTTCCACAACAATCTAAGGTGGTTGTTCCTAGTCCCATGAATCCACCTCCTCCAAAGATAAGAGCTCCCATGACCACCCCAGGTGTTTCCAAACAACAAGATGCACTAGCTACAAGACAAAAGGAGCAAGCTACCATAACTCATCAGTCACGAATGCCATTCAATGTGGTGGAACGACTAAATAAATCCTCTACTAATGTTTCTTTGTGGGATATCCTAGCCATCCTGGAGAAATTTTTTCTATTACATAAGGCATTATCAAGAGAATAAGACATGAAGATGCTTGAGCAGCCCTTAGAAGATAAGACATCCAAGCTGACCTTGGATAGATTTCTAGCAAATCAACTAGAAGAAAAGCAAGTCAAAAGAGAGAGTAAGCCTAAAACAAAGCCTTTCTTTCTAACACTTATCATTGGTAACAAACTACTGCATAATTGTATGATTGACTCTAGTGCTAGCACCACTTTCATGCCTAAGCAAATAGCTAAAGCTCTGGGACTCGAATACGAGCCTCTAAAGAAGGGATTCATACAACTCAATGGGAACAAGGTTGAAACCACTGGAGTAATCAAAGGATTTCCTATGACATAGTTTGCTTGTCCCAGCATTACTATGAATCAAGATATTATGCTCATCAACATCCCTCCTCTGTTTGGGATATGTGTCCTAATAATTCACTACAAATGTTGGAGGCTACCTAGCATTTGAATGGTTGAACCTAATCCTAAGAACCAAACATGGAGCTAAGATGCAGTTATTGTTGGAATATTTGCATTCTAAACATGTGGCTGATGAAGCCATGATCAATTTTGAGGCAACACATACCTCAATCACTTCCAGAGAGATGATCAATTTCAAACTCCTTGAGGAAGAATAAGAAAGAAGCTTCTGGACAAAGAAAGAAGAAGCTCTTTTAAATGAATTTATAGACACAGATCCTTTTGTAAAATATCATGCAATTGGGCTAGGAACATACGTCATACATGAAGAGGACCAAATAATGCCCAGAGTGACTAAAGAGTCTAGAGGTGAAGGGTCTTCAGAATTATGGATCTTGCACTTTGATAGAGCAAGATGTAGAGTAGGAGCCGATGTAGGAATATGTTTAATATCTCCATCTAAAGAAAAGACCTTAAGGTCTTACCGCTTCCAGTTCCCATGCTCGAACAATGAAGTAGAATATGAAGGCCTTTTCCACAGCTTGATTTTAGTGAAACAAATAGGTGCAAAGCGAATACGGGTGTTCGAAGACTCATAATTAGTGGTCAACCAAATCTGAGGGCTATCTTCCACCAAGAATGTCCATATGCGATCATACCGACATAGGGTCTAGGACCTGATTGAAGGCTTTGAAGCATTCAACATCCAAGCCATACCTACAAAGCAGAACTCTGAAGCACACCGAATGGAAACTGTCAGATCTCAATTTGAGCCAGCTTCTGAGTTAATTAACAACAAACATTCAATGTAGGTGATTGTGTGGCCTGTAGTCCCAAATAATGATCAAGACTGGCAATTTTTTAATAGTGATTCTCATATCACGTCATTTCTCCAGTTGTCTAGAGAATTTTCTGACCAATTATAGCCGAAGATCGTTGAGGCCTATGAGGATCAAGTAATCCAGCTTAAATCAAAAAATCTCCCTAGGGGTCTAGTTACTCTTGAGAGTCTTTTTGATTTTGATGATGCAAAGAAAGACAAGAGAAAGCTTGTAGCTGATAAAGGCAACTATACCAATTTGCACATCAGAGAAGATAAAAAGCTTAAGGTTGGAAAAGGAGTCTCGCAAAAGAATAAAGAAAGGTTGAATCATTTTTGTAAAGAGTATCCGAGTGTGGTAGCATGGTCATATGATGATCTTAAGGGATATGATCCCAGGATTAGCCAACACACCATTGAGCTACTAGAAGGGGAAAAACCCGTGTGTCAAAGGCAGAGACCAGTAAATCCAAAGATCAAGTTGCTAATTTAAAAAGAATTAAATAAGTTGAGTGAATCTCGGATTGTATTCACGATCAAACACGACACTTGGGTGTCTAACTTGGTGCTGGTTTAGAAGAAGAATGGTGATATACGGTTGTGCATTGATTTTTGAGACCTGAATAGAGAGTCCTTGAAGGACCACTACCCCCTGCCTTCCATGGAGGTAATTCTACAAATAGTTGCTGGTTGGTTTCTCCGACTATAATCATATTCATGTAAAAGAGGAGGACCAACACAAAATGACGTTTAGTACCAAGTAGGGAACATATGCTTATGCTAAAATTCCCTTTAGAATTTCAAATGCTAGAGCCACTTTCCAACGAGCTATGGACATTGCTTTCAGGGATTTGATACATAATATTATTCTTATTTATCTAGATGACCTGATGGTTTTTTCAAAATCTATTGAGGATCATTTTGATCATCTTGAGATTTTTTTCCAAAAATGCCAAGAGTTCAGGATTTCTTTGAACCCGAAGAAATGTGTGTTTGGGGTCCCACAAGGGAGGTTGTTGGGTTATGTAATCTCGAAGGAAGGTATTTCCATCAATTTGGAAAGGGTTAAAGCAATCAAGGAACTCCCTCTACCTTTCAACAAAAAGGGAGTTCAATATTTTTTGGGCAAGGTTAACTTCATTAGCTGGTTCATAGTAGACTTTGCAGGGATCATTCGGCCCATCACCTTGATGTTGAAAAAAGACTAGGTTTTCAAATGGACAAAAAAATCTAGAAAATATTTCGAATAGATTAAAGAGTTCATCTCTTCTACTCCCATGTTGGTTAATTCAGATTTGTCGAAAGACTTCCTTATGTACGTCTTTGGTGGTAGCAAGAGTATCACTACTATCCTAATGCAGAAGGATGATGAAGATAAAATGGAATCACCTATTGCCTTCTATTCATGCACTCTGAAATATTATGAGGTGAAGTTCAACTTTGTGGAGAAGTAGGCTTTTGCTATTATAAAGGGGTTGAAGAATTTCTGACACCTCATATCGTGCAACAAGGTGATTGTTTGTGTGCAACACCCTAGTGTATGATAATATATTATGGAAGGTGAAATCACTGAGAAGTGGGCTAACTAGATAACCAAAATTCTTCAGTATGACATTGAGATCAAGCCAGTCAAGATTGTGAAAGGGAAGGGTTGTGTGAATATTTTTCTGAAAATAATGAAGTAATTACTGAGTCTGAAGTCTCAAAACCCATGTTGCTAAATGAAGAGAGTTCCTGAGATGATTGGCTAGACACCAGAATTAATTTTATGCAAACAAGAAGGTATCCGCCCAATCTCCCCTCATTTAAAAGGAATTTTTATTGACTACAGAATAATGGCTATGTACTCTTGGAAGGAGTTATTTTTAAGAGAAACTTCAATGGAATCTTGCTAGGATGTGTAACACAAGAGGAATAAAAAAGGATATTGGAGCAGTACCACAGTGGCCCAGCCAGAGGACATTTTTCAACAAAAACTATTGCAATCAAGATTATGTGTGTTGGTTATTTTTGGCCGACATTATTAAAGGAATCTTATTCATTGGTGAATTCTTGCAACGAATGTTAGTTTTTTGTTGGGAAAAGGAAAAATGTTGCCATGCCACTGAAACCAATTGTTGTAGAAGAGCCATTTGCTCAATGGGGTCTCAACTTTATTGGCATGATCAATCAATTTTCATTAGCCAGACATAGGTGGATCCTAACGGCAACTAACTATTTCACCAGATGGGCTGATGCTATACCATTGAAGAATGCAACAGAGGTAGAAATTATAAACTCCCTGGAGGAACTGGTAGCCAAGTTTGGCCCACTGAAGACAAATATCTCAGATAATGCAAATATTTTATCGATTCCAAAATTAGTCAATTTGCACTAAAATATGGAGTCTTCCTAAAGACATCCTCCAACTACTACCCATAAGGAAATGGCCTTGCCGAGTCTATGAACAAGAATCTTCTCAGACTGATCAAGAGAATAGGTTCAAAAAATCAAAGGGAGTGGCATAAACACCTCCGAAAAGCACTATGGGTAGACCGTATCATGCCCAAGCAAATATTTAAAATATCACCTTACAAGATAGTATATGGGAAGGAGGCACTATTGCCAATTTCTATGTAAATCCCTACAATCTAACTACTCAAGTGTCTTGAGATTGAGAAACATGGAGCAATGGAGGTGTGGTTTTTATAATTACTTGAAGTTCAGGAGAAAAGAGAGCATTCTCTTGAGGCAATGACCAACTGGCAGTAGGTGGTAAAGAGATGGTTCGAGAAGAAAACGTATGACCAGGGTTTGCAATGTAGAGACTTGGTGCTCAAGTTTAACAAGTGCGAAGCAAAGCCCGATCAACATGGCAAGTTTGATAGTCTCTAGGAAGGACTATTCAAAATCACATAGTGCAAGAAACACAACTTGTTTGAGTTGGAAACAATAGAGGGCGAGGCTTTGGGTATTCCAGTTAATGTAATACACCTTAAAAAATTCAATAAGGTCAAATTTTGTAGTAAGTATGTAAATATGTCTATATTTTCCCTACTTTGTTAGTTTTGGGTCATTTTCAGTGCTTTCTTAATATCAACAACCATATTGATGCAAGGAGTTTAAATAAAATGAAGAAAGGAGCCAGAATATAGAAAGATACATATATTATATTAATTACAGAGATATTTACATCTGTATACATGCTAATTTAACTGGGCCCTTGGCCATATTCCAAAATACATATATATTGTTGATGTCTCTCATGCATTCAAGGGTTTGATGATGGCAGTAGGTGGTGCACGATGAGGAAACACCATCCTCTCAAAATTCCCATACCATTGCACCTTGCAAAAGGATTCAATGTTGTGCATCCTCATCAGAAAATGGAAAGTGGCACAAAATTTGTGGTGATGTTCCTCAAGAGTTTCAATCTCAAAGCCATGTAGAAAGGGCCTAGTTGACATAGGTCCTCCTTCCTCAATAAGTTGGCGTAGGTTGTGAACAAATGGAATTCCACGATCGAGCTCAACAGCTCTCACAATGTTCTCCAACCCCTCGAAGTAGCATTTGGGAAACACCTGTTTTGTTAGCTTAAGAATCTTCCTCTTAGAAACACAAATGTCTAACAGAGAAGCTACAAAGTGGGAACTGATACTAGTATTCACTCTATAGCGGTCCTCGTATTCTACACAATCTTTGCCTAACACCCACTTTATGGCTTTCACATTCAAAAGGTTCTTTAGGCTAGTCATGGATTTTAGATGCCTACACCTAATTTTTGTTAAAATGGTGGCTTGAGTCCTCTCGTATGTAATCCTAATTGGTGTTTCTAGGACTATTGCTAATCTCACTAAATAATGGAACTACCGAAAATGACTTAGGGCTAATTTCTAGGAAATTCTAAGTGCAATATGAATTGCCAAAGTGCCAAGGGTCCTTTTTATAGATGGAAAAGGCCTCCCTAATTTTTCAAGGTATGTTTATGTTAGAGGAAAATTGTATGAAGAGCTTGACAAGCAATATTACAATGTGTGAAATAATGAAGATAATCAAATGTAGTTTCAACTTGTTCAAACTTATCCTTTGATTAGAAGGACGTGAGGAAGCCATTTTTCACCATATAGAATGTTTCCATCTTGGTTAAATCAAATAAAATCTTTCAAGATGAAGTTGTTGGTTGGTGTGCCCGATTACAGTCAAGTAATCATGAAATGAAAAATCTTACAAAAGGATATGGCGATGCTGATTTAGTGATTTTTCCAAGAAAAATTAAGAGCCATTGTATGGGAGGTCATATCTCTTAATGTGTGGCAAGTGGGAAATATTTTTGCATGCACGAAAGGGTTAGTGGTGCATGGCATAACCAATGTGAAAAGGTAATGTGTACCCTTGCTAATACGATATTCTCAAACAAAAAAAAAGACAGAGAAGAGAATTTTGTAGAGGGCATTAATTGTGCAAGGTTGGCAAAGCGTGTAACCACCTGAGTCATTTGCAAAGATAGGGATTTTTTTTCAAAAAACTAAGTTGTAGAGTTCTTCAAAGACACAAGTAAAATGGCTGAAATTAAAGAGAGTTCAACTTAGGTCGTCACCACCGAAAGCATTGAAGAATGAAGGATGCTGGCACCTTGCATGAACATCTAAGCCCAAGATTCTTATGCAACTCTAGGAATTATAGCTAAGCCTTCATGACCCTACACTAAACTGGCGAACCAGAAAGTGTCAAACATAATTTCTCCTGGAAACCAGGCTTTGTTGTCGGAAGATTGGGATAATGTCTGAGATCCAGAGTTTTCTTAGAACCCCAAAATTTTAAGAGAGGCTGCATGTGAAAAGATGAAAAAGATCAATGATCATTTTCATATCCGATTGTGGAACTATGGGCTTCCTCAGTATATGGTCCCTTTGGTACATCATTGCCCAAAAATTGTTGCTGGTTGTGCTATATTTTTTGACACCCGAACATGAATTATAAGCGGTCATAATTTCAGGGTGGTAATCTGTCACCAGGCTCTCCAAGATATGTTATTTATTCCTCTTAATTCTCTTGAGGGTGTTGAGGACTTCGATATTTCCAGACTGCAAAATCAATGGAGAACCCTTAGGTTAGAGCAGCAATTTTTTAATGCCAAAATGTGTAAAACATCTGATAACAAAATTCGTCCTAGCTTCCCTCTGAGTCTGGCTGCTTTTAAAGTAGGTTCAATTTCCGTCTTCTCCATTTTGGTGATGGCATGTGGATTGGATAGAGATAAAGAAGTCTCAGACTTCCAAATGAGTCTAGGCTTTATGCTGAAAAATAATAGCAAGTCTCCGCTAATGGACTTCACGAAGGTCATTGTGGAAGGGATGTGATGACAATTAAGAGATTTTGAGCCTGGTTCCAAGTTTAGGTATTCTTCTTTCTTCACCTACATGATTTTACATCAGAATCTAGATTATTTACTGCAATCTCTTCCCCTGACAATATTTGATGAGAATGGCGCTAGAAAGCTAGTTTCGACTTGGACTCCTATCCTCTCCAAATTTTTGATTATTATGTGTTTTTAGAGACATTCCTAGCTCTAAATTTAAGAGCTTTGGATCATAATGGAGGAAGGATGTCTAGTCGCTTGACGCAGATTCAGATAAGTTCGATGAGAGGCCTTGTATCGCCTTATGATTGGTTCTTTGGGTCAGATTTTACAATGCTCTTGGTGCAAGGTTTTGTCCGGGAGCCTTTTCGGCTCTTGTGCTTTATTTTTGATAAGGTACTAGCCTTGGAGGTTTTTAGGCAGTTGTATAATATTGAAAATGATTACTAGGGAGGAAATCATCTAACTTCCTATTTGACACTGCCAATCATGTTTGGCTCAATATCATTAGTTAAGAAGAAGAGTCTGAGGGTGAATAGTTTCGAAGTATTGTACTCTAATTTGGGACACCTTGGATTGGTGGTTATTTTTGATACATGGCACTATAATCCAGAGGGTAATTTGGTAGAGATAGGAATTAAGATCTCTCACCAACCTCGGTCATTTTTGGACCCTCAGAGAAATGTAGATGAGGGAAATGAGAGATTATACGTCGACCTCGAGTACACCGCTTCTAGCTCAAGTCGACCACCTTGGCTGAATTTTTATCATATAATGGTGAAGCCTACCCCTGACCAAAAACAAAATCAATTCTTTTTCAGCCAGTTAAGAAGGCTCCATTGGAAGCCTGATAGAATTAAAGATTTCTGGATTTATAGGCAGGAGATAAAGAAGACTAATGGGCTCTTCTAGGATGTGGATTTGGATAACCAGTTTGATGATATCTAGTGCTGCAAACATTTTGAAAATGATGATTCTCCCAACCCTTCAGGTTTTGAGAGGGTCGACGAGGCGAAAAGTGCAATTTTGAAGCATGAGGAAGAGGTAGCCCAAAAGGCTCCCATAATTGAGGAAGATCTTGCACAAAGAGAGATAGTCAGTGGATAGTAGTTGCAGCATGAAGAATCCTCAAATACATAGCTATCAGAGTCTACTAGCTCCTTTAGATCACGAATGAAGAGGTCGAGATCTTCTGGACACCATCGAAGGGTTATTTTGGACCTAGACAATTCTCCAGAAGAGAAGAGACCGCGGATGGAGGAAGCTGGAAGGAAAGAAGAGGAGTGGCATGAAAAGGTAGTTGTATCTGCTACAAATCTTCAGGAAACTTAGGTATATTTTCCCCTTCTTCTCTCTCTTCTATGTCTTTAGTTCCCCCATGTCTGCTTATGTTGTGTCACTCGTGCCATTTGTTCCTATCACTAGTCACCCAGGGAAGGTCAACATTATTTTCCTTAGGGGTCCCCTTTCATCTCCTCTTGTGTCTACTACCCATGAGGCACAAGTAATGGTAACATATCCTGACCCTTTGAGTTAGCAGTTTATATCCCCGAGACCCAACATGTCAGTAGGTGCTTCCCCGACCTTTCTTCCTACCTTGTTTTCACCATCTCCAGGTAGCTAGTTTATCCCACCTTTTTCCCTTGCAACTTTTACTAGACCTAGCAAGTCTTCTAGTACATTAAACATGTTGTCATTCCCATTAGCAATTCCTCAGGAGTTCCCTTTAGCTGGTAGATTGGGTATTTTGTCCCAGGAATATTTCTCACAGGTTAATGCAAAGAAAAGTGCCTAGGCTACCTGAATACAAAAAAGGAGGGAAAAAGATGCAAGCAGACAAGTGAAGCCCCTTTTGTAGACAACGTTCAATGAAAGCCAATTTTTTTTATCTTTGCAAATGTAACACCTAATGTCATCAAGCTGATCAGAGAAATACAACCTAATGATTATTTTGTCAATGTTGTAGGGCTTGATTTGCAATAGGCTCGCCCGCAAGAAAAGGTTGAGTTAATGGAGGAAACTCAAAGGGTGGTGACAACTGATTTCCTCAAGCTTAGTTGCCAGATGAAGAAGGATGAACAAATAAAGGAACTAAAAGGAAAAGTAGAGATTTGGTCTAATAAGCATAAGGCCCAGGAGGTTGAAATCAATCGACTATGAAGTGAGAGGAATTATTTTGAGGGCAAAGTCACTAAGCATTGGGCTTTGGGTGCAGAGGTTGTTCCATCCTTGCGAAGAGAAATTGAGCAATTCTGGATGACAGAGGTGACCCTCTGTGATGAATTGAGACAAGTGAGTGACTGTCTAAAATAGCTCCAGTAGAGTACCAATGATGAAGTAAATGAAATGAATGCTACATTGGAGTAGGAAATAGAAAGGATAAAGTAGGTCGAGTTAGCCTTGAAGGAGAAGGAGAAAGAAATTACTACTCTAAGGAATCAGTTTTCAGCCTTGGAGGGAAGCGTTGCAGAATTGAAGGCGGATTTGAGTAGCAAGGTTGTGAAATTAGACCTTTTGAGATCCCAACCTCCTACATCCCAAATGAAATCGCTAGAAATAGCCAAAGAGATGGATGCATCATATTGGGATATGGTTAAGACACTATGCCTTACCTTGTAGCCCACTCTCAAATTTATGGCATAGGCTACCAATCTATGCAAAGTTGTTAGTGAAACAATGCAACAGGTGAAGGAAGTGACTTCTGATAGAGTTTTGGAGGCTAGATAGTTGTTAGGAAAATTATATACAACTTCTAATGATGCATTGAGTGGCGTGGGGATTGAGGATCGGGCAGCGATGACCATGAGAATGAAAGTTCTCATCTCTATGCATGAGGCCACCCAGTATGTCAGTGAGTGTAGAGCAAATTTGGCTCAGATTACCTATGATATGTGGGAAAAAATTTCCTGCCTAACTTACCGAGGGCTTGCATCGCCCTTTGTGACTTATTAGATAATGACAGACATAGAACACATTATTGAAAAGATTGAGGAGAAGAAGCAAGATTTATCAATTTTCTAGTCCTTCGATCAATCTTTGACTGCCACAAATATTGAAAAAATTGTGCATCAGTTGGCACGACTCTTCTTCAAGCTTGAGTCTAAGGAAAAGGAATCTAGTGGATTGCCTTTTAAGGAAATTATTGATCTAAATATGGTGCATGGAAATATGCGCGCTCTCTTTGCACCATCAAATGAATTCTGGACGTCCCTTCAGGTTGCCCTCTCTAAGTTGTGAGTGAGTTATCTAGGGGGTTGGAATGGTTTGTAAAACCATGATCTGGAGTTCTTCATTCCATGAGTGAAATGTCCTTGTGAGTCACCAAGCTATGAATATTTATTCACACACCACTTTCTCCTTCACAGTTTCTTTTTCTTACACGGCTTCGCCTTTGTATTTTGGTACCACTCGTAGCTTTTCGGTAGCCACCACGTGGTGTCCAATCAGGGCTTTCTTTGGGATGTCTCTTTTCCTTTTGTTGGGCTCTATTTTTTTGACACGTTGCCTTCACTGGTTTCCTTTTTGATCAGGGCCCACCCCGCATATTCCTTTGCTAGTATTTTTCCTTGTGGCGCTCGTTCATGCTTCTATTATCTTAGGTTCGACATTTTTTGCAACGACCTCCATTTTGATGCCGCATGTTCTCTCTTGCTGCTACTGTGTGGCCCATATCTTCTTGGGACATGCTTGCTATCATGCTACTAGAAGCATCTCTTTGTTGGTGTTGGCATGAGAAAATCTTGATTGTTGATGGCTTCATGGAAGTATCTTTCTTGTTGGGGTCTTCAGGTGGTGGGTTGGCTGATTTAAGTAGCCTTTTATTCATTTTTATGTTGGTGGTTGGATGGATGAAATTTTCCCGAGCACTGGAAATTATCCTCTCTAGTGTTTTCTATTAAATTTTAACTCACTGACTGTGCCATTCTATTTGGCC